>OZ022597.1:4526964-4664464 GCA_963669155.1 Arbacia lixula
CTCGGGAATGGGTCCCGCGGGAGTCGGTGGTTAGATGTTGAGCGAGGGAGCAAGGAGCTTGGATCACCAGAGCAGACGGGGCTTACTAGAACGAGGAGTCAATAGCCAGGCAGGCCGCCTCCATGGGCTTGGTCAATACTCCCCCCCTCCCCCTCCCCTCCCCACCCCCATCAGCTCCTCCCCTGCTCCCCATCCCATCACGCCACATACTACATTTCCTTGTATTTCATTCATGTGTTTTACTTGTACAGAAGTGCATTCATATTACACACATAGTTAAAGTTGTTACAATTAATCGTGATATGTGGCACAGGTTGACAGGTGGTGACATGTCGGGTATACCTTTGCGTGATTCAATACAAGGACCACACACTCTCTTCCACCAGCCACTAGCAGGCACATTAAGATTAGTAGAAGTTGCCCTACTTAAGCGTCTCTGCTTGTTGCATTAGCATACTAGTGACGATTTACTAATGTGTCTTCTTTCTCTCTTTCTTTCGTTCTTTCTTTCTTTCTTTCTTTCTTTCTGTCTTTCTTTCTTCCTTTCTTTTGTTCCTCTCCCCCCAGACGGATGGAAGCAGTCCGGCCTCCTACTCTTCGGACAAAGCTCAGCAATACGGAGACGGCTACGACGTCCAATCACCTTACGGTACGTTACCATGGTAACTCCTCCACGAATGGAAATACATGCACTGTAACGAATGGAAAGCACTTTGCACTCTGAGACAAAGACCAACTCTATGATGAATGGGCTACAGCGTTTAAACAAGATGTAATACACATTCCCACATGAATAGCTCCTCTTTGTAGGTATATCCTTATTGCAGACAAAGTTAAACACTGTGTGACCCACTTATACAGCACAAATAGATCACGTTTGTGAAATATGTGAACTTTCCAATAACCATAGATTTAAAACAATGCTTGAAAAACGTACTACTTGAGACTATGTACGGGTCAAATGCTTTTTTGATTTTAGGATACTAGACGGTGAACTATCTCAAACTAATGATAAATTCAATATCGTACGAACTCCGACAGTGTCCGGATTCCCTAGATCACGGTAATAGTTCTGCTATGATTACGGCCCGTTAGCATTACAACTCCTACCCCTGACCTTTAACCCCCAGTATTCATGACGTGTATCATGTGAAAAGTCAGTGGGCTTTTCCTGGCTTGGTACTGAGAGGGTTAAAGTTAAAGGTTAAAGTGCATTAGCGGTGATATGACGTAGCCACTCATCACCGCAGAAAGCGTTCTCTAAATGTCCACTGAAGGAACCGCCTTTGACCACGCTTTGACGATGTCATAAACCATAATAACACATCATGTTGTTGTGAATGTTATCATGTATTGGAAATCAAGCAGAAAAATCAATCAATAAAATCAAATTATATGATATAGTTTTATTAACAATAACAATGTGAGTATTTATTGAACAATATGAATACTTAAAAATATAAAACAAAAATGATCATAGCTACTTGAGTATAAATGTACTTATACAACCATGTATAGGCGTTGCTAATTTAATATTAAATATCATATGCATTTAGCGATGGAACTTGTGAGTAGATGGTAAAACAAGCGACGACGTAACCAGCGTATGACCCCAAGGAAGAACAGCAGTATTTCATTAATACAGCTGAATTTGGGCTATCCTCCGTTTCTGATACTGTATAATTTATATGCTTCTTAACTTGTATACATTGTATGTATTTTTATTTTTTGATTCGGAAATAAATACAAACAATACAAACAAAAAAAGCGTTGCTGCGGTGATTGTAGCTGGATTTTCACGCAGTTGAGCATTTTTACAAACTATTCAGTAAATGGGTCTGGCTAAAGTAGACTAATCATTCCCGATTTCTTATCTGGAATGTTTATGATTAAAGAACTATTAAAGAATAGATGGTAATGACGAGTTACTAGTCTTATGAGTACGAGACTCGTTTTTTACAGTGTGCTTTAGACGCATCCAACAGCCGGGAAGTCAGTCGACCGTGTTTAACGACCTTCTGTTCAGACTCGTTTGGAAATATTGTCGCACAGAAAGGTCCTTGCGCGGAGACTAACCAGACAACAGATGAAAAAGAGGACGGACAATCGAAGAAAAGCGGATAACAAAAAGCGCGGCGTTTATCTGCGTGTCCACTGATAATGAAAATGTCTTCGCCAAATCGAATTTAATAACTAGTTGATGCTTTTGCCACGGCTCCGGCGGCAACTCAAATAAGTAGCGGGGACATTCCCCTGTCCCAGCCGTGACTGGGCCGCTGGTATGGTTGGAGTTGACGGGCGGGAACAGGCGGCTTCGAAACATTAATTTCTGAATGGGATCGGTAGAGAGTTCGCAATTAAAAACGAAATGAATATCTCTCTCTCTGTCTCTCTCTCTCTGTCTCTCTCTCTCTCCCTCTCTCTCCCCCTCTCTCCCTCTCTCTCTCCCTCACTCTCCTCTCCCTCTCTCTCTCTCTCTCTCTCTCTCTCACTCTCTTCTCTCTCTCTCTCTCTCTCTCTCTCTCTCTCTCTCTCTCTCTCTCTCTCTCTCTCTCTCTCTATCTTGCGCTCACTAACCGATGAAACATATGGGAGGGCCATCCTTGATATAGTTCCGTCGTATGCAAGGTACATAGTGTTGGATTTATTTCGTATGATCAGAGATCAGAAGTGATTAAAGGGCAACGAAAACCATTTTTAATATCCATTAAAGACAAAACCCATTAAAAAGAGGGATAAATCTTAACTGTAAAGAGTCTTTATAAAGTACGTTCAAGACTCCGTCGACATGACGTGAATTTTTATTTAGTGTGCATGCAGACACAGTTATCTTATACATCAAAATACATCCGGCATCATAAATATTTGGCTTCTTTTCGACTGACGTATGGCTTGTTAACTCATTGGCTACCGGACAAACCTCTGCTCAAGGTTATCTGCATAAAGTACTGGTGGATGTATTCTTCAAGAAGGTACCGACTTCGAAGATAATCGCGAAAATGAGCGGGTTTTATGCAAAAACGACCGCACTCTTTCCCAATAGACGATAGAGATATAAAAATGATCGCAAACGATCATCAAGGAACAAAGAAAGTTTTACTGTCACGAATAGAAAATCGAAATTGGTGAAGGAGAGGAGGAGGGGAGGAGGGGAGGAGGGGGGGGGGTGGTGGTGGGGTGCTTGTCTGGCGATTCATGACTTAATTCCAAGTGACGTCATCAAGTTATTTAAACCAACTTGTTTTCTGGTATCACCCCAACCCCATCCTATCACTCATAATTCTCCCTTACTAATTATAGTCATCTCATCATTATGACCATGACCGTACATGCTGAAGCCCTTGTAATGTGCCGTTGTCCCGTTGTTCGCACCACTTTTAACTAACATATCGTGCTTTGTCCTGCAAAGGAGAAGTTAATAACATACGACATGCTGTCATGTTTCTTCAATCGTCATATTATTTATTCTCCTTCTCTTGCTCTCTCTCTCTCTCTCTCTCTCTCTCTCTCTCTAGCCCTTTCTGTTTCTCTCTCTCTCTGTCTCTGTCTCTCTCCCTTTCTGTCTTTGTCTCTCGCTTTCTCCAGATCTCTCTCAGTCTCTCTCTCTGTCTCTCTCTGTCTCTCTCTGTTTCTGTCTCTGTCCAGATGTCTCATAGATTAAAATACTCCTATCTGCTAGATCCATTCTGCTCTTTACGCTCCATGCGTTAGCTCGCCTTCCAAAAAGATCAAAAATAGACAAGAAAGAAAGAGATCGGAACCAAACGTTGTCAGAAATATATACGTCTTTACCGATACTCCGATACTCATGTCAAAGTACTTTGTAATAATTTGTTGAACAGTGTTTCTATAATCACAATCACATTCACAATCATAATCACGATCGTTAAACTAGGTACCTCTATGTAAACATATTGTCATCTTTGAGCTGATATCATATTGATATTGTATTTAATTCTGTCATATTATTCCAGTAAACCAATTGCTTCTAGTTTAGATTTTATAGTGTTATTAGCTCATATTTTGTTTTGTTTTTAATTGTACTAGATATTAAGGACCTATATTTTGAATCAAATAAGAATTAAACACAAATCTTTTCCATTTGCTTTTATCTAATTATCATATCAATAGTGTTGATCAACACAACTTTGATTTTTTTTCAAAGAAAAAAAAATCGTATTTTTACGATATATGAATGCTTATGTCTTGGAGTAATAAGGCCCATATACTTTAATTTATGTGTTTTTTTATGTTAGTATGTTTGCATATTACACGCGTCATATCTCATGAGTTTATCGTCGCCACACTACAGTAAGGCATCGGACATAATCAGACATCTTGAATAAAGATTGTGCATCAATACATTAAAGGGATGACAGAAAATATTGATGGAGCATTACGTTCCAATGTAGACATTAATCATGTTTGACAAAAGACGTCACATGCATAGTTCGGTGAGCTATTTGTTCGCTCATGTTGAAGATTTGTCTTAGCTCCATATTCAAATGTGTTTCAGTGGGAAACTATTGTATAAACCAACTTCACACCAATTCCTGTGCAGGAGGTCCGTTACAAAACGAAGCATATATGTTATTATCAATTGAACATCCAGATTTAATCTTCAGACAAGTCAAAGGAGAAGGGCAAAGGTCATCAGCATCATCGCTATGAACACAATGACCCCTCTACCGTTATGTATTTTGGAAACGTCCATATTCATAATTATTCATATAGTTTATCCAACTTCTTGCACCATACTTCCACCCATCTGCGATGTATTTTTTTTACATTAGTTTAACCAAATTATCTATTTCATACGATTCTAGTCCGCTTTAACAAAATCTAAAAGTGAATGTGTTCTGCGATAACATTTTTGCATAGTTGTTGAACGACATTTCTTTCTTTAGTGTGTACATGTCATGTATTTTGTTTTGGTTTATATATAATGTATTAACACAACATGAAAATTTCTATAACATTACAAACATGAAAATGTATTTGTCAATGTACCAGAAGTTTGTACCACTGCATACACCAGTCTCTATGTCCCTCCAATACTCTCTTCATATGAGTATCTCACCCATATTAGCATTTCCAGTTGACTTGTACATGTTCGATTCCTCGGGGAGAGTTTTCTTGCGGATCCGCTTTGCTCATCTGAGCCACTACGCCTACTGATTAGGGTGAAGAATTTCGCTTCTCCTCTCCTAAAAAAAAAATAAGCTCGCTTTTATGGCTCTGTTGTGGGGAGTTGCGATCGGGTTCGACGCCAGACAAGTGCGGTTACCCCCCGCCCCTATAGCCCCAAGACTGGTGGGGACTCACCCCAGGGAAAGGGGCGAAGAGTTTCTCTCACAAAATGTAAACGAATGATAAATCTCGAGGAATACTATCCAGCCACAAACGTCCCATAAAGCGAAGAGGTTTCGCACATAAATTTTAATATCAGCGTTCTTTCGTCTAGATAGTTGCTAAACGGGTCCGCCTGTTAACCCAGTCAGTTCCAAGAGCAAGAAACTGAGTAGTTATTAATATGGGTAGTGGGAGGACTCGAAGCGACTTCGATCAGAACTAGCCCTCGACATTTTGTGAAGACGAGAGTCGAAGATTGGGAGTCGTAATCGCCGGAAAACATAAATAGGAAATTGCAGGGAATAAAGTTGATGAAAGTCAGCGAGATGAAAGCTACTCTTCTAGCTAAAGGATGGATCCATTTTGAAACCTAAGAAACAAGTTGTAACCTCTGGGTTCCGTTGGCGCATGTTGGCACCGGTCTGACAAGCGCATCCATTGTTGAAGAATACCTATAAAAAGCCAACGGTGTATTCGACAAATAAAGTCATTTCACCTGCGTAGTTTCCAGGTATTGAGTCTGGCTGTGTTATACCAATTCTTCATACTACATTATTATGAAGGAAAGTTCGTCCCATCTACAGTCGGATTATGTTTGCACTCATGTCCGCTTCCGGTGTAGTGTACTGATGCATGAGACTAGGATCAGACATGACTGCATTGTAGTGCACGATGGGATATCTCTCTCCCTTTGTGGGGTATGTGGATATGTCGTCTAAGTTCTACTAGTTGCCACGAACTTTATAGACGCAAATCTGTAATCCTCATGTTGGCATATGGATGTCGGAAGCCCGTAAAGGCAAATTGTGTGTTTAAAAAAGGAATTATGTACGTTATGGATTAAGACTAATAATTGTTCTGTGGAATAGTAAACAAATCAATGCGAATTCATGTCTGCCCATGTGTTCGTAATCTAAATGTCAAAAAGTGGTCATTGAAGGAAAAAAAACGGTGTAATCATTGACCGTATTTATATAACACCTCCCAGTTAAAAAGTACATTGTCAATTGAGTACTATTAAGAATACAACGTGATATTATGAAAGAGGTCTTATGGCCATTCCATTTCAATATTATATCATCTAAAATACGAGAAACTAATGGTATCATATGTATTTATATCATGTTTACTTATGCATCTTGTTTGTTTTTGTTTTCTGTTTGTGTTTTTAGGTTACAACTGTGGAAACGCTTCGAGTCTCGATTGTTTATCTCTCATCGTGGAAAGCATAACCCCCAACAAAGGCAAAGCCATCACCTCTCCGAAAAAGGCAACCTCAGACGGGCTGTGCATGGTGTGAGGGACAACTCGACATGAAATCTACGGCGTATGGCTTACGGTCGAAAAGACTCAACAAATTGTTGTGGCGTATATGATGAACGTGCGAAGAACGGACGGTTTGGTAATAGACGGATTTTACAGTGTGCTTCCAATTCTGTTTTATTTCATCGGATTTAGCCAGGTGTGTAAGGCCACAGACTGATGCATGATAGACCATGAGGATTTTACCGTCATCGGTACATGGAACTACAAAGTTTCACGAGATATTTCTCGTGGAGAATGGAGATCAAACACCATGAATAATCGCGAGAAGTCTATTTGTACGTGGCCCATATCTGAGCGCGCTCAGCTTTTGAACGCGGACGCGCATGTATGCGCACGAACATCTCGCCTTTTCTCCGTCTCCGATTTGTTAATAGACAGATTTTATCCCTTCGTCGCAGTCAAGACGCCGTTTGGAGGAAAGAAAACGCACGTGTAACTGCGAGTTGGGGTAAAACTGGACACAGCCTGCAATGTTTTCTTGCCGACGTGGAGTGCCAATGTAAATTTAGCAATACATGTATGTTATATCTTACATCAGCGAATAACATGAATGATGCCTTGTACTTATACATAACTTTCGAGATATTCGCTTCAGATTATCATGATTATGACGGGAAATAATGTTCGTGACAGTAATATATATTTGTATATTGTTGACATAATCATTTTCTTGAATGTGTAAACTATATTCTTAACGTGTTGATGGTACAATGTATAAACAATGTTAAACAAATACGATTGTAATCATCTATAATTATATATATTTAACGGGTGATATTAAAAAGCATTTCTTAGTTCGTGAATTCAGAGGGTTGTCAAGCCAATATACCTTGAATTACAAGAAGCAATATTGACCCAGTGTGCCACATGTTTTCTACATTTAGTATTCATAATGAAAATGATGCTCCGTATTCATTTAAAATATGATTCATTGCTTATCATGCAATGAACTCATTCGATTGCAATGTCAACTGAAAACGACACGCGCCATTCGTATTGAAAACAAACAAAAAGATCATTCAGTCCTACATGATTTCTACATATTATGAGGTGGAATTGTAGCGTATTTAATTTGTGTGAAGATTTATCTTTTCACCCTGCATGGTTATTGATCCTTTTCGAGTTTTTACACTGTGTCATATTTTGCTATTGTGTGTTTTTTTATTACTGAAAATGTCATATTGCATCCCGATTGTCACACATTAATCCTTTATTGGCAGGCATCCCTACTAAAGTCGCGAGCAATGTGCGGCTGTTTAGCTTTACGACATTTCATTGATAATGGCATGGTTGAAAGGTTGTGCGATATAGACATGGATACTATCACAGCATACTGTATTCAATGGAGATTATATTGCCAACTTTTAGAATCGTCTCTCTTTCATCTGGTTCATACAATACACGCATCAGACACATAATACATAAAGCCCAACATACTCACCGTTCTCACAACATGTCTCGCTCACTCATTCGTTCTCTCTCTCTCTCTCTTTCTCTTTCTCTCTTTCTCTGTCTCACACACACTCACACATACACATACACGCATACATACATACATGCATACATACTCACATACATACACACACACGTACTTATAGACGCAAGCTCTCATGCACACACAAACACACACACACACACACACACACACACACACACACTTAAGGACATACATCAATTACATAATACTAAAAACTTCTTATCTTTGATTATTTGCAAGTTCTCCTGAAAGTATTTCAATTTGCTGTAACTGAAGGTATTAGGGTTATGATGAACCATAATTCATTACTTTTTGTGAAAAGGGGGGCACGCTTTCTTGGATGGTGTATTTGTGCAGGGAAACGAAGTTCTGGAAACCTCGACAGACCCTCAGTATTCCAGACGTCTGATGCAAACGATTGGAAAGAATTGGCTCCCAAAAGCTAATAATATCGGTTCTCGAGATGTATTCCAGATATGTATTTCGTTGCTCCTTCCTAATCCCAGCATTAGTATGATTACCGGGGGATCAGCGCACGCGATGAAATCCTCGCACCATGGACCGGGTAAGGTCGTCGTATACAAACTATGATTACTGGGAGAAGATAGTGCCGAGGGGGGGAGGGGGAGGGGAAGCAGAGAGGTAATTCACACGTAGAAAGTCTTACTAGGATATCAGCACTTCCTTGTGAACGTAAAGATGATGAGGGAGGTCGGGGAAATACTCGGGGAAGATCCTTCATGAAGATGTTGATTTCGCTGACGCGAGCAGCTATAAAGGGAGTAGCGGTGTGATGGTGAGTCAGTGTCGGGGCGAGTCCCCGATCGCTCTATCGTCCGACCCGCTGGCACCACGAGGGATGAACTCGGCTTTCTCCACAGATCCAACTCTGTGTCTTTACTCCGTGGATTCAAGGAACTGTCTTCTCTTTCTCTTCGTGTTCTCCTCCCTCTGCCCCCCCCCCTTGCTCCCCTCTCCCTCTTTTTATCTCTATTCATCCATTTATGTAACTCCGTCTCTCATTTGTTTTCCTAATTTGCTCCTCTTTCCTTATCTATGTATATTTCTCTTCATTCCCAGTTTTTCCTTTCTCTGTTGAATGCACATAGTCCCTGTAGCAACTGCAACAGTTTTCTGGAACTATGATAGTTTCGTCAATTCCTCCCTCAAAGCGTGGAAGTTTTTTTTTTTCTCTCTTGGACTTGCATTAATAACAATCTCAAACATGTCAAATGCATTTTATATGCTTTGGTGTATCGCTACATCACACTTCTCACATATCATGTATGTACATTACTAATGTTCAAGCTGCATTTAAGCACGAAGTGCGTATAAATGAATTGGCGAAGTGTTCTTTCCCTATGTTTTAATCCACACACATAAAAACAACAACAGCAGAACAGCTGAGGAAAGGCCGAGACAAGTTCTATTGCGCAACTCCCACGCTCCCACGCGGGGCCCTTAACCCTTGTAAAACACGCCACACGCTTTAAGTCCGTTATGCCGCACTCAGACCCCTCGTATAAGAGCGAGAGGGGTAAGTCGACGCACCCCTTCTTTGCCTTCAGTGCGTTCTGAGAGGGATGAAGTGATTCGAGTCAAGGGGAAAGCGAATGTCTTGATGTCGACGTCTTTATTCCTTTGGGTGATACGTTACGTCGTCGCCTTGGAAAGAGACTTACGAGATTAATGCAAGTCGTAACTTCGGCGAACGGGTAGCAAGTGGCCCCATGGTTTAATGATCGCAGTGTTTACTCGGGAAGAACAACGAATTCCCTCTTATATTGTCATGATTGTAAAATCATATACATCCGGAAAGAGCGGTAGATCAACAGTTCAATAACGTACCGTTATTACAGTGTGGCTCTAGCCCGGTGTCCACGTGGTTGGACATTTATAATCCAAACTATTCAATAAATTGGTTTGGCTGCAGTAGACTAATTATTCTCGATTTCTTCTCCGGCTTGTCCCAGAAAAGAGGAGAATAATAGGTGACTATACTTATGAGTTCTAGTCTCCATTCCCCACTTTCGATTAGGAATGTCCTACAATCTGGAAAACAAGTTATTAATTGCATTGGGGATACCCCCTCCCCCTACACCCCCCCCCCCCCCCTTCCTATCTGTGACATGAGACAGTACGCGTGGAACAACATATTATTCTAATTTGTGTCACACAAATGAGTAATAAACTCACATATAAATGTCAAATCATCATATATTGTGACTTTTATGAAAGGTGGTATCATTTGACGTTCAATATTGTTACGTCATCATCTTGATTCAAGTCATTATCATTGCTGCTGAACTTGATCATCCCTCATTATAATCGTATCATACATTTCATTGAAACCCCATTAGGATATCATGCATAGGCATGTGTTACAACCCTATCACCAAAATAGCAACATATTCATGACGATTATTGATGAAGTGATTTCACTATAGTAAAAGAGGAGTTGCCTTACCATTCTCATCGACAAATAAGATTGCTTGCCAAAACCGTGCCTCTGTTTGCCCCACGCTCCTCTACAGTTGATTTCTATGAATGATATCTTATCTTTATGATTATTTGCCTGAATGTTTGTATTCATTTTATATACGCGTGCTATCATGAAGTCGCTTTTTTAATGTATTATTCATTTTCAACTGAGCTTCCACACCTGATATACAGAACACCTAAATTTATGTATTTTTCTCAGGCGATCGCACGTGGTCTTTTTCATGTTTCGATGGTGTTTTGAGGGGATGACCGCATCTTGCTAGAACGGAAGACGTGCCATGTTGTGTGTTGTTTATTGTCAGATCTGGTCAGCAATGTACGGTTTTCCTCTCAAAATATCCATATGCTAAGCTCTCGTTCAAAACATGGTTACAATGGTTGAGCTGTTGCGTCACTAGATCGAGATTACTCCAATAACTAGCCTGGCTTTTCAAGTTGTTGGTCATTTCAAAACCAAACTGTCACAAGTATTCATTAGGGTCTGGTACCGACAAGACTAATCCCCCTCTTTCTGCCAGTATGCTTGGGTGAATAAGAGAGCGATTAGTCTACTACAATCAGATCTACTTCTTACGTATTTTGAACTGGCAATGTTCAAGAACCAGAAAGCCGTGCTATGAAAAAAAATATTGACATGTTAAGAGGGTCAAATTGAACCTAAAGGCAGAGGGAAAGAAATAGAAATCACAAGAAATAAGCCGTTTGGTAATGTATTCATAGAATTATATCTATATAAATCCGAAGTAACGTGTCATGATATTTACCTGTCCAGTTATTCAGTTTTAAATGGTGCTACGTGTATCTCTGTGCAGTAGTCTCTCCCAAATTTTACAGAATGCATTCTGAATTGTTGCTACTTGGATAAACCTTGGGAAAGCTGTGGAGTCACTATTAGTAACGCATTGTTTGAAAGACAAGCCTAATATTTGCATGCATATGGAAATAACACATTGCAAGAGTAAAGTAGAGTAAGGCAAAGTCTTTACTTTTTTGTTTGCGTGGTTATGTTGTAACCGTGGTGACTATTCATCCTTTGATGCTGTGCCTATTTCACAACGTAAACCACCAAAGGTACAAGGAGAATCAGGTGAACCTGACGTTACAAGGTCGCGTAACTGCTTCCTGTGCCGTATTACCTAATATAAAGCATGTCTCTGAAATCAGTCTTCGCGTGTCACATGTGTATGTATTCACAGGTTATACACTAATAGAGTGTCATTTAGTCTCGCACGCACAGGGTTCATGATATGTTCAGATGATGCATTCTGGTCCGGGTCGATAGCTTCAAACAGTCTTTATGGTCGTTATCATTTTCTGCTTAGAAATTTGAACAAGAAAATATTTACCGAGTACTTATCAAAAGATTCATCCAGATTATTGCTTAATATTATTGTTTGCTCGTACTGTGAAATACCGGTTTAAAGAACATTCATGTCATTATCGCCGCGCCATTTTGCATTTCTGTCTAAGTTGGCATTCAGTGTCTGTTAATACTACGATGATGTTGGGTATATTTATATATAAACATGTACCGTCCAGGGAAACGAACCTTTCTGACTATTTATCATGTTTATATTGATTTTGTATCACCACCCTTAGAATAGATCCAACTGCATTGGCTAGTTTTCTTTGATAATAATATTCAAAATTCACCCAACATGCATAATTGATTTTAAACCAGAAGAATAGTGCACTATGTGTCATATAAAAATGTGTTTTTCGAATATTTGAAAACAATGTAAAATTAAAAAACTTGAAGGATGTAAATGATGTAATGTATCATGTTATGTACAGATGATTTATATATATATATTATATACATGTTATATGACTACGCGTATTATGTGCCTCGTTTCCGTAAAAGTGAAAAAAGGTGAATCGTTCAAATGAAGGTTTATTACTATTTGTGTAAATAATATACGTCTAAGATATCCAAATCTGTACAGAGAAAAAAGAAACCTATAATAATAATAATAACGATAATAATACCTTCTTAAGGACGGAAACTGTATTTATTTCATATGTCAATACATGTGTTCATAACACCGACTAATAAAAGCTCGTTTGGGGTTCACTATATCAAGTAAACGGAGCTGTGTTTCTGAGTGTCTCATTGCTGAACTACCTCTGTGGGCTGTTGAGAGATGAGCAACCTGTTGAGGAACCGTGTGAAAGAGAGTAGGAGGACAAACGACACATCGACAGATAAAATAATACACGAATAGGTAGATATATAGGTAGGTAGGAGGTGAAATGTTGAATATACATGAATATGCGGTATGTGCAATTGTACTACAAGGGACCGGAGAGAGGGGATGGAGGGGTGTATGGAGAGAGGGGAGGAGGAGAAACATGTTATAATTATTGTGATGTGATAAACGGGGTGCTGGTATATGTATACAGAGACAGTAGAGGGATAGGGGGAAAATTGACGAGAGTGACAGCTAAAAGAGATACCAGGGGGGATGGAAGGGAGAGACAGAGAGACAGAGAGAGACAGAGAGAGAGAGAGAGAGAGAGGAAGAGAGAGAGAGGAAGGGGGGGGGGGATAGAGACCAAAAATACAGAGAGGGAGAGAGAAAGGCGATGGGGGGGGGGGGGGGACATTGACTTGGTGGGGTGAGAGAGGGGCAGAAACTGACCCAAATGGAAAGCTCATTACGACGTCGTACGGCGACAACGAGAGGGCTTACCCTACAATCCAAATCCATAACGTCCCCGGTCTAAGCCCCATCATAAATCAAACCCGTTCCTATGTGACTGCTAGCTTGTCTGCCTACATAATAGAGACCACGGCGATGACGTCTCAGACGTGGGCAACACTAGTCTGAATCTCAGGCGGTTGGACATTTATAATCGAGACTCTGCAATGAATAGGTCTGGCTGAACCAGACTAATGACCCTATAGTACTTCTCTATGAAGTCGTATAGGGAGATGTGGAACCTAAGTCACGGCTGCTGCATTATTGTGTTAATGCGTAGAACATGCAATTGTGTAATTCCATATAAAGTTGTGATGAAGTAAATATCACAATTATAACAACATACTATCTTAAGTATTTTCTGTAGAAGTAGCGTGGTGACGTCGATTGTTCCTCTGACTCTGAATGAGGATGATAAGGGTTCAAACCGTGCAGCTGTCACTTGCGTTTGTCAACAAAACATAGTAGATGATGTCGATGCTCAATACACCATGTACACAGGATATAAATAGGGACCTGCTAGGATCCCCTGAATAAAGAACGGGGATAATAATGCCGCCCCCCCCCCCCCCCACGAAATGCAGTGTTATCATTGCATGAGGTAAATAAGACCATATCACTTCAACGTGAAGGCATTCGAAAATTAGCCTCAAGGGTTAATCCACCCTGAAGTTAAACTGGTTCCAACAAAAGCAGAATTATGAACGAAATATATTAGTGAAGGTTTGAGGTAAATCATGGTAAATCATTTAAAATGATAAGAAAGTAACGATCATTTCAAGTTTCAATTTTCTGACGTCATGTGCGAGATGCTCTCCCTTATGTTGTGTGCTGTACGTCTCCTTGAATTATTTTTGTCTTTCTATTTTGATGTAGGTTTTTTTTTTTCATAGAGGAATGTGTGTAAAAACGTGTTGTAATGATGTATCAATCAAATGTACAAGTAAAATAATGGTATCCTTTAGTACACATCATCTCGCACGTGACGTCACACAATCAACACTTTAAAAGATCATAACTTTCTTATCTTTGGACGGATCTTTGTCAAACCTTCAATCATATGTTTATTTCATGTTTTTGCTTCCATTGAAACCAACTAAATTTCAAAGTGGACTATCTCTTTAAGACAGCGGGACTCTGTAACGGTGTTTTCATTTTACATGGACATTTTGTTGGGTCACCTAACATCTATCTCAGAATCGGTGAAACATTGCACTTCTATTTGCCTACATTATCATGATAATCATAGCTGATCAGAGGGCTAAGAAAAAATGTTAAAGGAATTTCGACCCGGAGCTCAAGAGGGCGCTGTTGGATGACGTCACAATCATCGCCATCTTAGTTCCGAAGTTTGACGAGTAACGCTGTCAATCAAACTGGAAAAATAGATCGCCGCATGCACGCAGATTGCATTATCGTGCATGCACAATGCACAGCCAGCTAGCTACATACGCATGCAAGCACATACGAGTACTACTACTAGTACTAGTCTACGTACGTGAGTGCTAGCTGGAAGTACCGTATGCAAGTGGGCGGAGCCAGCAGGGAACAGCCGCCGAATCATGAGCCGAACTGTATTTCGGCATACCTAGATTGAGAATCGACATTCTTCGGGCATTCGGAACATGGCATTTGCGTAACCGGTGAAATTATCGAATAACATTGCCGTCATTGGACAACACGTACTGTCCGCTCATGCGCTTACATGGAATAACGCCCTCTTGAGCGCCGGGTCTGATTCCCTTTAATGATGACATCATTGATCTGTGTAAGACGCATGATGTTTAATTAAAGCGAAGTTGCTGGTACAACGGACTATATATTATTACAAGATAATATATGTAAAATATAATGGCTCATAATATTTCCACAGAAATCCGATATTTAGAAACTAAGTATGTTTTATAAGATAATATTCAACTTTAGTCACACCTCCATGTATCCGTTGAAAACAAAATTAACCCCGGTGAACCCAGAAAGAGAGATAGGGGGAAGGGAATGTGAATAACAAGGAAAGACAGAGAGAGAAAGAGAGAGAGAGAGAGAGAGAGAGAGAGAGAGAGAGAGAGAGAGAGAAAGAGAGAGAGAGAAAAAGAGATAGAGAGAGAGAAAGAGAGAGAGAATGAGAATGAGAGAGAGAGAGAGAGAGAGAGAGAGAGAGAGAGAGAGAAGGAGAGGATAGGGCGAAATGAATAGAGAGATAAATTAGGAAGTGGGTAAGAGGAAAAAGGAAAGAAAGTGATAAAGAGTGAGGGAAAGTGAGAGATAACGAAGGAGAGCAAATATAAAATGGGAGGTGAGGAAGAAAGGGGGAGAGCAAGAAAGAGGGAGCAAGAGGGAGGGAGAGAGACGGAAAAGGAGAGAGAGAGAAAGAGAAAGGGGAAGAGAGGGAGAGAGAGAGAGAGAGAGAGAGAGAGAGAGAGAGAGAGAGAGAGAGAGAGAGAGAGAGAGAGAGAGAAAGAGAGAGAGAGAGTGGGGGAGGGGTAAGCGAAGGAGTCGAGACTGCAGTCGTCCCACTTTGCTCTCTTTGATTTGATGAGGCCCATGAGAGAGGGCTGTTTACAGGGTAAGTTTGCACTCTTCGCTGAACTTTCGAAATCCGACTTCTCAGGGGTCAACTCCATTCGAGAAATATGCGGGGAGGAAATACAGTTTCCGAATTCCAGAACAGATTTATTGACGGAATCCACACGCGCAAAGTCGGCGCTGAAATGGAAAGGAGTGCTCGGGTTTGTCCGGTAAGAGCTGCGTAACTTCCGTGGCTTGGCAGATACATGGTGGATGAGACAATGGGGGCTGGGTGGGGTGATGTGAAGAGAGAGGGGTGTTGTAAAATAGGAGGAGGGGAGGGGGGTCAGCGACAAATTACACAGGGGTTCGGGGCGATTTAGTCACCGCAATATTAAAAGAGTTCCGTGAAGAACACAAAAGTAAGGGAGGGGCTCGTTTTATGCGTCCACTAGCCTACGTACTAGGCTGTGAGGTGAATGGACACAACCCAGTCTGGTAACATAGACTACGCCCCGATCCCATCCTCACTCCTTCTCTCAGAGCCAGAGGAGCTATGACGTCATTATGGTGTAGTCTATGTTACCAGACATAGTTGTTAACAGACTGGGTTGTGTCCACGAACCTCACAGCCTAGTACCTAGGCTATGCCTCCACTTGACCGTACAAAAATACAGGTCTGCTGATAGGCCGGTAAGCCGACGATGGCTGTTTGTGTGTATGTGTTTACATCTCTGTGACTGATGGATTTATGCGTGCGATAAACCTTGATTAGGTTGTACTAAAACAATAATACACAACAGTTTTTACAAAGCAAAATCTATCTGAAGTGAATGTACTTAACCATCTCAGGAACCAAAGTTTGATTCGATGTATAATAAAATTAGCTTTTAATTGTTTGGTACTGAGCAGGTTAAACAAATTCCCTTTACCTGAGTTATGTATGTCATATCCAAATATCCCTTTCATGAAATGCAGTTCGTTTTACCACGGACCCTACATGGTTTTACAATGCTTGCCATACCATGTAATGTACCACTGCGTACAGTAGGTTGTTGATTATAAAATGAATGGAAATCAACAGCAACAAATTACATGCACACCCATTTGAGATAAATATAGTAACACTATTAACTCTTTATATATATGCCTCTAATTCATGTGTATCCAACTATTACATGTTTCTTGGATGTGAAGCGAAATAAAAAGTGAAAGTGACATGGTGCAATCCATGGTGCAATGGATCAAGGGAGACAAACGTAACCCGGTAAATGGCTCTTCTGATACGATCGACAGATGGCGCAGATCACCTTTCATTTTCCGACACGACACCCTTTATGTTGCTGAGCGAACAGTTCTGAATGAGCGAGGTGACACTAATTATCTTAAGCTAAAGTGCATAAATTACACCCTCACCTGCAAAGGCTTATGGCGAAATAAATTAAACGAGTTTGTGACAGTGTTTTGCGCTTTTTTAATAATCCACGGGTTCCAGTGGCATGATAATTAAATGATAATGTCTGTAAAATATTGTAGCCCTTTTGTAGACTTCAGAATATCCATAACAAAACTATTATTTTACACAATCGGCGAATAAATCCATTTAGGATGGTTCAGCCAATATATACACTCTCCAAGATATTTTTTCTTATTGCAAAGTTGTCAGGAAAGTTTTTCAAGTTTTTTTTTGTAAATTATAGTTGTATCTTCTTCTAATTATGCTTTCCATTACATATGAAGTCAAACGCATATCACATATCGTGTGGCATAATGTGTATTAACAATAATTTCTATAGGGCCGTCTTGTCTAACTTTGCTTTTAATCGAAAGAAACACAGCACCTTGAAAGAAAAAAAAACGATGTAGGAATAACGTAAGCACATAAAGAAATACAACGAAACCTATATAGAAAGACATACCAAGGAGCCAATAGAGGCAGCCCTCATAAGCAGGTGGTATGTATGTATGTATGTATGTATGTATGTATGTATGTATGTATGTATGTGTGTATGTATGTGTGTATGTATGTATATATGTATGCATGTATGTGTGTATGTGTGGATGTATGTATGTATGTGTGTATGTATGTATGTATGTATGTGTGTATGTATGTATGTATGTATGTATGTATGTATGTATGTATGTATGTACATGTTTCAATTAGAGGGATAGTTCACACCGAAATGATATTTGTTTCAATAAAAGAATACATACGAAAGAAAAATATTAGTAAAGGTTCGATGAAAATCTGTCGATGGATAAGAAAGTTATGATCTTTTAAAGTTTTGATTCTGTGACGTCACGTGCGAGGTGCTCTCCAATATATTATGGACAATTTTTTTTTCTCGAAAATGTGCATTCTCTCAATGAGATATGCATTCTTTTACTTGTGCATTTAATATATCATTAGAAATACGTTTTTTCACACGCACACCTGTACGAAAAAACATCATTCCGTTGTCAAAAACATAAACAAAATCAACATATGGAATCATTTTGTACACAACATATGGAAGAGCATCTCGTAGGTGACGTCACAAAATTGAAATGTCAAAAGATCATAACTTTATTATGCTTTGACGGATGTTCGTCAAACCTTCACTAATATGTTTCTTTTAAGTTTCCGCATTTAGTGAAACCAACTTATCTTCAGGGTGAACTATCCATTTAAGAGAAACATAGGCCTACACAATGATTCTCTACAGACTTTCCTATTTCTAGCAACGAAAGCCAAACACTTAATTCTTTTGAATTTGTGCAATTAATATGTGTAGCTTGTATATATATCTTATCTGTGTGCTTTTGTGTGTAACATGTAAACAAAATCTTATTGAGATAAGTGAATCAATGTAATAAGCATGATAAGGCCCCCCATGGCCCTTCGTTTGGTACAAGGTACTTTGTTTTTTGTTTTTTAAGAAAGTACAATTATGATATGTTAATTTTTGTTAAATGTGTTTTACAGTTTTATATGTCTTGTTTATTTCGCTGTTTTGTATATTTTTGGGTCTGAATAAATTCGACATGACTTTAAAGGTTGTCTTTCTATACAAGTGATCAATGGAGCATGGTTCGATGGAGAGGATTTTGCATAAATACCCACTCACCACTCACACTAAACTTTGATAGTGATAAATCATATCGTGATATGACATCCGAACTTAATCTGATTTTCTTTAAAAAGTGTATTTTCCCCAACAATTGTACAAAGCCTGAAGTTCCGGAACCAATATTTTTTTTCGGAGGACCCCGTGAAAAGGGATATCGTGTCCAAAAATAAATTGCTCTCAATAAAAGTTAACAAAAAATCCATGAGAAACAAAACAAATCACGTGTACGTGAAACATGTTACTCTCATTTTGACAAAAAACAAAGTTTGTTGAAAAAAAAGGATATGAAGGATATCAAAACAAACTTATGACCGAGTTGCCAATTTGCCTTCAAAATAGCGATCTAAATGATATTGATATTAGATATATGAAGTAAGATATGTGTATGAATATATATGTAAGATAACTTACATTATCATATTATTAGTAATATATTATTTATGTTATTATCATTAGTAGTAGTATTTTATTATTGTTATTATTATTATTATAATTGTTATTGTTATTACTATTATTAGTATAATCATTGTTATTAGTATTATTAATGGTATTATTATTATGCAGACAAAATCAAATGCTGAACATTATTGCACGAACCTCGAGTAGGCTGACACCATCGTGACCATTTAGTCAAGTTTGTGACGGTGACGAAGGATTAAAACACAGCATTGAATACAATTGGTTTGTACTGTACCTCTTGGGTCAAGCGACTTTTTTAAAATAAATGTTAAGTTTGACATCCATGTAATCTGCGATCTGCGATGCCAATTTCTGCATAATCATTATTGTTACCACGAAATTGATCTGATGATATTCGACACACCTTTGTAGCAACGCTTCGGGTGATGTCAATAGTTTATATGTACGAAATAGTATTTTACCCTACAGCCAAATAATCCATCATTTAAAAAAAGAGCGCACGTCAAATTAAAACATTAAAAGAACAGTAATTTGTATTCATTTCCCCCTTGAATATGACAAATCATTCCAGCTGTTACCTGAAATGGACCGTTTAACCTTGGCCTACGTCTCATTTGCTACGACAGAGAGAGAGAACAGCCGAGTAACCATGGCAACAACTAGGAAGGGGAGTCTTTTGGTCCTGTGGTGGTGGCATTTAACTCCATTGGTGCCAGACAATTTGCGGGTCTGTAGGATCTCCGTGTATTACAGGCGAAATAATGAGACACTGGCAATCAACAGGTAAAGTGCAATGGACGTGATAGAGATGGAATAGAGGGCGTGGTGCCTTTCGCTGAGCACTCAGAGGTTGTGGAAACCTGCGCTATGCTGCAATGAGTGTGTGGATGAGCGAAATCTTGGCAGCACAGCCTTAAACTGCTCATAATGTTCGCTTGTCGCTGGCCACTTTGCACTTTAGGCCTGGAGTGCACACCAGCGAAAAATAAAAGGAGCGAATAGAGCGTTGTGCATGGGCGCTCTGCGAATAGGAGGAATTGACACCACTCCCATGATTAAGATTAAACGTGATACCAAGAACGTAGACATATACATGCTGTGTACCATCAATGCATACTGAATCGTTCCGTTATGTGCTATTGCAAAGGTATTCGCTGTTCAACTTAACACTTTTTGGCACCTTTAATCGATACAGGATAACACCAACTGCTGATAGATTTAACACCGTTGTGTTGACAGTGTGGTGATTTTCGACTACCTTTAAAAGAGTGTTCTGATAGCACCCCCTCTCCCATTCTTCTTGGTTGTTTCATTGCTTTTTCGCAATATGCCCTGGCGGTTACGTCTCCTTGGAAACAGTGGACAGCTGCTAAGGGGTACAGGCGCCTTTGCCGGCGCTGCCGCGAGGCAGTGCTGGGTGACGTAAGGCATGAACAGATGGAGGGAGGGTGGAAAGTGGAGGGGTGACGTAGGGTAAGGAGGGAGGATGGAGAGTAGAAGGGGTGACGATTAGAGGATGGAGAGTGGATGGGGGGAGGGGTGACATAGGAGGTGGTGGAGAGTGTGTGTGTGTGTGTGTGGGGGGGGGGGGGGGTGACGAGGGGTGACGAGGGGTGACGAGGGGTGACGAGGGGTGACGAGGAGAGGATGGAGAGAGGAGGTGATGACGTATGGAGGATGGAGGGAAGAGGGGGTAAGGAAGGGAGTGTGGAGAGTGTAGAGGGTGACGACGGGAGGGTGGAGAGTGGATGGGGGAGGGGTGACATGGGGGGGGAGGTGGAGAGTGGAGGGGGTGACGAAGGGTGGGTGGAGAGTAGAATGGATCATGGAGGGAGGGTGGAGAGTGAATGGAGGATGGGGGACATGGGGGGGGGAGGTGGAGAATAGGTAGGGTGACGAAGGGAGGGTGGAGAGTAGATGAGGGGAGGGGTGACATAGGAGGGGGTGGAGTGTGTGTGTGTGTGTGTGTGTGTGTGTGTGTGTATGTGTGTGTGTGTGTGTGTGTGTGTGTGTGTGTGTGTGTGTGTGTGTGTGTGTGTGTGTGTGAATGGGGAGTAGATGGGGTGACGGAGGGCGGGTGGAGAGTGGTGGGGTGACGTAGGGCGGGTGGAGAGTGGTGGGGTGACGTAGGGCGGGTGGAGAGTGGTGGGGTGACGAGGAGAGAATGGAGAGAGGAGGTGATGACGTATGGAGGATGGAGAGTAGAAGGGGTGACGAAGGGAGGGTGGAGAGTGGATGGGGGGAGGGGGGGGGGGTGGGGAGGGGTGACATAGGGGGGGGGGGTCGGAGAAGGGTAGGGTGACGTAGGGAGGGTGGAGAGTGGGTAGGGTGACGTAGGGAGGTGGAGATTGGAGGGGGTGACGAGGAGAGGGAGGAGAGTGTTTTGGGGGAGGGGTGACATAGGGTGGGGGTGGAGAGTGTGTGTGTGTGTGGGGGGCGACGTAGGGAGGGTGGAGAGTGGCGGGGTGACGAAGGGAAAGTGGAGATTGGAGGGGGTGACGAAGGGTAGGTGGAGAGTAGAGAGGTGATGTAGGGAGAGTGCATGGGGAGGGATAACAAAAGGGGGGTGGCGAGGTGGGGTGACGTAGGGAGGTTGGAGAGTGGAGGGGAGGGGGTGGAGGGTGGAACGGCGATGTGAGGAGGGTAAATAGTTGAGGGGTGACGGGCTGGTAAGTGGATGGGAACTAGGCGGAGCGTTAGAGAGAGAGGATTAAAATATAAGCGAGTATCAGATTAAGAGAAGGACTTATGGGGAAGGGAACGTGACCTGTAGTTGAAACTTGAAAATAATGGGGGATTGATAACCGAAGGGGGGAGAGAGAGAGAGAGAGAGAGAGAGAGAGAGAGAGAGAGAGAGAGAGAGAGAGAGAGAGAGAGAGAGAGAGAGAGAGAAAGAGAGAGAGAGAAAGAGAGAGGGGGAGAACGGGGTTCAGAGGATGTGCGAAGGATGATTCCTCTTTAAGCTGTTTCCTCCATTAATCAACAGCCGATAGTTGAACAATCAATCATTCACTCAATCAATGAACCAATGAATCACGTTACAGTCGAACGAAGTAGCCTACAAATCAATCAATCAATCAATCAATCAATCAATCAATCAATCAATCAATTAACCAATCAATCAATCAATCAATCATCGATCAATTAATTAACCCTCTAACACGCAAACCACATTGAGCAGAAGGTTATCTTGCTTACAAAGTTTTAATCAACCAACCAAACATGACCAATGACATCAATCAATCAAAACATGTCAATCAATAATGCAATCATCGCACAATGTAACATTAGCATTAATTTCATATTTCGAGGAAAAGTAGAGATTACAGATTGGTTCTGATATCCAGGTCATTTTTTATCAAGAGAAATAACATCAGGACTGAGGCCAGAGATCTACGCTAGAATGGGTTGGATGGTTTATTGCGATGACTGGGTAAGAAATGTGGGATCAACGCTTCTTCGCTGTCCGCACTCTTCGCCCTCTCCGCCTCAAAGTTAGGTTGACGTGCGATTAATCGCTGAATTATGTCGCCAAAGTACTGGCCAGTGTGTCTGCAGGAGGAAAACAAAGAGCGATTTGCATGACAATGGGAAAAATGAGGCGCGTTGTGTGAGGGCTCACAGAGACGAGGTATAATATGTGCGTAGGAGGGAGAGCGTGAGAGGAGGCAAAGGGTTTGGTGACGGGGGCGAAAAATAATGGAAGGGAAGGATAGAATGACGCGAGAGAGGAAAGCGGGTGTGTGTGTGTGTGTGTGTAATTTGTATTTTGTTAGAAAAAGTGCAACTTTGTAAACAAAAATTACATGTTATTTTATATGAATGAATTCACAATAAAAAATAAAAAAAAGGTATGTGTGTATGTGTGTGTGTGGGGGGCGGGGCAAGGGAGGGGGCATGGGTCACAATGATGTTAACACCCTAAAAGAATGATTCTCTTTCATGATGTATTATAACACAGAGACAAATGTGTTTTTAAAGTTTATTTTAAAGTATTTAATTTGCTTCAATCATAATTGGATAACAAATCATTGCATCACAAAACTTCAACAATAGTCAAACACGACATAAAATTATAACAAGACTGGATGTCGTTTCACATAATAGACAGAATGGTTATTCTTGACTCGGCATTGAAAGACACTTTTTCAAATGTATATACTTTATCTTTAGTTTTTGTGATTTGTACGGAAATGCATTCTTTTCAATAATATATCAGGAATGATATAATAAATGCAGTGAGTTCAAGGTGTTCTTCAATTGGAGTATATGTTTACATACTGGTGTAAAACACGAACAAATCCATGTTTGCAACTCAGATTCAATCGTTAAGCAAATAAAACATAGTCTTAAGAAATTTTAAGAAGTATAATAAAGATGAAATAATGTTAATGCAAAAATCAATACTTAACTAATATAAATCTAAATATAAGTGTTCTAGTCGATATCACGAGCACAGCGATCACCAATTCATTGATATCATGCAATGTAATTAATATGAAGCAAGTAATTTCTTTATATTCTTTGACATAGGTGAAATTATATTGCAAAGACATGATAATATAATGAAGACACCTAAGATATGCTAGCAAATCTTAAAACAATAAACATATGTATGTTTTACCATATTTACTCAGCAAAATGCTCAGATAAACACGAGGAAATGGGAAAGAGCCCTTAACTAAAATAGATAGCTTGATGATATATAAAAACAAATATTATATACAACGCAAGAAGAGGGCCCGATCATAAAAATCCAAAATAAAATAAAAATAGGGAAGGGTGGGTGGGGATTAAAATATGAAGAAGAAGAAGAAGAAGAAGAGGAAGAAGAAGAAGAAGAAGAAGAAGAAGAAGAAGAAGAAGAAGAAGAAGAAGAAGAAGAAGAAGAAGAAGAAGAATAAGAAGAAGAAGAAGAAGAAGAAGAAGAAGAAGAAGAAGAAGGAGTAGAAGAAGAAGAAGAAGAAGAAGAAGAAGAAGAAGAAGAAGAAGAAGAAGAAGGAGAAGAAGAAGAAGAAGAAGAAGAAGATGAAGAAGAAGAAGAAAAAGAAGAAGAAGAAAAAGAAGAAGAAGAAGAAGAAGAAGAAGAAGAAGAAGAAGAAGATGAAGAAGAAGAAGATGATGATGAAAAGAAAAAAAAAGAAAAAAAAAAGAAAAACATCATGATAAGAAGATCTTTACTGAATTCTCATTTCGAATGCCAACCTTGTTACAGGATAAACCATACCAGCTCGTCAAAAAGGAAACATGATTGTGCTAATTGTTTGTACCCAAGTTTGGCCTCGTTGGCCAGATCTTGGCGCCACTATTGTCACTCATTGTCTGACGTGATGACGTCACGATTACCTAGTCTTGAGTGTGGCCTCTGGCTCCCCGACTTGTCGTCATACTCGCGTAGAAGTGCATCCTTCCTTTGTTTTAAGACATGGACAGGGGAGGGGAGATGCTACTAATGACCCACCCTCTTCAACCGTGTTCGCTCTGCTTCTTCAAGATGGTGTGATGAGAACAAGAAGACATTCATTTGAAGAATGATGCAGCGAATCGCGTGCTAGTCAGAAAGTGCACTCACCCCCTGCTACCAAGACTCCCTTATTACCATGACAGTTGTTGTCTTTGTCATGTGAAATAATGCTACCCGGTGGATCTGCCCCCATTCTCTTGTATTTCCCCTTGTTTTTTCGAGGCGGGAAATTTTCCCGAGTCACGGCCTAACTTGCCTTGTACGTGGTTGTAGGCGCTAACGCAACCTGGCAGGAAAGGTGTTCGCACGTCGCCGTTGATTACGGGGGTCTACAGCGCTGAGGGTGACTTCAAACTTGAAGTGCAATAAGAGAGACTAATAGTCGATTTCCTGGCGGAACACAAGGTGTCCACTTTTCCCGCGCGCGGGAAGGAATGAGCAGTGACAGATCTGTCTCTACTCTGATTGCGGTCTGGCTCCCTCTAGCGGCGATGGGGCAGCGATAATGCAAAACATTTCTTCTTGTATGGGTGGGTTTTTTTCTGTGGATTTTTGGGAAGGGGGGGGGGGGGGTGATTGTGTCTTCTGTATCCCCTTTTTATGCTTTCTTCACGCATACATGTTTCATGCATTACTTTGATGTAAAAAATGAAAGCTCGTTTGTATTATTTAGATGTAAATGGAAAATGTTCCATTATGATAATGTAAAAATGCAAAATTCATGTACTGATTTTGTTCTTGCTAGTAAAAGCAACGGAGGATATGAATATCATTGAAAACAAAAGGAAAACACATTCAGTATAAGTATGATGATATGCAGATCATTGCAGTGTTTTTAGTTGCTATAATTGTTTTAAAAATGCAACGAAGAAAATAAGTATCACTGAGAAATACGAAAAAAAATACCACCTGCAGTCTGAATTGTTCAAAGGGTTAACAACTCGGACAGTGTTTCTTTTGTCATCTGTCCTTTGTATGTACCCTGAATGATATTTAAAATCTTGTTCTTTTCCTCTCTTTCCCTCTTCGTTTGCATTATTTCTCTCCATCTCCCCACTTGTGTTTCAAACTATAATTTAGTTCTTGTTTGCGATAAATTGTCGATAACGATCTTTTCTTCGCTCTGTCTTCATTGGTTTTGTTTTGTCTTGTGTGTCTCTACCGATCTGGTCCCATCTCGTCTTTGGTAAGGTGTACTCAAATAACAACCGATAACTTGTGATTACATAATTGCTAACAATTTCATTAAATATCACTTAAGAATTAAGACAAACAATGTTCGCGTCAAACGCGATTGGGTTTGGGAATCTGAGAGAAATAGGGGCAACGTGTGTTTGCGTCGTCCCGATTTACTGCGGCTAAAACGCCCCTTCCTTCCAGCTTTCAGCGCAAAAGGGGGTCATAGAAGTGTGATTCACTTTTACCATTCCGATTATTTTTTTTCCACATCTGCTGAATTGTCTCTCGTAAATTCGATTTAGACTTTGCGACGATGGAGTAGAGGAATTGAAAAATCCTTGCTTAAATGGGAAGTCGGAAACAATGACATGACGGCGGTTAGCAATCATCCATGTTTTCCTCTCTACTAAAGATAAAGTCTCACGATGACATCGTAGAATTTGAAATCATCGATAAATCGAATTATTGCGATTGGGTTGAAAATTAGATTTGATAGAAAGTGGCTTATGATTTGAGCTATTTATGAAAGAGTTCGTTAAGCACCTGACACGACGGATCTTGCTAATGTGGCTATTCTGGTATTCCTAACTAAAAACTGCAATACGAAATCGAAACTGAATTGAAGGAAATAGTTTCAGAGAATTTAATTTCAACTGATCAGAGAACAACGAGCACAATACGTACAGACTAGTGATTTTACAATAAAAATGCTGTCCTATTACAATACAGATAGGCTGTAAATCAACAAATAGTAATGCGTGTACGTGGTTACACAAGAGGGTAGTTGGTACCTTCTAAAATTGGTTCACAAGCTCTAGTATGTTGTACTTCAACTACTACTATTACTACTACTACTACTACTACTACTACTACTACTACTACTACTACTACTACTACTACTACTACTACTGCTACTACTACTACTACTACTGCTACTACTACTACTACTACTACTACTACTACTACTACTACTACTACTACTACTACTGCTATTACTACTACTACTACTACCCTACTATTACTACTACTACTACTACTACTACTACTACTGCTACTACTACTACTACTACTACTACTACTACTACTACTACTACTACTACTACTACTACTACTGCTACTGCTGCTGCTACTTTTTCTGACAAGGTTCATAATGGTAATACTGATATATCACTTACGTTATTGTTAGGGTATACTGCTGTTGTCTGCCGAATTTCATTACTTTGGCAAATTCCCACCTTGTCGTTAAATTACATTGTGTAAATGCATGGTTTTATCACTATGATATGAAATACAAACAAATATCAATAACTCTATCGACAGTGGAAACGTTCGCTCTGTCGCCCTCTTACATCGACTGTTAACCAACTGCCAAACAACCGCCAACTCTTTGCCCCCCCCCCCCCCCCCCCCCTCCCCTCCGTCTCCTCTCAAATACACCGTTCTCATCCCAACTAAATCCCCCCTTTCCGCTAGAATGTTTATCCAAGATTTGTCAGCCGAACACCTCAAGAAAGCCGTCTTCGACCCAAGACGTCCCCATTCCTAACGGTCGAGCTCATAATTGTTTGATTGTCGTTTAATAAGAACGAGACGGTTTCAAGCATACAGTTAACATGGTCACGGGCATGGTAACCCCCTCCCCACCCTATCCCCTCTTTGCCTTTTTTTCACTTTGGAAGTCCTTGACGCAAAATTGGTCTGGAAGATTTTTCTCGAGAGTTCATGGTACTTTTTACGGGCGTGACCTCCAATTTAAGAAAGGAGAAATTGTGGGTGTTGAAAAAATGTCATTTCAAAGAGAAATAGTATTGCACTATATGTTTAAAGCGCTGTTGTCCCGAATGACAGTGACATTTGAAGCATTAACGAACTCTTACTGTGCCACATGTAAGTTTATTCATAACTAATACACCGAACTCCCACAGAGCGCTATATCGTATTGCACGCAAAGGGTGAAGGCAACAAGTATAGTGATGGGAATTAAAGGGAAAGTTCATCCTGAAATTATTTTGGTTTCAATAAAAAGAGACAAATGAAATAAACACATTAGTGAAGGTTTGACGAAAATCGGTCAAAGGAAAAGAAAGTTATTTGATTTTAAATTTTTGATTTTGTGACGTCACGTGCGAGGTGCTCTCCCATATGTTGTATACAAAATAAGTCGATAAATTGCTTTTTTTTTGTCCTTGACAACGGAATGATTTTTTTTTACAGGTATGTGTGTGAAAACATATTTCTAATAATGTATGAAATGCACAAGTAAAAGGATGCATATTTTTGTGGGAAAATGCACATTTTCAAAAAAAATTGTTCACAACATATGGGAAAGCACCTCGCATGTGACGTCACAAAATCAAAACTTTAAAATCAAATAACTATTTTTTCTTTTAACCAATTTTCGTCAAACCTTCACTTATATGTTTCTTTAATTTGTATCATTTTGTTGAAACCAAAATAATATCAGGGTGAACTTCCCCTTTAAAAGAATATGAAAAAAAGTGTTTCTATTTTGTATTGATATTTTACTGCCACTACCACAGCCAATGTCCAATGTTATTTTCTAGCACAAGGACTTCAATAAAAAATGTGTTGCCACAATGAAAAAATACAAAAAATTCCATATTGATTTTAGGTGTTTGAAGTGGTAATGATTACAGAGACTTTAAAAAGGCAGGCTCTTTGCAAAATTATTCTTCTGATCTAGCTTTGATAGCAATAATTGGCTGTGACTATTGTGATCGAAGGACACAATGCATTAATCCCAAATTCGCATTATTGTACATACATATTGCATACTGGCATTTTTACGTAGACCCCACAACCAAGGCCCACACAAATACACACATACACAAATACACACACACACTCACACATACACACACTCTCACACACACACACATAACAAAAAACCCCACAAATATTGCCGCACAATCACAAACATACACATTAACATACGCACGCACAAGCTACGTAGAACACGTTACGAAACGGTCATGAAACAATTGTCTTGTTACTTTTTGTCATTTATTTACCACAACATGCATAGAGTTTGAAATTAAATCAACATCAAACACGAACAAAAGTCATATTCTTTTCATTTGCAAAACGCATGAATGAATCAATAAGCATGATATCAGATTCTTTCACTCAACATACTACTTAAAAAAACATTTTTTATGATTTCGCTTTAGCTGTCGAGCATCACTCGCCAGAAGGACACACATAAATGCGAACTGTATGCAATATACTGCATTTCGCTGTACCACAAAGCATGTACCGATGGCAGCTAATGTTAGAGCCAATCTGCATGCCTAAAATACAACGTTTTGTAAATACACGTACCACTGTTTATATATATATGAAATTAGATAATCCTGTCAAAGCACCATACACAGGCATGCGAGAATATACATAATTGGAAACATTTGAGAAAAATCACACAGGTTATAAAAGTTGCGATTTTTAAAAATCATAATTATTAGTATAAATTATCATGACTTTTGTTGTTGTTTTGGAAACCCCATAAGTTTGCAACGGCATATTTCATGGCTTGACAATGGCCCGTAGTCAATCGTGAACTAAACATAGACTCAGTTTATGGGACGCCAAATAAAACAACATGAAACATTGATTCAATACCTTTGATTTTGGCCTCCGAATTACTATGGTATATTGAATTTATTCACATAATTCTTAGAGCGAATTTGAAATTTCACACTGCTGTAATTCTGTGACGAAAATCAATGATTTTGTGAAAGCATCGGATAATATATTTTGCGCCCCATTAAGCTAGTCTATATTTAGTACGCGGTCTATTTTAAACCACCGCTGCGATAACGCCTTTTGTGTTTGTGTATTATGCGTAAACATGGGGTTAATAGTGCAACATGTTCCTACCGTGAAATGATACCCCTCCTTCCACTTCTCCACTCCCATCCCACTGTCCTTCCATCTTAACACATATCTTCGAAACCCATTGCTGCAGCTCGAAGAAAGAGTGACGTTTACCGTATGGTAATAAATGGCCCAAATCCAAGTACATAAAAATCATTATGTAAATACTGGTGTAATAATACATTGAGATATATTGTACCTATGCTTTCTGACGCATGAACGAGGCACTACCCATTGCGTCATCCGCGGATAGTCAGAATGGTAACGTACGATATTTGCGATTGGCTTAACATGGACGTATCATTATTGATAATAATCATTACGAATCATAAGTACTAGGATTATCATATTTTCCTAGAAGATTCTCTCAAATTTTCGACAACGTGTCTTTGTGGATTTCCTTCTCTGACTCACATCAATGAGTTCCTGCCCAATAGACTATAGGTCGTCCATATTGGCCCGTACTCTAAACGATGGTTTAACTGTGGCTGCGTATTATTATTAAAAACTAAGACTAACTTAATGGGGTGCAAAATAGATTATCTGATGCTGGGTCACAAAACACTGAATCACAAAAGTAGGTGATTTCAGTTATTCGCCGTAATTATGAATGTAGACACACCTCAATGTCATAATGATTCCGAGGGCAAAATCAAATACATTGAATCAATATTACTGTTTTATTTGGCGTCCCGTGAATTTTGTCTAGGTTTAATACACGTTTTAAGTTAAACCATTGTTGTAAAATATTGGTCACTGTATACATGTTGAAAGTGAGAGAAATACGTTTGTAATTAACCTCAAACCTTGTCCGAGGGTTTGTCCGACCAGAGAGGTGTAAGGAATGGAGTCAGCACGAAGTGTAATTTATTCCTACAGCAGTCGTGTGCATTGATGTCACAATGGAATAGTTTACGCGTTTGGCTCTTTGATCGAGGGAGATCCGCCGCCAAACAAGCATGACAAAATGTAGGATGCATTTTGAGGAATATATATTCTGTATGCGCAGAAGATTTCAGAACCACTACATGAACTAAAGTGCATGTGCAGTAGTATTACATCTTATAAAGATACGATTCTGTGAATTTCAGATTATATTGTTGCTTCGTTTTTGTGATAAAATGAGAATACTGTAGAAAATATGCCAGAGAAATGCCTCCATATCACACATTTCCAAATCATATTTCCTTAAAAATATCTTGTAAATCGTTTATTGAGTGTTTCATCTTTCATGGAAACAACCTCAATTTCGTGTGCGGAGGTGTCCGAAAAAGTTACGGACCAAATTCTTTCTATAATTTTTTCAAAGTTTCCCTTCGCTTACCCCAAAACTAATTCACAGTGTGTGTAAAAAGATCAGCAACGAGCTTCCAGCGAAGGCTGAACGGTTGGCATACTTCTCAAAACAGATTTTCTTTTGTTATTCAGAGGAAGGCACTACCTAATTAGAAATACAGCTAGTTGTTTAAAACACCTGAATGTCTTGGATTTTTATGAGGCGGCGGACCTCATAGATCAAAGGAAGTCAATCCGAGCGCAGTCCATCCATGATAGGTCCATGGTCTGACTCTGTCGCATGGTTACCCCAAAGCGTGTCCGAAAGGTTTTCAATTACATCGCATGGGAAACAAAACACTTGTCCCAGGTATTCTCCACCTAGCAACATTAAAATTAATTAAACTGCTTTCAATCATTATGCTCATTGAGAAAAGTTTATGTGGTAACTCGTCGCTAGGTAGTCAGAAGGAAAACTTCCATTAATTTGAATACATTAGAAACACGGCTTCCGATGAGCTGAACGGGTGGTGCATTATCGTTACCATGGCGACGATGGGGGCGGAGTGACGGTGCAATGCCATTCTGCAAAATATTGCCATTACTTTGACGCGCGCAGGCAGGTGCAATACGTGGAGGCATCGCATAGCGCGTCCCCGCCCATTCCCGCCAGTACGACTCTCATCACTCTAACTGGCCCTCATTTCTGCTTTAATGACATCACCCATTTCACTGCCGATTTTGGTGCATCAACGATCGGGGCGCCAACATTCCTCGAATTAGCTCGATTACTCAGGTTTGTGCATAAAAGAGAAATCAGGTCAAATGACGTTTTTTTTGCAAATTGAAATTAGCCGTTTTTTTATGATTGCAGTGATTTTTGAGCTTTACAAACTATTATGCATGGTGAACTTTACTTAAGAATTATCCGTACTTTTATTTATTTCCCGAGGCAACGTAGTGCGATCTTAGTTGGAGGTAAGGGTGGGGAAGGATAAACGACCGGAAGGAAGAAAGGAAGAAAAGAAGAATAACTGAAGAGACAGTATGTCAAGAAAGATGGCAGGGAAGAAGGAAGAGATGGAAAAGGATGACGAAAGGAGATTTGAAGAACATATGAAAAACTGGATAAAAAGGAGGATAAACAGAGGAAAGAAACGTTTCAGGAAAATTAAGAGATGATTAATTCACAGCGGAACAAATGCAAGAAGGATAAAAGGAACTCAGACTGACGAAGAAATATAATGAAGAAGAGACAAAGTTGTGCTAACTGGATGTGCCGCTTGATTCATTGAGTCGTTTCTATGCACGTACATAGTCATGGGCCATTTGATAAACAAGGCCAATAATAAACTGATATAAGTTTTGATTCATCCAGGAAGAATTACAAATTACGAATAGAAATGAATCTGATCATCTGGACTTACTGGTTTGAAACGGAGAACAGTTTCACGTACGATCCGGACGTGGCAAAACGATGAAACGGACTAAAACAAACTTATATAATAACATATTGGGAGATTTAGATATTCAAACAACAATGCTTTTTTTATTTTTCAAGTTTATTATCAAGTCAGTGGTACTGTTTCATGAAGTGGCGCAGCAGTTGAGGCAATGGTAAATATTACAACAAACTCGCACAGCAGCAGTAACGATCGAGTTTGCAAACTTTCGCAAACTGGTCCACAGGCAAACATCTACCGCTAGATGGCGCTCTTTCATACGATGAGCACCAGACTGATAACGGCGTTATCTGCTTGACTGGCATTTCCAGTGAGATGAAGTTCTTGTAGTCATTATCGAATCACTATGAATGTCTAGTACTGGATGAAGTTCACATACATTTCTTATCTTTCACTGTGCGGTGCACAACACGTGGTAGTGCTACAGATTCCGTAAATTTCTGCCAACTAAGCAAAAATTAAAACGTTGTTTTATTTTCAATTCTTTATTATTCAGGCTGAATGAGTCATTCACATATACATAATGATAAAGCCGAACAGGAATTCGTAATTAAAGTTTACAATATGTTGAGATTTAGAGGGAATTCATGCATTACACATACAAACACAATTTTGTTGATATGTAAATTGAATTTACCATTTCCATTTACACTACCTCATTCTTGATTATATAAGAGAAAGTCGATCCTTAGGTTTAGGTGGGTTTTTTTTTTTTTATAAAAACGGAAACTTTGACAAAAATCCGCTAATGTATTTAAGATTGATAAATTATCAAATTTCTGGTTTTGCGACGTCGCTTGCGTGTATTCTTTTATAAGTTGTGTGCTTTTCTTTTCTCTGAAATTTCCATTTCTCAAAATAATATGATATATGCTTTTAACTGTGCATCAATTTTTTATGTTACACAAACGACTCAATCAAAAAAATGTGTTTCGCAATCAAAACAGAAAGAAGGGCAATTAATGGTATTGTGCAACACACAAAATATGGGAGGGAAGTTCGCAAGTGACGTCACAAATTCAAACTTTAAAAACAGTCATAAATTTCCTGTCCTTGTACGGATTGATAGCAATTTAACATAGGAGTAGACTTTCCCATTGCATACCAAAAAAAAAAGTATTGAAAATTATTAACTTGGAGTTGATCCTTACGCCAATATGGCGATACCAACGAGGGTTGAGATACAAGTGAACCCAATAGATGACCAAAGTGGTGTCGCCATGTCAATTGCCATGTAGGTTTCTTGTTCTAAACAACATCGCTCAAAAGTTTCACTGGTATGACATTATCTGCCCGGCTAGTGCCGGGCACTCCCATTGAGTTTAGTTTAGAACCAGTTGTCTTGACAACATGCTCGTACGATGTCACACTTCGGTACTCTATCGTGGTCATTACTGGTCAAACGCCACGGACATCAGCTTGGCAGGCATCCAGTGATAACGTTCTCTAGTCCGATAGTGCTTCAAAATGCATACGGGTGAGTGTTGCGAGCTCATCAATGGCTGGTGACTATACACGGGCTTCCTTTGACCATCTCAGTACCCCAGGTGAATATGATTTTTCCTGGCTTGGTACTGAGAGGGTTAGACATTTTAATCGGATGACGCTCAAACTCAAATCGTGCGCAAGTAGCAAGCTCCGTTCGTCCATTAACACGCGCAGGCTCTACAACGGGTCCGTCAGCAAAGAGAATCCCGTGGGTTAAGACTTTTCGCAGGCCCGGTTTCCATTATAACGTTAGCCCGTGGAGAACGTGAGCGAGCGAAATTGTTGTTCCTTCATGGACGTTGGAGGGCGGTATTGCACGGCTGACCATGTCTTATTGTTGCCGCCCTAGGTCCTGTTCGAGGCCTATGTGGTGCCCTTGTCCTTCTCTCGTGAATCCCTCGTCCCGGGAAAGCTGCACGGTGTGTTGATGTTCTCCACCATGAGAGACAGATGGTCCAGACTCGACACCCGCTCTTCCAGCTTCACTGCAGAGGAGGAGGAGAAGGAGGAGGAAGAAGATGAAGAAGATGAAGAAGGAGAAGAAGAGGAGGAGAAGGAATAAGAAGAAGAAGAAGAAGAAGAAGAAGAAGAAGAAGAAAAAAAAAAGAAGAAGATGATGATGATGATGATGATGATGATGATGATGATGATGAAGAGAGGGTGGAACGGAGGAAAAATAGAAAGATATGTTGTGGAAGAGGAGGAGGAAAAAGAAGCAGACGATAAGGAGGGAGTAGGAGAGGAGGATGAGGAGAAGGAAGAAAAAGGAGTTGGGAGAGAAGGGGGAAGGAGGAGGAATAAGAGACGTTGGATAAGCAGTAGAAGGAGAAAGTGAAGAAGAAAAGAAAGATAGAGAAGAGAGAATGAGGATTAGATGAATTAGCAAAAGAAAAGAGTGGACGATGAGGATAGGAAAAACAATCAAGACATAGATTTATTGAGGTGGGCAACGGAAGGGTGCGAAGGGGTAGGGAAGATGATAAACGAGAGTAAATGAAGGTAAAAAAAGGATTCATGCAAGACGACAGGGAGAAACAGAAGAGAGGATCGAAGACAAAAACAACAAGGAACGCTTTAGAATTTCGATGAAAATGATGAAAAATTGATGAACATTATTCATATAATCCTTTTAAATTATATTTCTTGTGACAAATTATCATAAAATATCGTCATTATTGTAATGAGAGATCCTAAGAGGCATTCTATACAGGTAGGTTTATCACGCTGTAAATGAATTGTACGTTTCATATTTCAAAGCTGGAACTATTTCGCTGTGGTTTACAATAGTTTATATGAAATATGTAATACGAAATTTGATTTATCTGCGCAAGAGCATCACTTCCTCTCAAATGAGTTTTAAATCATGAGAAATTCAGAGAAAGTACATGCACGCCGCACGTATCAAGACTATCAACATACCATACATGTATACCTCAATGGTTATATAGTGAAGTTCCATATGATTGACGGAATGCTGTCAATAGCGCTAAATCGTCAATACGCAAGAACGGAAGCAGTATATCGCTTCTACAGAGAGCATAGCATTTTTGCAGGTCAAACAATTCAAAGCAAATGATGCGAAAGGGATATTACAGTATAGTCATGATAATGATTGGTCATCATATTGACACATCCTGATTCAACATAGTCTTGTAAGATGTAACAAAAATTCTTCACACTTTTCGGGACAAAAAAGCGGCCACAAAGACAAATGCATCACAAGAGAAACATAGATTTCTGGGCAAGACGAGCTAATTGTCCTTTAGCGATACTAGACCAGCCAGTAGCGGTTTAGACAACGTGGGTCATGTTGCACACACTTTTTTTAAGTATTGTAACTTACCATCAATGGTAACTGCCGTCCATGGGAACAGCAACGAGTTCTCATTATTTCACCTGTTGCCATGGTAGTTACTATTGATGGTAAGTTACAATAATGGAAACCCTATGTGCAACGTGGCCCCGGAAAGGTAACCCCTGCAGACAGAGATGAAATTATTGGGCAACCTACTTCAAAGATATACCAATGACCACTAACGACCCAGACATGGATCAAAGCTACAAAGTTAGAATGCACAATGTAGCTGACGACTGTACTTGTTAAGGGCGCAGGCTACGTGAAGCTTTATTGACTTATATTTCCGCAAGAATTCTTTGAACATTTTATTAGATTATCACGTATGCGCCACTGCGTGTAGTTAGCTTGAATAAACATTTATTTTTGTCCCGATTTTTAAAATAAATTTGAAAACAGGACTAACTAGTGAACGGAATTCCCATGCTATTATTCGAATGAATTATAACGTGACACCCTTCAGCTTTAAAATATAAATACATGTAGCTGATCTCAATAGGCTATGAGAGACGCCCCGCCACTAAGGAATGTAGTTAATACACACCGATCTTAAAGAAGACACCCCAATTGCCGACTCCCAACCAAACATGTCGCCAATTTCGGAGAAAAATGCAAAATTCCCGTTTTTGTCTAGTTTAACGATAAAGATGCATTTTCTGCTACTTCTTTCAAAAATTTAATACGTGAGGGAGGGCGTAAACTGAGTTTGGTAAGGCGTTTTTTCATGCGTCGCTTGAACAAGAAAATTATGACAACAATGATGACCATGATGACATGAAGTATAGACACCTACTGTCTGAAAGTACGATATTAAATGTAATATTGTCCCCCAAAAGAGCAGATTTAGACGTCATGCATTTCACTGAGACTAACAGAAAGACTACTACGGGTCTGCGTCTGAAAACTACTTGAACGAGGCTCTGCAATCTGCATTAAAATACATCTAGACTTCCTTGGGGCAGAGGCTAACTTGTTTTTGTTATCTCAGGGAAAAGTGCAACGACGAGAGGGCATGGTATAGCCGCGACTGCTTGGGCCAGAGTGTCATACGCGTCTCGGTCGACGTTAGCTAAATAGAGGGTGTCATCACCCTCATCCTATACCCCCTGCCCCGAGCAAGGCGGGGAACACACACGAGCAGGACAGGTAGACAGGGCGGGTTCGGATGGTTGGAGAGATGGAGAGGGGGAGGGGAGGGGGGTAGAGAGGGGGAGGGAAGGATAGGTTTGGGAGATAGAGAGGAGGAAGGGGGTATAGGGGGAGGGTAAAAACAGAGGGGGGTTGGGTGAGTTGGGAGATATGGGGGGGGGGGGAGTAAGGTGGGGGTGGGGCGTTGGGGATGTGGAGAGAGGGAGGGAAGGGGGAAGGGGGGCGTCCATGCTAGCGAGAAGCGGACGACGTTGATTGTGACTAGCGCTACACCACTTATATTTTAAGGGGGCGGTGAAAAGTGAGTGAAAGAGAGAGAGAGAGAGAAGAAATTAACCAAATTGAAAAAGTGGGAGTAGGGTTGGACACACAATCATACTGGTATTGCATTTATGCCCAATTAAAAAGCAAAGTTAAGAGGAAAGGCGGAGAAGAAGCAGAACCAGATGAAAAATCGGAAAACATCTTTTGTCTATCTGTTTATTCATTTGTTTTTATATGTTGGGTGGGGGAGATGGGGAGAGGGGAAGAACATATATAGCATGAAACCAAAATATGAATAGATCAAATGGAATATGGAGTGATTTCACCATTGCCATCCGAGCCTTCAGACGTCAATGTATCCTGAGCTTTGGTTGGGTGCGCATTGCAGAATATTCCAGCATGTTATCCTTACTCCTCGGTGTATTCTTAAAGAAATGTCAAATTACCCCAGAAATCTCTTTCATTAGAATCTTGACAAAGTATTGTGTGCTTGAAATTCTTGAATCCCATGATGCTCTGGGTGTTATCTTGAGTATGTTCGTACAGTATTATTGTCACTGCCTTCCTATACAGTGACCTATGCAGTAAACTATATGCAGGATACGGTCCAGGTGTAATAAGCCAGTTCGAAGTTGCAATGTGCGCATGAGCACAACAGTCCTCAGATCATTCGTACCACTTACAGAGTTTCATTTATAGATAATCATCGTGGTCGACCATGTTCATAACCATTATCTTGCAGATACGAAAACACATATTCCACTGTGAGAAAAGGGAAATCACGTTCCACCATGTGCACCTGCTTCTCTTGTTGATATGAGCGCGCTGTAATATGTCTCTACACCCATCATTCAACACAGTTAATGAGCAAATCTTAACTTGTATTCTAAAAGTATTGAATCCTGTGGATTGTCCAAACATCGTGTAAATACGAATTGGCTCATCAACCATTTTTAAAACTCGATGCGGTCTCGCTGTTCAATATGTGAACGTGTTTGCTGCATCTTTGTGAAATGGTCATATGAATTATTGAAATAGAATTATTGAAATTATTGAAATTATTGAATTATTGAAATATCGAATTATCAAAATACAGTGAATGTCATCGATACTATCCTTCGTAACCATGATTCATGGTTGATATTATTAAAGTGAAAATGTTGGTTTATTTAAAAGAAAAAATCAGGTTAAAATGTAGTATGCACACCATGAAATCAGCGTGTAAACGATGCTACTTTGATGATATGGTACATATACATTACTACAATTACACCTGACGGTCTTGAATGAATTATACCTCTACTAATTCCGCTCACTAAACTAAACACGAGAGAAATGGTACGGAAGTCATAACAAAAGGAATATCAATATTTCGCATCTCTTTATTTTTCTTTTCTCTTTATAACTACTTTGTGACTAGTTTACATCTGTCAATCTCCACCCACCCTCTTCTTCTACGTCCATTTCATCCCATTTATTTCCGGTTTTAAACACCGAAAACTAAAGCTAAAAATAAACTTGTTTAAGTGTTATAAAATATAAAAATCACCTCTCCTCTTTTCACTTTCCTTTTCCTTTCTTCGACCCATAAGTAGGTCAATTATCCAAAAGAAAACAACCACATGGTGTTACCGAAAGTTTTACTACATTCTAAATAGTATTTATTAGTACACTCTCACCATGGAAACATTCAAAGAACATTAAATAACAATATTGTTAAAGAAAATGTATATTGGCATTTACCGGCTGTTGTACACGGTATGATCAAATGAAAGGATAACTAGGCAAAGAAAAAACAGTTCAGGTCAATGTTTAACACAAACTAAATAAAAACAAAAAAGCTGCTCTGACGTAGGCAGATTAACAGTAATGGAGTAGGCTATACGTAGATTGGAAATCTCTTTTTTTTTTAGAATTTCTTTAAATACATTATCTACCCGATTGATTAATGTTATAGGTCGATGTATTATTTCATAAGTTCATATAGAATGGATGACCAATCATTCAAATTCAAGATAGTTGATACAATTGAATGTTCTTTTGGTGAGTCTGTTCTGAGCGTGTATCCAGGAGTTTTGTAAATATCAATGCACTAATTTCTGACATAGAGAGTTGCCATTTTTAAACGAATTTGCACTCACGGTAATTGAAATATGTAATTGTAAAGTAACATGTTTTATTTTGTGTATTCAATTGTTGTATAATTAAATCAAACTGATATTGTATGTTATTTAAGTTGTAAAAATGTTTCCATCTCAATGTGTTTTAAACTGTACATTAAGGGATGTTAATGACTGCAATTCAGCTACGGATGTCACAGGAATGAGCCTTTCTTGAATTTGAACTAGAATAGAGTAAAAGTGAAACGGACCAAAGAAGATCTATCGTTTGGGCTTGGGGAATCACGGCAAAACGCTATGAAATGAATTATGGTTAAGGTTAAACGATAAACAGTATGGTTCAATCATCTTCACAACAAAAATCATCAAGAAAAGGATAGTTTAAGCAAGACCTTATTATTTCGTAATCAAACCCCTAAACCGCTTTTTTTTTGCGGGGGGGGGGGGGTAGTGCGAAAGAGGTTTGAATTATCACACCAGGCATCTTCTATCGGGCTTAATTTCGATATATGTAATGTGTTTGGTGATATTTGGTTCAATATTTCACAATTTATCACATAAACAGCAACATTTCACAATTTGACCTTAAACTATGACCATTGACCTATATCAACCAAATCATGATCATGTCATTATCGGTTTGTCGTCACTTGAAGTTTTCATCGGCCCTCTTCTCTGATTGTGTTTCTGACTTTTAAGCACATCTATGTGTTTGATATATAATGTCGAACGATATTGAAATAAATCATTATTAAACGCCCTGGAACAATATTTGTGCTCACTGTATCATTTATTGATGATTTCGGGCAAAAATAAGAACAATTATGTTAACAAAACAACATGCATGGCACATTCAAAGAGAAAGCCTTCTCGACCAATCATTAATCGGAAAAGAAATAACTTCCGTTTTGTTCTCCACGACTGATTCGCTGTGGCATGGATCTTCTTGATAAACGTATGTGTACTTGCGTATTACTTAACGTAATTTGCGCATTAATTTTATGAATACACGAAAAATATGTTCATTTCTCATCGAAGACAGTTTCTTTCACTCCTCCTTTTTTGTATTTCAATGAAACAATGAGTGAGATTCCAATATCGCTACGCTTTCAATTTCTCTTTATTTTTTTCCAAAGGAATACCTGAAATTGTCATTATATGTACCACATTTCTTTCAATGCATAGATCATTCAAATTTATAATTATATTGTTATGAGTGTAAGAAATATGGTTCATGTACTAACAACAACAGCTGCACCTTTTCTTATGAAAAATGTATGTGTTTGTGTGTATGTGTGTGTGTGTGTGTGTGTGTGTGTGTGTGTGTGTGTGTGTGTGTGTGTGTGTGTGTGTGTGTGTGTGTGTGTGTGTGTGTGTGTAATGCCACATGAAGTTACATTACCCATATGCTCAACTTAGTGGCTTCTTTGGCTTCCTTTTCGCCATCTTGGCAATGCTGGCTCACCTTTCCCTCGTACTTTCATTTAGTTTGTATAAGACGGGTGCACACATATCTCTAAAAGCAAATATCACAACAAATTAAACTAGTATATAATAGGTATAAACTGTAATAGGACATACCTTGAGTTAAGCATACTGAATAGAATATAATAGTTTGACTGGTGGTGTCTGCTGTGGTACAATAAACCCCTGGTCTTAGGCCTTTGTTGATAATATTTCTCGGTGACCCACGCACAAATTTACAAACAAAGAACCTAGAAATACCAAAACTTTTGACAGATTCCGGGACTTTTCAACGGAAGACTTAGCACCTTTACTCCTCAACCCCCACTTTTAGGCAAAGATAAAACGACAAAAACGTGATGAAAAGACGCCGAAAAGGAAGGATTTTGTTTCCCCGACCGCGTTAAGTGGGACTTCAAGTTAATGTCGGCTCAATTTAGGTCCTACGTTTAGTTCGTCCACCCTCTCTCTCTCTCTCTCTCTCTCTCTCTCTTTCTCTCAGAAGTTTATATCGCCCCGCACTTTTGTTTGCTGTCAGCGATTACCAAAAGCATTCAGTTTGTGTAAATTCTTTTGTGACTATAATGTGAGGATTACAGGCCATAAGCAATGAATGTTATGATCGCGATGATAACGATAGTAGTTACCTTGGTGATAGCAGTGATGGTGCTCATCATCATGATGCTTAAGCTAGTGACAACTGAGATAATGACGATGATGATATCATAGAAGAGGACGAAGATTGGCGAAGATGATGATGATGATGATGATGATGATGATAATGATATTGGCGAAGATGATGATGAAAAAGACAATAATGATGACGATGGTGACGACGATTCTGATGTTAAAGGCTATAAAGACCAAAAACACATGGAATTGAAATGATACAAAGTTTGGATGAAATGATGATGACCATATGGGTTATATCGACAATTTTTGTTCTATGCTCATATCTGCGACTGGTTATGACGATATGTTATAGATCTAAGTACATCTTCATGCACAGGCTGGCAAAAAGTCAAAGATTTGACTCTCCAACTCGTCAATGAGATCCTAGTCGAGAGCCATTAGAGCAATGGGACGTTAAATCTTGCCGCACCTCGCTCAGGCGGACACGGGGTCTAAGTTTTGAGCTAGCGAGGCTGATGTGTTGATGTCTTCTCAAGATTCGACATCGCACTTCTTTGTTTTCTTTGCCTAAATTGGTCGGATTTGTATGGACCTGAGGGGGCGAGATCCGCCGACTATTCTTACCAAGGCGTTTAGCGTGCAGTCACCACTAAGACCATGTTACCCAACGGAACGGAGTCACAGGAGGAAAGGGGTGTTTCTTGTGCTGGTTTTTTTATCTTTGGGATGGGGGGGGGGGGGGGGGGCGGGGGGGAGCGGAGCTGGGGAAAGTAAAAGAGTGAGTTCTTAATAGAAGAAAGGGTAATATGGAAAGAGAAGAAAATAAGGAGGAGAAGAACAAAAAGAATGTCAATAAAAAGAAAGAGAAAGAAGAAAGAGAATAAGAAGAAAATCAACAAGAACAACAAGAACAAGAAGGAGAAGTAAAAGTAGAAGAAGAAGAAGAAGAAGAAGAAGAAGAAGAGGAAGAAGAAGAAGAAGAAGAAGAAGAAGAAGAAGAAGAAGAAGAAGAAGAAGAAGAAGAAGGAAAGATGTTTGAAGGAGTTTAGAGGGTTAAAGTATTGGATGAAAAGGGGAGGGGGAGGAGAGAAATTACGCGAGGGGTTGCAGAATGCAGAAAGAGTTCGAGAGGGACAAGGCGCGAGATAGGGTGGACAGGAGAAAGAGAGAGGAAGATAGAAAGAGAGAGAAAGAGAGAGGGAGGGAGTGAGGAAGAAAGAGAGTGAGAAAGAGAGAGAGAGCAACATTCGAAGGAGAAAAGGGAGAGGGCGGAGTGGGATGATGGAGGGTAAGTATGCAATAAATAATAACACCCCCCCCCCCCAAAAAAAAAAAAAAAAAAAAAAAAAAAAAAAAAAAGAAGAATATCCTACAATTGAAATCGTTACTTCGTCCTATTATTTTTCACATTTGTCATTCTCATCTGTGCTGCTATACCGTTGTATTCAAAGGTGATAAAAAAGAAAAAAAAAAAAGATAAAAAAGATATAACTCGAATCAAACTGAAATTGACACATCATATCTATTGACATTCCTTGATTTTATGACGTGTCAATTTCAGCTTGATTTGAGATGTAACTAAGTTTTAATTGTTTTTTTTTCAAAATGTAAAAAAGTTTTGTTAACACCTAGTATTACGACTTTTCCTCTTCAGGAAAATTCGTTTCCCAATAAAGCGACCGTATTTCCAACTTTCACTCTAACTGCGTAGCAACGCGCTATTTTATCATTTACCTGTATCTAGTGTCTGGGTTTCAATGGGTGGAACACATTCTGATACATTACTTGTTCCTAGTCTGACCAGGGATACTGTTATGGAAAGGATAAATATCAATTTTCTTTCTGCGTAGCAAGAGCTTTTCAGAGAGAACAAAGAAAATGTAGAGTCTCATTTTGCATATCCAATTCTGCTAATGGAATTGTTGTTGAGCACACATATTTCATCAAACAAAAGTAAACAAGTTTTTTTCAAGAAAAATATCTCAATTGCACGCAAACTCACGCAAACACTATTAATGATATACTTTTGACAATGATTGAGTCACACAATTCCGGAAAATTCCGGAAACTGAATAAATCAGTCAATGTTGTAAGTAAGAACATTTTCTTTTATCTCTGTTATTTACCATTCCTCAATCCTTCAGAAGAAAGCTGAGTACATGATCCAATAATGGCGTTGCCCTAAACTTTCTTGAAAATTGCAAAATAATGTGATAAGAAACATAGTTTCGAGAGAAAAAATTGGCAACTGAAGATATTACTTTCCAAGTTGACATCAGCTAAATGTCGGTGCCGAGCATGGGACATCACGACAATAATGATTGTGGAATGCTTGTGACATTCATGAACATTATGCTCAAGTTATTTCTCCTGTCTACATTCTAACATCTTCCTGGTCCGAAAAACCTCGGTTAAGTTTTGGGATTACCACCAGTAACATATTGTTTGAACGACGTTCATACAATTTGCAAACAATAACGATAACGGTCTATCTTTCCCAACATGTTACGGCCATGTGAATCGGCGGCGCGCGGCCCGTTGGCGCACAAGGTCACGTGATATTTGATGAGACCGCGCTCTGCTTTCACCCTCGCTTGTTTTATTACTCTCTTGATACATGTCTCAAGTACAGCGCTATCAAGCACCTCGTGAGAATGTTAGGCCCACGAGGACACACTGATGGCGCCCTGAATAATCATGCCGACAAGATTGACTTGGTTTTCATTGCTTCTTTGTTGCATTTCCCTATATGTCTGTCTGTCCCTATCTTTTCATTGCTGAGTTTGTCCATCTCTCTAGCTTTTTCCATCCTTCCTTTCGTCTCTGCTCTCATCTGGATGTCGTCTCTTTTCTCCCACCTTCTCTCTCAGCAATCAAATAGCTGAAATAAACTTAAAAACTCCGTTTCGATTCCTCCTTAGTATAATATTATTTGTATCATTACTACATGTACTACTACTACTACTACTACTACTACTACTACTACTACTACTACGACTACTACTACTACTACTACTACTACTACTACTACTACTACTACTACTACTACTACTACTATTACTACTACTAGTATCAGTACTAATACTACCTTGACTCTTCCTTCTTCTCGTGCCACGCAGGTACTTTAAATACATAGTCATATTTCTACGTTATGAGATATCTTTTAATGCTACTTATAACTTATCGGGAGAAACTTCCCATTATATTTAGCTAAGCTGAGTACCAGTGACTCCTGTGTACAATTGAAGCTAGTTCCTATGCCATGTATGCAGTCACTCATTGCATGCACACACCATGCTACCAAATGTATATGATGTTTCATAACTCAACTTACTTACTCATTACAACACGTAGGCGAAATGAGTATTGAGTATTAAAGGGAATGAACTGTCTTGGTATAGCCTGGCATTCAGGCCGTGGATAATTATATTCTACACTGAAATTGTTTATGGCTAGATTTTAGCTTAGCAGCTCTCTCGTTCTTCTTCAGCTTGTTGAACCCCGACAGAAACTAATTAGTATCGATTGGACAGGACTACGCTGGTGATGATTTTGGTAAGAAATATCCATACGGCCTGGTTCGCAGGCTATACATCGTTTCAGTCTACGACATCGTTGCATTTGGCTACTATATCAATTGGCAAATTGATGCTTTTCTCTGGGCCGCAACCTTCCAAGAGTGCACGCAGCGCTCAGACAGGAGAATCTAGAGAACAACATCCGCCCCAGGACTATTAACACTGGTCTCTAGGGCGCCGTTTCCCTTTATTGCGGGACCGCTTACATCGAGGATACATCTTAGGGAGAGGGGAGAGAGAGGGAGGGAGAGAGGGTAGGGTAGGGGTAGAGAGAGAGATGGAGAGAGAGAGAGAGACAGAGAGAGTAAGAGAGAGAGAGAGAGAGAGAGAGAGAGAGAGAGAGAGAGAGAGAGAGAGAGTGGGTGGAAGGGCGGGGGAGGGTATAGAGAGAGAGAGGGGGGGAGAGAAGGGGGGGGGGGCAAGAGGAGGAGGTGGAGTTGAGAGTGAGTGTGGACAGTGAATAATGATGGAGTCAAGAGGACATGGAGTGAGAAAAGGAAGAGAGAGAGAAAGATATAAGAGAGAGTGAGAGAGAATAAGAGAGAGAGAGAAGAAAGAGAAAAAGTGGTGGGGAGGGGGGGGGGGGGGGGAAGGTGCGCGACAAAAGTTTGTTCAAAATAATTTGGCTTCTAAGGTGTCAGATGCAAACCGTTTCCGATATATTCGGGTCAAATACAAACTATTTTCTCAAGCCGTCGGACCAAGGATGTATGATTGATTCTTAATCAGATATTTATGTCTGTTATTTTACATTATTCTATACGTTGATTTCGATTCATTGCATATGCTAATCGATACTCAAGACAGTTACACAACACAATACTATTTAGTCAAATGAATGAATATATGCATATACAGAGGGGAGAAGCGGTGTTTCGAAAATCTGGTTCGAGACTTTCTTAATCCCTTCTCACTTATCTACCGATTAGATATGTGAAAGATTTTCCTGAAAATCATTATGTTATCGATATAATCATAATCTAAAGAGTGGTTACGTCATTATGGAAATACGTAACGTTCATTCTTAAAAACCTACCAACTAAGCCGCGGCCCAAAATAGGTGACGCGGTACGTACACAAATCATGAATGTTTGAAGCTCTTTACTCATGCACGCACATTCATGTGCTATTCACCATGTGTGATGTTTTAAGATTACCCCGACGTTATTCGCAATCGTTATTCGCAATCGACTCCAGTAGCGCGCTATATGCGGTGAGAGGCGGAAATGGCTCGGCAAGTTATAGCCAACAAAATACTCATAACATAATAATCGCGTGGCCTTAAGAAATAACCTCCAAGAGAGTGACGACTGATGGGAAGGAAATAAATAGGCGCAATGTTCAGTTGGGGAGCGCAGCAAAGGGTCGTTTGTCAGATTCCTTCGAATGTTTTCAGGCTATAAACCGGCCTAGCATCACGACAGATAGGGGAGTCGAGAAGGGACACGATAAATTATTTGAAGGAGAATTCTATGAACATGTTTTGTTACATATTCTACTTTCATTTCACGTACCCATGTGTGTGTGTTTTCGTGCACCAGCAATTCACATGAACCTCATTTACATGACTGAATAGCAGGACGTCCGTCACACAAAAGGTAACATGAATACATTTTGTCATAATTTTGCACTGCACCATGACTCGTCAGCCTTCCATTTAAATGATAGACGTCACTGATCATGAAGACCATAATATCATCATGGTTTATCTACTTGCCTTTTAAAGATTGTCCGTCCCTTTTGCAAGCTTAAAATTTGAAATCGTCTATCACGATCGTAAATTGAAGAAATTGTGATTCAAGACCATTTCTAAAAATATAGCATGTTGAAAGCTTTCTCTATATGTAAAAAATTTCAGCCGTTAAATTTCAAACCGACTTTTTTCGTACTACGAAAAAAGTATTAGTCTTTGGTACAGTATCTATGTGGTTATTATGCGTGTGTGAAATCCTAATTTTATGAGTAACTACCAAACTTTTGGAGATGATTCCTTCCATAGAACAATTTTTTTCATAATGCGTTTTATAATTTAATAAACAGATTAATCAATAAAGCAGATATTTCAACACAAACTGCTAAGAGCCTGAGCTAAAGACTATTAATCAGACGTTGTTTACGTGCATTTTTTGAATTTTACACTACGTATCAGTTTCAAATTGTGAATATAGAGTTTGCTAAAACTTCTCTATATGTTTTGCCAATGTTTCGATGGTTTTGTGGTGATCTGAAAAAGGGACTGGCTGTCTTTAAAGACAGGTGTAGCATTTGCAAAAGTCGTGAAACTCGGCAGGAATCAGCAGTTTGCCCTAACAATAACGTGTATGAAATCTCAGTCTTAGCCTCACAAACATGTTCAGGAAAAGTTTAAAGATATCGATATTTACGTTGGAAACATGGCGGCTGTAATCTACATCCTGCCATTGCCACGGTCAGTGCGCGATCCGCCGCGCACCGCGGGCAGGCATAATTGAACGCATGCACGTGGAGCGGACCAAAGCGCACAACGGTCACTGCTCTCTAGGCTATAGGTTTCGGACGACCAGCCCAAAACCTCCTCAAAATCTAGCTATCGCTTTCATATAGCTTTAAGTCAGATTCCAGTTCTATTATTGGAATGGAAGTTCTGATGCAGTATCTTCTTCCATGTTCCTTCTTTTTTTTTCTTTCTTTTTTTTACATGCAAAAGGGACACTCTGTCTTAAAACACGGTTCCTCTGGACCTTCTTTCTATGTACCAAGAGTAGACACGTAATGTTGATAGACAACAGCCACTAGATCTAATAAAATCATTAGTCTAGTAAGCAAACGTTGTGGCAAGAGTCATGTTTTACTAACCATGGTAAACAAACAAAGTGACGCGATTGAACGGTTGACGCGATTGAACGGTCAACTAATTACTAAAACTGACGATTTGCAGCGGTTGGCTGTAAATATGTTATGCAGTCATGATGCTCATCGTTATCTTGAATTCAGATGAACGTAGTGATTTTTTGTTATCATTACGACTATTGAGTTGAAACTTGACTCCGATATGGCTACCTGGATGTATCTCAATATCTTGTCCAATTAGAACAAAAAAAATGGTCGCGCTCCTTTATGATTTGACTTTGTAATGAAGCCTCGGTTCAAATGAAGCAGGAACACAGGAATCCAAGGTTATTTTCTCCCACTTAAAGCAAGTTTATTTCAGCTTCAAAACGTTTATTTTCTGAATGGCACTTTTAGTGATTGCGACGCGGAGTGTGGTTGGCCGAGGCGAGACAGGGTGTATGCAAATGACTTCATGATGATGTATGAGCGTGTGTGTATGTGCGTGCGTGCGTGACCGAGAGAGAGAGAGGGAGAGAGAGAGGGGGGGGGGGGGCGCTACATCAACTACCGTTGATAAAAGAAGATATATAGCCTATAGATACTGAAGTATATAGCCTATAACAGAAAACCTAACATCGGCTGATACCGTGGGTTCGTTGAAGTAATAATACTTAGCATATTTTGAACCATTTTAACTCTCGTTTACGTTCACTTTTACAATGCAAAAGATGTTCTGAGAACTGCCATGCGCACTACATTGGTGGTATTTCTAATGCGGCAGTAAGGAATGCATTTTATTTGGTTGAAATTCATCTTGGCCTTTCCTCAATTGTCAATCTAAGATCAGTATGAGTGAGCTCGTCAAGAAAACAAGGTTGATTATTATTGAAATGCGGAACAATGTGCTCTACAGTAGCTACCACGTGATTCTTGCGGTATAATTTGGGTCTCGCACGCAACACCGGACATGTAAGAATTGCGAATGTTATTCTGGGTCTAAGCCCTGGGCCTTGGGAGCTAGCGGCACGCCAGCCCGCTACCACCCCGTGGCGTCTGGGTGTCTCCTCCGCTACACCGTCGTATATCAATCCGGCTGCACACGCGCAGCGCGCACCGTTGATTCACGAGCTATGGTGGCCTAGAATGACAGCAACCTCATCCCCACGGGGTTGCGCACCCGTCTCGGGGACAAGTCGTTATATTCGGGAAAATGAATATTTCTTCAAGAGGTTGGTTTGAAGTTTATCGCTTGCAAGCTGGCATAACATTTGAACTCATGTATGATTTCATTAATCACAATAACAGGGATGGCGACAGCAAGTTAGTGGGTATGAGCCTACTCTGAAATGGGCAAAAACAAATGCCGAAAATGAAAAGAAAAATGTCGAGATTAATTTTTATAGGTGCTCTCTGTCACTCGTCTTTGTCATTCAGTTATCATGAGTCCGAATGTTGTTATGATAATAATTCTACGCACGCCACGTATTGCAAGCGGTAATCGGAAGTCCGGTTATTGGGATAGTTCACCCTGAAATCAAGCTGGTTTTAATTAAAGCAGAATCATGAAAGAAACATATGAGTGAATAATTGATGAAAAGCCGTCAAAGGATAAGAAAGTATGTTGTGTGCTATTTTTTTTTGAAAAATGTTTATTTTCTCATAAGGATATGCATCATTTAACCTGTGCATATGATGCATCACTAGAAACTCGTTTTTTTCACACGTAACCCTACGAAACAAATTATTCCTCCATCAAAAAGAGCAATTTATGGAATCATGCAGCACACATCATAATTTAGGAGAACACCTCGCACGTGACGTCACAAAATCAACTTTTTAAACGATTCTAACTTTCTTATCCTTTGAAGGATTTTGTCAAACCTAGACTTTTATATTTCTTTCATGTTTTCGCTTTTATAAGCTACGTTTACACAGAAGCGAGAAGCGGTGTGCGCTACCGCTGCCGCTCCCGCCTGGAGGTACGTGTAGTTGCATGAGAAGGCGGTAAATCGCTCCCACTTAGCGATGGGCAGATACCACGGCGCGGCGGTCTAATGCCTGATATGCATTGGAGAAACACTTTGTGAAGAGAGGGAGAAACCAATCATATTTTCTTTTCAATAACAGCAGAAACATGAGAGAAACATATTAGTGAAGGTCTGATGAAAATCCGTCAAAGGATAAGAAAGTTATGGTCATTTAAAGTTCTTGATTTGTGACGTCACGTGCGAGGTGCTCTCCCATATGTTGTGTACAATTTTTTTAGAAATATGCATTTGATACATCATCAGTAATATGTTTTTACACACTACCTGTATGAAAAAAATCATGTCCAAAACAGAAAACGAGCAAGTTATATTATTATATTGTACACAACTATTGGGAGAGCAACTCGCACGTGACGTCACAATTTTGACAGTTTGAAATCGAATAACTTTCTTTTCCTTTATCCGATTTTTGTCAAACATTCACTAATATGTTTCTTTCATGTTTCTGATTTTATTTAAACTTATCTTCAGGGTGAACTATCCCTTTAAAGCATCTTCATCACACTACTACTAAACATGGAAACCGTATGAGTGACATCGTCATCATTATCCATACACGCAAGTTGCAAGCAGCTACGAGCCTAACTTCCAAAGAACTCGTTTACTTTAGAAATTTCATTTTTTTGTTGAAATTTTAACGATTCTGCAAATACCATACTACTCAAGAAATTCGTTGATGTAGCCAAGTATCCACACTGTTAGATCAACTATTTGTGTGTGTGAAATATTGTTGGTCCGAAACCCCACCACTGACATGACTGAGGTAAACATCAATGCATATTCAAGATGGGATAGCTTTTTTGGCATGTAAAAAGAGACAAAGTTTGTAAAAACCGACGGAAAATGAAAAAAATACTGTATAAGAGCATCTCTCCCAACAAAAGAACCGGGAACTGTCTTTAAGCGGACTTTCATTGATTGCTAGATTGCGAATAAGTTTTGGGCGTGTCGTCTAAATCAATATACAAGACACTCAATATCATATCATTTACCTCTGGTAAGAACCCAATGTATGAAAAGAACATTAATTTATACCGGCCCCTTATTCTGAAATTCCTTGCCATTGAATATTATACTGTCCCTGTCACTCATTTCATTTAAAAACAAATTGAAGAATTATTCAATTAGTTAATATACATTACTGTTATATCTACATTGCATGTCGGTGTTTACTCATTGTAATATATATCGCACTCATGGTTTCCATTTTATGAAATCATTTTGTAGACAGCTGATGAAATATCAGACCACAATATATTTTATTTTTTAGTATGTAATCACAGTCATGTAGTTGCTTTTAGGAGGGAAATTGAACATTTTTGCTGAAATTGTCATGTTAATTTTCCCTACCTTTCGCCTTCATGTCACCTATGGGTAATCATACCTTACAAGCTATGCTTTTTTTAGGTTTCCGTCCATAATAATTTGTACAATTCATTTTGTTTGCCAGTTCAAGATGAACTATTTTGTTTATACCTTGTTGATTCCTTGTATTCAATTGTATTTTATTGTTGAAGATTATAATTAAGGTAAAATAAATCAAATCAAATCAAATAAATATAAGTATTTTTCCGTAAAATCCTACGTGGGATAGTCACAACCGTTATATCTAATTCATTTTCTTTGGTGATTTTATTCCTCATTCTTTCGTAAATGAATATTCATGAGATATAAACTCTGATCTATCATAACACCTTACCTCTTCTACAGCTAGTCTCATGTCCCAGACCCGAGTGAGTTCCTCCGTTTATTATGCCTCCGCCATGTCTCATCTGGAATCCAACAAATAACAGAAAAGCAAAAGTGAGCAAAAACGTTTGTAACTTTCTTATATCCATCATCGTCTAATGAAAGAAAATACATCACATCACAATAACGGCACTGATACTAGAGTAGTATGATAAACGTAGTCACCAACAGTGTGATGATGTCACAATAATGAGATTTATGTTCACATGTTCACGCATGTAATACCAATACGTAAAAATATATGAAAATTAACTTAAACTCTTGATAAACGTCTATGACCGAAATGTTGAGCCAACTATTTGTCTCCAGCCTCTTTATGTATTAGTTTACATACATATTTATTTATCTATGTTTCTCTATAAATAAAGACTTATGAGGTTGGCGCTAAAAATGTAAATGTAAACGCAAACAAATAAATGAAGACGCCGGAGAAAAACAGTTTATCTATTTTCGGTCCATCAAGATTAGGTCTAAGACCAAGTTATTGATAACATTTTCTTCTCCAGCGTCTTCATTAATGTGTTTGTGTTTATTTTATTGAATAAAGATATGTATTCAAAGTACATGTACAGCATCATAACCATTGAACATGCGGAGGTGAATACATGAACACGCAGTAGTTAACAACTACCTGGTACTTTTTCGAAATGTTGAATATCATTCTTATGTATGTTTTTGACAGCCCTGACGACCACCATGCATCAGCAATCATGCCGGATACATCGTCCAAACCTAGCTTTCCCGCCCCCTGTCCATCTTACGTCATATCAATGTCAGTTGATTTCTTTCAACATTAAAAACGCAACACAACAATCAGATCAAAGAAATTCAATACTTGATTAGATTACAAGAAGAAGAAGGTATATTCAATAGATCTTGCTATTTTGAAATAATCGAAGAACTATCACACACGTCACACAAATACGTAATCATGTTTACCGATACTCAAAATATTGAATCCGTAGAAAACCAGAGCAATTCAAGTGTCACGCAATCAAGAAAGATACCTCGTTCTCTACCTTAGCTTCATCTGGGCCATGTTTCATATAGGTTTTCATTCATTGTAACGTACCGTCAATGGTAGCTATGGCAACAACGAATGAGCTCCCATTATTGCGTCTGTTGCCATGGTAGTTATCATAGACTGTAAGTTATAATGAATGAAAAGCCATATGCAACATGGCCCTGGTTTGCATCGGTGTGCTATGCCCAGAAATCATGCTATGTGGAATATACAAGCAATGTTTCATAATACATACTACTACTAATATTTTTTTCATGAAAAAAAAACAAATATTGCAAATTGTCCTCAGTACTTGTAATGGCCGCTACGATTTCTAAACTATGCATTTTAATTTAATCTCTTGTATTATGCATTCTATGTTCCTCCAAAATGATTCAATGATATGACCGATTTTCTATTAAAAATAGGATTTTCTTTGCAAAGTTCATAGCCTTTTACCTGTGTCATTTGTGGATATGAGGTCAATGTTCATCTCCATTGCAAATGGTGGCAAAGACCATTGACCTTTGACCTTCGAGGTATTTGACCTCAAATCTTATCATTCTATAGCTATGTCGTGAACCATCAGTGCACCACATTTGGGTGCAATTGCGTCATTATATTCCAGTGATTGGGAAAACAATAGAATTTCAGCCACTTTGACAATTGCTATCGAGAAATTTAAATAAACTTTTGTTTGACCTTTTTTTCACAAAGGAGTCCATTAGTGTACACAGTGATCTATCTTTGTACCAAGTTTAGTTGAAGTTTAATCATCGAATTTGTAATTATCTCTAAAAAAAATAAGTTTATCCAATTCTTAGCCATATTTAACTAAGTTCATTGACCTTTGACCCTCCAGGGAGTACCCAACATGATACCAGTATACCTCCATGTAATGATTACTGCATGCACAAGGATCCGGTGTAAACCATAGCCTAGATATTGTTCCAATGTCGAGCATGGCAACATTGCAATAAGTTTGACAGAGATAGGTTTTTGTAATTCATAAGTAGGATTTCCATTTCTGCATTAATAGTGTTATACATAGACAACGAATCAACTATTTTATACCATTAACAATATCGGGCTCAATAATTTTGGAAAGCCATGGAACTTTTATTAACTTCAGTCCTTTTCACAGTATATTAATTATGAATTACTGGTCGTGTACTTCATGTATTACACTTTGTAAATCTGAACTTTATATGTATAAGTACTGCTTGTCTTCTCTGGTACATTTATTTGCTCACTGTGTATAATGTATTGCGATTTTTATATCAGAAATAAAGTTTATCTTGAATCGTTAGTACATGTATATGTTTCTTGGATTATAGACATAGGGCTGTGGTGGTGGTGGTGGGGAGAGGGGGGGGGGGGTTGTTGTAAGATGGGAAAATGTTGGAGAACTTTGACACATATACATGTAATAAAACATCGAAAGAGGTTCCTTTGCTTTTCTCTATGGCGTTCTAGATCTTGACGGTCTAAGATCGCCATGTCAGTCTGCGCGCAGATCGATTGCAGTCTCGCTATTTCACACCTCCGCTAGGCTAGGTCCAAGCCGCTCTGCTGACTCTACTCTCTGCGGTGGTGTGGCTCGACCTTCAGCAAGTGTTCTGCCTAAAACCGCACCTACCCCCCCCCCCCACACACACACACACACACACCACACAACCACCCCATCCCCCCTCCCCTTTTGAGGAAAATATGTCCTCTCTGCTCATTGGCACCAGGAATTTGCTACCGATAATTTTATCGTACTTTTTTTCTAACGCATATAATGATTGTAATGGAAGCGTTGATATGAACAACACAAAGTAAGGGCCACGCTTTGTTTACATAAAAAAGTATGATTATGATACCAAGAAATGTCCATTGATGGTGGTAAAATGCTGGACAGATTTTACATCATGTTTTCTTCGCGCTGTCTTTTTAAGAGAAGCTTGACGGGCATGTGAAGCAGGGGACCGTGTTCAAGCTTTATCCTGCCGCTCTGTCTGGTTTGTGTGTATTACATTGTACAGCAATGCATCATTGTTGTGTAAAGGGTTAACAACTTTCATCGCGCGGACGGCTTTTCCCTTGACATTCAGGTTTACGCGACGACGCGCGCGCCTTTACCGCCAAAAGCCGCCGTTTTCCGCGGATTAGCGCGCGCGGATTAACGACGAAATTCCAGCCGCGAGCAGCTCAGCGGCGATCAGCATGGTTTACGTGTCGCTTCCGACCAGCTCGGATCTCCGCGCACACCTGACGAAATTAGGAGGAAAGCATCAATCTTTACGACGTTGTTTACCCACCTCGTGGCACCCAAAGGATGAGAAAAAAAAGGTGGAAGTGGAGAAACAAAAGAAAGTCCTCCACCGAACGTTTATTTCTCATCGAATATGGTGTGAACACATTTATTTTCCTTCCAACATTGAATCACACATGTTATACATAACTGGACGTTGATTTCATACATTTGTCACATAATTTTATATTGAAAATATTGGAATACAATTGCAAAACATCACTTCAAAACAGGGTGTCCTTTCTGCGGGTCAAAACAAAAAATCTTGTATAGAACCACGAAAAATTGAAGAATTATACCGACTATATTGGAACTTCCCTCCCAATAATAGAGCTGGAAAGTGATTTTAAGCGAAATATAATAGAGATCAGCAGATTGTGAGGAGGGTTTGGACTGGTTCGTCCGAAGATGATATGCAGATATAAATTAAACAGCAACGTTCCTTACGTCATTCTACCTCTCCCTTCAGTGGCGCATTCCCTTGAATGTATATATATTTTTATGTAGATTATTCGTTTATACATTACAATGTAATGATGCCTTACTTCGTGTATCATCTACGTACAAACGTCCAAGACAAGATTCACCATTCGTCGTGGTCCTCTTCGTCCTCCCCTTCGTCCACCAAAACCTCAAAAGTCCAGGACGACTACCCCCTCCCCCACTACCCCCCACCCCCATCACCCTGCCACGATTGATTGATTGAATGGCAGTCATCGCTGTAAGTGGTTGTCAGATGCCACGGGAGAAGCGAGAACCGCATCCGCCCTTCATCCCTAAGCCCCCAAATCTACACGGTCTTCCCATATGCTCACTGCAGTCCAATTGCGCACGTTTCTTTGATTAGTTTAAGTCATTAACTGCGACCATTGTATGAATTCAATAATGAATTCACACGGGTCTGGATGCCGTAGACTAATCACTGCCCAGGTGTTATACAGTCCAGATGGGGAGGTAGGGAGACGTGACGTCATCGATGTTAACCCTTAAGAATAATAGTACAGTATGTTGGTTGAATAAAACCCGTCCTGTGCCAGATACAATGCTGCTCAATGTGAGTTGTGTATATTACTTGAGCAGAAATGGAAATGCATGCAAATGGTCAACCCTCTCTGGCTAGACTAAATGCTGCTCGATGAAATATGTATGCATTACCATGGTGAATAGTGAATCATCAAGTACGCACATATGACATGAACATGTTATGCTCATTCAGGGGCGTATTTCTCTTCGGCTTCGTGCGTGAGAGCCTCAATATTTCGGTTGCAAAAATAACGTTTTCTAGCCTATCCCGTGGTCATTTGAATTCTGGTTGAAGGAAATCAAAAACCATTTTCGAATTGTATTCACAACTTTCCCCCTAACCGCTTAGTGACGCGTTATTTCATTCACCTGTATTTCGTGATTCAGTTTCAATGGATGGAACGCACTCTGAATCTTTTAGTTGTTGCTACTCGGACAAGCCTCGGACAAGCTTTGGGTTTACCATTAGTAACGTATTGTTTGAACAACGTGAATAAAATTTGCATACATAACGAAAATGGCCTATTGAAACTGAGACTGCTCATGCGTTGAGCAGCTTTAAAGAACGGGATCACTTGCACTTTCCACGACCGAGCAAACACGGCGATCATAATCCAATGAGATGCATACGTACTTGGCGGTGCTTGGGCTCGGGTCGCGATAAACAAACAACACTACCAACCAACACCTCGGCACTGATAGTGTTGCAAAGAGGGGGAGAGGGGGAGAGAGGGAGAGGGAGAGAGAGAGAGAGAGAGAGAGAGAGAGAGAGAGAGAGAGAGAGAGAGAGAGAGAGAGAGAGGAGGGGAGAGAGAGAGAGGGGGGAGGGAGAGAGAGATAGAAAGAGAGAGAGAGAGAGAGAGAGAGAGAGAGAGAGAGAGGAGGGAGAGAGAGAAAGAGAGAGAGACAGACAGACAGACAGACAGAGAGAGAGGGGGGAGAGAGAGAGAGAGAGGGGGGAGGAGAGGGGGGATATGATATGAATTATTAGGAGAAGTGGTGGGATAAGGCAGAGGGAGCGAAACAAGGGAGAGATGAGAGGAAGATGTGATGCGATGTGCTGTAATACAACGACTCCTGAAGGATGTGAGCAAAAGAGAGGGTGAGTGAGGAGAGAGGGAAGACATACAGACAGACATACAGACAGATTGTGTAGAGAGAGATAAGGAGATTGCAAAATAAACAATAAGAACAATTGAGAAAGGAAATCTAAAGAAAGTAAGAAGATGGGGAGAAAAGAAGGTAAAGAGATGGAAATAAAGAAGAGAAGAAGAGAAGAAAATGCACAAATTAGAAAGCAAAAAAGATATTACAAGGAGAAAACCAAAGAAGAGATAAGAAATAAGCAGAGAGAAAGAGTAGAAGAGTATTCAGTTAAACAGACATTAATGACCACCTGTCTCTAAAGGCCACACTGGAGTTTTCCCTGGAACAAAGTTTCTCACGAAATATGTATCGACGTAGCATGTACAAATGTAAATATCACTTTTCTACAAGACCGCATTCCCCTCCCGAGTAGCATTCATATATTAATTATGTTTCACAATAATACGAAATAGAAGGGAAAATGAATCAAAGAGGGGTAGACATCGAAAAGGGTCAGCGAAAGAGATGAAGGAAGAGAGAGAATGTTGGAAGGTGTGCGAGAGAAAGAGTATACATAAGCGACGAAAGAGAAAGAATAAGAAAACGAGATTACGATGTAGATCCAGATATTAAAGGGGGAGAGAGTGAGAGAGGCAGAGACAGAGACAGAGACAGAGACAGAGGATGTGGTACAGATAGGAAAAGAGAGAAAGAGAGAGACAGAGACGGCAGAGAGGCAAAGAGAAAGAAAGAGACGGAGAGACAGAGAAACAGGGCAGGGACCAGTTTCACATGTTCATATGAAATCATCCGCATCAATTCTAATGCTCCTTTCTGTACATTGAGTATGACTGGAAATTAGGTTAAACTTTGCGACATAAAATCTGAATTAACTCAGCTCTGGCTGTCTTACAGTGAAAGTCGGACATCGCACTTCAAATCATGTATACAGAACGCTGATGAAAGTCATGGGTGGGTTCCACTGCAGCTTTTCAGTTCTAAATGGGATGATACTACTAATCCTAGAGTTGCAACGAGCCGTTTAAAGATGCAGATTCTGATTGCGATGGGGAGTACACAATTACAATTGTTCATTTATTTATTGTCTATGTTTTAGACCGATGTAACCAGGGCCGGGCCGCCAGGGAAAACATTACCTGGCTTACAAACGGGGCTACCCCGGAAAAAGAACAATACATACATTTGAAAAAAAAAATATCGTGTTTAGTCATCAGTTCAAATGCAGAAAAAAAACACATGTACGCAGCCCTTTTTTCTCGTCCATATACCGTAATCCGATGCCCTGAATCTCTGGTGATTGCAGAAAATGTCAGTTTCGCCTAGTAAGCCGTTTTGGTAATGGATTCACCCTAACTGCGTTAGTAACGCGCTATTACATTCACCTGTATTTCAATTAATAATTTCAATGCACACTGAATACTTGTTGCTACTCGGGCAAACCACGGACAAGCTTTGAGGTTATCATTAGTAACGTAATGTTTGAACGACTTGCATACAACGAAAATGGAATATTGATCAATATCATCGCCATAACTGATGGTTTTATATATAAATATCACCCAACCGTGCATTTCAGTCGAACAACCTCATGAGGAAAATTGTGTTTCCAACTATACCATGAAGCTTTAGCTTCATGACTAGTCGTTCAAAAAAGTACGTTACTAAAGATAACCTCAAAGGTTGTCCGTGGTTTGCCCGAGTAGCAACAAATATTTAACAAGCACAACACAATAATTGTTAAGGCCCGTACAAAGGTGGTTTAACTTCAGACCATCTATTTAAAGGGCATATACTGTACTGGGAAGATAAAAAGCTTTCAAACAGGTGATCGTGAGCAATCTTCTTGCCAATGGTCTTAAATTCATGTATTGCCCATTTTAGAAACTTGCTGAAAGTTATTTGCCCTCAAATGAGCCACATTTTGAGTAATTAGTTATTAAATCACAAATCTTTAAATGTTCGGGCCGAACATTTTGATTTAATCAAGGATTTTTTTTTTTGTCTTCCCAGTACAGTATATTCCCTTTAACGTATACGAACATCATGGGGCGCAAATTTATCATCTGATGCTGTCCAAAATACACACATGGAGATGAGTAGTAAGTCAATGTTTTTCAAGGACTGGTGATGTTAGGGATAACTCTCTCATTACCATTAACATGGAGATATGTAGTAAGCCAATGGGGTGTTCAAGACCTGGTTATGTAAGAATCAAATCTCATATTCCATTGAAGATTTGTAGTAGGCCAATGGGCTGTTCAAGGCCTGGTAATGTGACTCTCTCATTACCTTGGGCGTGGGGATTATAGTAAGCCAATGGGGTTCCCAAGGCCTGGTAATGTCAGGATTAACTCTCTCATTACTATTAGCATGAATATGTGTAGTAAGCCAATGGGGCTTTCAAGGCCTGGTAATATAAGGATTAACTCTCTCATTTCCATTGACATGGAGATATGTAACGCGCCAATGTTTTTTTTCAAGGACTGGTTATGTTAAGGTTAACTCTCTAATTATCATTGGCATGGAGATTATGGTGTAAGCCCGGTGGGGTTTTCAAGGCTTGGTAATGTGAGGGTTAATTCTCTCATTTTACCATTGGCATGAAGATGTGTAGTAAGCCAGTGGGGTTCTTAAGGCCTGGTAATATTATGAGGGTTAACTGTCTCATTTATACCATTGACATGGAGATAGTTAGTGCGCCAATGTTTTTTTTTTCAAGGACTGGTTATGTTAAGGTTAACACTCATTACCACGGACATGGAGATAATGGGGTGTTCAAGGACTGGTAATGTCAGAATTAACTCTCCCATTACCATTGGCATGGAGATATGTAGTAAGCTAATGGGCTGTTAAACTTCAAGGCTTGGTAATGTGTGGGTAAACGCCTTGTCATTCGGGTGATGGAAGGGTTGGACTGTTTGAAGCTTACCTCCTCACACATGTCTAGATCCCTGCAATCCAGTGCGCCGAACGAGCCGAGGTATGCCTCCTGATCATCTGCCTCGTGAAGCATCATCTGAAGCCGCTCGATGTACTGGATGGCATTCCGTAGAATCGTCACTTTCGGCATCCTTTGCTCAGGATTCGTACACGTCCGCTGTTTCAGCACTTCGAACGCGGAATTGACCTTGCAGAGCCGCCGGCGTTCCCGTTGCGTCGCGGCCCGTCGCTTGTCGAAGAGGCTTGATTTCTTCTTTTTCTTGCAGGCCGAGCAGGCCCACAGCAAGCAGCGGCGCTCGCCGTGCTCTGCCCCGCCCACCGGGGCGAGGACGTGCGTGTGGTGCCGATGATGCGGGTTGGAGTGCGCATGGTGGTGGTGGTGATGGTAGCCGTTTTCCCCCGACAGGCTGGCCCGGTGGAGCCCGCTGCTGCCGTTGTGCGAGCTGAGAACCATGCTATCGTCTCGATCAGACTCGTGCGGGGTACGGCCCCGACATTGCGAGGCGGCGTAGGCACACGCCTGGCCGCTCGCCTCGCTCAAAGACAAGGAGAAACTCTCGGAAGAGATATCGCTGTAGGGGTACATCGTCATGTGTTCTCTATGCTCGACTAAGCGGTACGAATAATCAGCGTGCCCCGTACTATCCTCCTGATCACATTACCACATACCTTCACCCAATAGATGAGCCACTGGTTGGAGTGGTGCCTGCAAGATGACAGAAAGAGTGTATCAAGACCTTAACACATTGGTAGCATTAGCAGTTATCTACTAACCGTCAAACCTGGTGAATGGGAACACTAGTATGTCACAAGAGAGTGATGCATACTGTTAGACCTTAGAAATTATCCCTTTCAGTGATGAAACTACACGTCAAAACATACATATCGGTAAATGCACAGCACAAAGCGAAATTGAAATACATGTACATGAATTGTGTTACCGAATCAGACTTTTCGATTATCTATGTGCGAGGAAGTCTTCACTGAAAGTGATGAAGAAATATAATATCATCACTTAATGTTCCAATACCGCAATGCTTGCATGGTCATCATGATCAAAACGGAAATGTAGTTCATTAGAAAATGATACATGAAGCAAACCTCGACAGTGACCAAGCGCGTGATCATGGTACTGATCATGTAGCTGATAATCACTAGTCGTTCATTGCATTTATAAACGTAGTAAAATCAAGTAAACATCCTTGGTTACAGTAAAATAAAACCAGAAGCATGTCATAAACTTAAACAGATTCTCAAAACAAAAGAGCAGTTACCTTTTAGCTTCCTTCTAGCCCCCCCCCCCCCCCCCCCACCCCTCACCACCCCTCTCCATCTCCTCTTGAGAAAAACGCACATTTTCGAGGACAGGGAACGATGCACCTGTTCTATCGTAATAATTCGCCTGGCAGTCAGATGCTGACTACCTTGAATTGCAAACGCTATAAAAGTTTTAGTCGTAAGGCATTTGTGTGCCATAATAAATACTTTCTTCTTGTTCTTCCGGTAGATGCCAGTCAATTTGGTTGTATTTGATTTTACATGTACATGGGGCTAACAAAAACATTTGACACTGTTGCCAAATGGTAACCAAAAGTTACAACTTGAATCAAGCTTAAATGAAAACATGAAAAAGATATAGAGAGTTTCTTGACCTTTAAGTACTATGATACTCTTGTAAATATTTTGAATATTTGATTAGAATTTCACTTTTCGACAAATCAGGACCGAAACAATTGCGTTTATTAATTAATGATTGATTGACAACACAACACTGCTCACTTTCCATGACTCATATCAGTCCACGAGGTATTTTCTGCCAGAAGCATCATGAATTATTAAAGGGATATTCCACCCTCAAATTAAGTTGGTTTTAATATAAGCAGAAACATGAAAGAAACATATAGGTGAAGGTTTGATATAAATCCGGCAAAGGATAAGAAAGTTACGATTCACATCGATCCCTCTCTCTGTCAAACAATACACACACCCACATTCGCTCATACACGTACACATACATTCTCGCGCAGTCATACACAATCACACATATATTATTTTTCTCTCTCTGTATATTTTCTATAAACCAACATATATATATATGTGCATATAGATCCATACCCCCCCTTCTCTCACTCACTCTCTCTCTCTCTCTCTCTCTCTCTCTCTGCTCCCTCTCCCAACCCGCCCATCCTATTACACCCCTTCGTGTATATATCTTTTGTGGGGTCCAAATTCCTAAATAATGTTTTGCTTTCTACATTTAGTGTAACTGCTGGTTCCTTTACCGTTTTGCTGATGATTACATATTGTTTACATATTTATTCATATGATTTATATCAGACAATTACCAATCATGCGCATCATGTGTATTACCTAAACTTGTATATTACTGTATTAATCAATAAAGGCGCCCATGACTCAAGGGCGGTATTACAGGCACATATTAATGCTTTACATCTTCTGATTGTTAGTCAGACTCCTCGCATTATCCATTCTCATTTTTCTTGTTTTTATTTCCTGCTAAACCTACTGCCCATTGCATGTGCATTGTTGTTGATTCACTTCATTTATTAGTTTTGTTCATAAATATATGATTTGACGTAAACGCGGAATGTGGAATGATATCAACTGCAAACTTCAATATCATAACGAAAATGCATACCATCGTGATTAGTAATTTACTTTTTTTTACGTGGCAATTACCGTTGAGCTACATGTTTCATTTATAGCAATGTAATACTAATACCAACATTTCTGCTCTAACATGTCTAATTAGACCATACAAAACTACATCGAGGAATGATAAAAGGAACACAGAAAAGAGCAAACAACATGATAATACATTGTTATTAATAATATTGCGTCTCATAACGAATTTTCTACGAAAGTTCTCATTTCCTAACAAGTTAAAAAACTGCACGACATCATAACACGGCAATTGTAAAGACAATGTACATGAAGTATAAAGTGAAATACAAATATGTAAGCAGATAAGGACATTTTAAAACGACGTATGCCCCCCCCCCCCCCCTCCTCCCCCAAGTTCTGCCACCTACCTGATTATTGAGGATGAGAATGTTTTCTCGGCGGTTATTGGACCCTAACAATGCGCTCTCATCTCCTTCCAAACTCCAGCCAGGAGCGGTTGCAAGGACGGTAGTACGTGGGACAGCACGGGCGTAGCCGAAATCACAAGACCGATCGACATGTCAGGAATCTTCAAACCGTTCTAGCTGTGTCCCTTATGCATTACATGGAGTTTTGGGCACGGAACGGTGGAACCCGCGTACCAAGGCACATGCACCAATGTGTGTGAGGGAAACGTTAAGTCTATTACATTAATGAAGGCACATGTGCCAGACTCCCGGATTGGTTAGTGTGTGTTGAACTAGACCTGGTAGCGACTTGACACGTTGGCTGGGGGTGGAAGACAGGGTGATCCTGAGTGATGGAGCGCCGGAAAGCAGCGGTCGGGATTGATAGGTAGTCCGCTCAGAGGAATGATGAACGGTCGGGATGCGGGTAGGCGACTGGTGGGAGCTAAGCGGCGAGCGATGAGGTGGTAGCTTCAGTGCCCCATGGTTCAGGCCATGCATCGGCCCCCTTCTCGTATGTCGCTGTGTGTGTGTGTGTGTGTGTGTGCGTGTGTGTGTGTGTGTGTGTGTGTGTGTGTGTGTGTGTGTGTGTGTGTGTGTGTGTGTGTGTGTGTGTGTGTGTGTGTGTGTGTGTGTGTGTATGTGTGTTTGTGTGTTTGTGTGTGTGCTGTGTGTGAATGAATGTGTTTGTATGTTTGTATGTCTATTACGTACGTTACGTATACCTACATGGGGTGGTCGTGGTGATTGGAGATGTGTGTTGTGGTGTGTGAGATAGGGTATGGTGGGAGTGTGGGGGGGGGGGGGGGGGGAGCGGGAGGGGGGCATATAAGTGTGGTGGGGTGGAGTGGTGGGGGTAAGGGGTCAACATGTGGGCTCTTCAGAAATAGTTGGCATGGTCACGGAGGTTTAATAATTGCTAACCGTTCCTTTGATATACAACCAAGGATGCGTGATTGTTTCATACATCCTTCGAATATAAACTTATCACGGGAAAATAATATTGGTGCACATTCGAACCTGACTTAACAAAGGCCACAGTCCATGAATAGTATACCTGCTTGGACATACACCTCATATTATTCCCCTTTAGTTCAAATGTCAATTTCTCTGTAAGAACCACGAAGGTGTATGGGACCACTCCACGGATCCCCCTAAGTAATTGCAAGGATGTTTTAAGTACACGGATATCCATCCCTTAGAACAAGGTTTGATTCCGTCACTTAATATTCATGACTAGCAGCTGCTCTTAATAAAGTATGATGCATACGCGATGCGTCACGTTCGCCTGGATTTTATAATGGGTCATACACATTCTTATACATTTCAACTTTCGCTGCTGAACTTTTAATTTTGTCACTATGTGCTTGTTATGTGGTTAATCAGGACAAGCGAATACGAAATTTGATATTTTTGAGATGGAAATGCTAGCGTGGGTGCGGCAAGACATGTTTTCCATGCTATTTGCCTGAAAGGAAAATATCTTAAAATAACGTTTCATGCAGTTTTTTAATGGAAAATAATGCGGAACAGTGTGAGATTGACACTTTTATATTGCTACCTGATATCACGTTTAGAGCCTTTTTGCAATATAGTAAGAATATTCATCGATTTGATTTTTATAGATGCATCTTAGGTATTACATGTCACAAATGCGCAAGCACATGGGGTGAGGATATTTCCCCAAATTCTTCTGTGCATACGATTTTGTTTATCCGTCAAATCCAGGCAAAAATCATCCGGAGAATCGGCGGCATTGAACAGACGAGATCAAAGGGAAAATCTTTGTAAAGCATTCGTTTGTGACAAGAAGAAGAGTTCAATGAATCTGCATTATCAAACGACTGATGGATATCCATTTACTTAAACATCCTTTGTAATTGTGAATGGATTGAATGTGAATAAGCCCATGTTAACGTGAAAGTTAGGAGCTCGAGCTCTATAAAGGGCATATACTGTACTGGGAAGGCAAAAAAGCCTTCAAAAGGTAATTGTTAGCAATCTTCTTGCCAATGGTCTTAAATTCATGTGTTGTCTATTTTAGAAGCTTGCTGAAAGTTATTTGCCCTCAAATGATCTACATTTGGAGTAATGAGTTGTTAAATCACAAATCCTCAAAATATTCGGCCCGAACATTTTGAGGATTTAATCATTAATCATTAATTACTCCATACGTAGAATCATTAATACTCCATACGTAGATCATTTGAGGGCAAATAACTTTCAGCAAGCTTCTAAAATAGACAATACATGAATTTAAGACTATTGGCAAGAAGATTGCTAACAATTACCTTTTGAAGGTTTTTTTTGCCTTCCCAGTACAGTATATGCCCTTTAAAGCATATTTGCACCTTACTATAGGCACGTCCTGTCTACAGAGTCTGTTTGTTTCTTTGTCCGTCGGGCTAGACAAGCTTGCTTTACTTGGGATAACTGGAAACGACAAATTTATCGATAACTTATTCATTCATATATAATTGTTAATTTTATCATTATCATTAGCATGATTATTAAAATCATCATTAGTAATGATATCATTATTTTCATTATTATGATTGTTATTATTCTAGCTACCTATTTTTGTTGGGGTCAGGTATCTCATAACCCCTCCCCACTTTACACACACGCCCTGTCTGTCTCGGTTTCTCCCTTAATCTCTCTCTCTCTCTCTCTCTCTCTCTCTCTCTCTCTCTCTCTCTCTCTCTCTCTCTCTCTCTCTCTCTATCCTCTCCCCCACTCTCTCTCTTCCGTGACGGAGACCGAACAGGTGTTCCCGTTAGGTGATATTGCTAATGTCATTAGTAAATGGGCGGAGATTGAATATGTTTAGTGGCCCCGCGGCCCGGCAAAAAGCCTTGAGTAGGTAGGCCGAACGAGATGCTTGCATTACAACGTTCACGATCATCTGACTATTCCGTTTGAAGATGTTGTATTTAACATGAACATCTTTTGGGGCAAATGAATCTATATATATTTATGTTGATCAGGCGTTATTAATTTTAAAGCTGACATGTAATTGCACCACGTGTACATTTTTCAATTGCCGATTTTCAAAAATGTAAAAAAGATTTTAAGTATAAAAGCCGAAAAAAAAACATTACTGTTACAAGTTTGAGTAAAATCGGACAAAAGCAACAGCAACAAAATCAAATTAGAGAACCTGGAAGAGGATGTGATGTTTAGTTGAGCCTGGATCTTCTTTATACTTTGTGTGCAAAAATGCAATATGTAATTTTTTGTCCGCAAAGGACGTTGCAATTTACGCTGCTTGGGCAAAGAAAGTATGTGAACTTGTTAATACGACTTAGATTTTGCATTATTTGAGTCATAAAGGCTTACAAGTATATATTTAACCCGTTAAACGCAATGCGTTAAAGCCTCTCATAATTATGATTATCACATAATTATGATTATCACAAATGCATTACCAATTACTTCCCCCCTCCCCTCCTGTTATTTAACATGTTTGAGGACTGGTCAAACTTCAGATTGTTATAACTTCTTGTTTGATTTTGCTCAAATTTTCACTGATCAGCTTGTTTTGATTTTGTGGCAAGCTTTGTAATTGTCATCATGTTATTAATGTAGTCCTTTTAATAGTAAAAGCAGATGTTCGAGCGTCTATGCCCACGTGTGTGTAGTTTTCGTTAGTCTTACCATGGACCCTACTGAGTCCATGGTCTTACGGACACAAAACTTTGTCAGTCCTGTCAGTATGATGATCCTTGATCTAGTCTCAATCGGCAGAGTGTAGACATCTCCTGACGAGGAGACACATACGGTAAGTTTTTAATAAGGTGCTAGTCTCATCTGGTAGACACAGTCAAGGTGTGAGTGCATATCACACGGCTGCATTGCGCTGGAAATTATTCGAATTTGACCGAGACGATAAAGAGGGCGCACTGTCATATTCTCTCCCAGTGCAAACTATGCCTTGAGTTTAGCCAACTCGGTTTCAATCGGGAGTGTTACTTTGTTGCTTAATTGAGCCCGGCTCTTTATACTTTGCGTGTGTGAAAATTCAATATTCCAATACATGAAGAGCGCTTAAGTGTCCTTGGTGAACTCCATTATTCTAAAAGGGTGTAAATATGTAGATGTTATCTCATGTCTCAATTTGTTGCTAAGTGCATCGTGACGTTATTTTGCCATATGAATCGAAAAAAAATAATTTTCCTGCATGACATGAAATTCTTTGAGCGTATATGAGTAATCCTGTATCATTTTTCTTCCAAATTTCAGTATGTTGTAGCTGAGACATTGCTCTATGGGCGAGGTTGCCTTCATTTTTCAATTTGATGACGTCATCGTGGTATAAACCTTGATTATGTGCATGTCAAAATGTGACGTATGTACGGATTATGTAAATGGTAGAGGCACTTATTTCCAATCATGAAATGGCATGACGATCTTCCACGAGCTGTATCTCTCTCATGTTTAAATCTTTTACTCTGAAATTTTAGTATGTTATAGCTGAGTCTACTAGCTCTCGCCTCTGTGGTCTTTGCGTTTTATTAGATGTTGGGATCATGGCGATATTTTAGCTCGAATATTGATTTCGAAATCATTCTAACCCCTGCTTTGCATTACGTGCTAAGTGAATGGAAACATTTGTGCATGAATTGGTTGAGACGCTGTTTTAAGAACGCGCGACCCCGGTTCGAATCCGTGGTGTGGATTCCTTTCATTCCTTTTGCAATGTGATTTTTGCCCCCGTCTTCTATTCTTTCCCTCACTTTGTCTTTTTCTTTGAGATTTTCTTTCCCATTTGTTTTCTCTCGCCCCTTTATCTTAAATGACTATTAATTAAATTCTGTGAGCACATACATGTGACCATTCAGGCAAGTTTCTGAAATGTTAGTATGTTGTACGAGCGCTATTAGGTTTCTTGAGCGTTGCCTCTGATTTCTAATGCGTAGATGGTGTCACCGTGTATTTACCAGCCTACGTCTTTGCATGAATTTATCAATACAGACCACCTTATACTTGTCCACAAGTATAACTCGTTTTCTAATTGTTCTCTCCATTCCATCTCACTCTTTCCTCTCTCTCCTCTTTAATAAACACCCACATTTTTCATTTTAAAAACGAGACAGGTATGCCAAGCAGTCATTGTATAGATTAATCCTTTTATTTATTTGACTGGTCAATTGCAAATCAGCAACCAGGCATTTAGCCACACACCACTCCTGGTAGATCGGGCATCTCGTTGCCATGGTAATGTAAGATTGGTGGCTGATCCGTTGAGCACGTGTAGTCGAACGATATGTATTCTGCATGAAAACAAGACAGAAAAATAAATTTATAGTTGTTTGGAAAAATTAATTGGCAAGTTACGTCATACTGCGAATGTTCTATGATTTCCAATACGACACTCAGATTATTTTGATATGGTCTGCTTTATTCCACAGTTACCCAGTATTCGGTAGTGTAAATACCTTTTGCAGATAAAACTAATTACTCTATAAAACATTGAATGACACAACAGATCGTAAAATGTAAAACTAAACAGTGAAATAAAATGTAAATAAGGCATGAAAAATCACATCACTTTGCAGTTTGGCTCTCGGGCTCTGCTTCTTGTAAATTGCAATTAAAACTTACTTTTTCATAGAAATTAAATTAACTTAATATTCAAGGCCTGTATTATAAGGGATGCATTATCATTGATATATTGAAACTTAAAAGATAGAGAGAAGAGAGGTGGCGTACCAACTACAGGGCATAGAATGCGCTCGATCTCCATATCAACTTCCGCTTGGCAATAATCGTCATCCTCCTCGAAGATGGTGTCAGCAAAGCGGACCCTTTTGACAACCCTTGGTCTAGACTGTGTGGCTTTCCTCGCTTCAGTCCAGCAGATAGGTGCTGTGACGTCAGTTAAAGCTGATGCGCGTGATGTGCTGCGCGTAGCCTGAAGCTCAATAGGTGACGTCACGATTGGCATCCACGTTGGAGCCACCTTAGGAACAACAAACAAACGGAAGCCTCGTGATTTCATATAGATGACCTATTGCCATATTACATGCATTCCCATATTTATATTGCCTTATCTAGTTTTATAGTTTTATTTCTTGATTGACTAATCTATAATCGTAGTTTTTATTTAATGTTATCCTTCGTTACCTTATTCGGACGTTTGAAAGGCAAGCAGCGGGCTCTAGGACGAAAGTCACGTCGAGATTTTGGCTGGCGATTCCGCTGAATTGCTTGCTCCCTTTGCCCAGCTGGCAAAACGATGACTTTTGACTCATTGCAACCCATAGCTGAAATTATTCAGAAAGTTTACATGAATCAAAGAAGATTGTTATAGAACAACCGAAAATCGCTATAAAGACAGCAATGTAGAAAAGCTAGTAATAGCTCTGAAAGTCTCACGAAAACACGATAGACTGAAGAGTCCTCAAATGCGCCTTGTCCTTATACAACTTGAAGCGCTAAACATTGTGCGCGTATGCGTTTACGTAACAAAGAAAAGAAAATTGACACGTTCCTATTTATATTTTCTTCATCAAAATTGAAGATTTATATTTAAGTTATAGTAATATCATAATGATATAGCAATACAATGTTTATTTAGATCACAAAACTTAAACTTCTAAATTGATTATGGATGAAAATATAATTTCATAAATAAATTAGATGAACGAGGTAGCAGTGACAATCTTTATCTAGGTCATGTAGGTCGTTGCTACGTGCGCGTATCACGGGTTTCTATGTTAGTATCCAAGGAGTATGTTGCTAAGCACTGACCGGCACATAAAATCCTTCTTAAAATTAATGATATTTAAAGCAATTGATTATTTTCTGCTCAATATATTGATTTTCAATTTTTATATTAACATAGCTTCAAAAGTTCTCTCAGTAGCCTGCATGATTTTAAAGTGACATTTGTGTTTATTTAAAACATATTGATTTACATTGAAGTTGCAATCCGCGCATGAGAAGATTATTGCTGGTAGAGCATGACCTCAGGTCAATGGAACTACTCACAAAGTAAAATGGAAATTCATTGGATAGTCGACACCATTTTAACTTATTATCATGCAAATATGGCAACAGCTATCCAGCTCTGAGAAGGTAGTGAAAGAACATTCCACCACCAACCCTACGCGTTGACACGAAAACAAAAACCTTACATAAAATCAGTTGAACATCTCTTTGAACAACCTTTTCACAAACGCATAGAGTGACAATTAATGCTGCAGAGCATTGTAGTAGTAATAGTTTCCAAAGTACTTTCACGGGGACTTCATGAAGTTGCACAATAAAAAGCACGTACAATTTTGAGCGAATTTGCTGGTGGTCTCAGTTTCAGACTTTTAACAAAAAATCGCACTGAAGACTCGCCCTATAATTGTAATGAGGCTAATATAATTTTTAACACATAAGCCTAAGGAAGCATACTACACATGCTACAGGCATGTGGCCCAACGACAGATGAGTATTTCCTGGCATACTGTGAATGCACCGTTTCTGCACGCCCGTATTGTCGGGAGTCGGGCTGTTTCAAGTCGGCAACGCGATTGCGGAAATGTTACATAAGAAAAAAAAATCATTGCAAATTTTCGAAAAACGAAATCACAATTCCTCTAACTATCCAATCAAAATATAAGAGGATCACGTCTGATTAAAATGCTTTTTTAATTGGGAAAAATGTCGCGGTAATATTCTACCGCCTTTTTTGTATCAAGGGAAGGGAAATAGGGCGGTCACGTGTAGACGTTGTCAGGGTGTTAAGCTGATAAACATTGTATTAAAAAGCGCGCACCGGGTTGATGGCGTCATGGCCGTACAAAATGTCAACATCATTTGGCTAGATTTTAGAAAAAAATACCAAGATATTTTAAGACTTATTTTCACTTATTCAAAGGATGGAGAACGCTATCCTTAGTACTACTGGCTGAAGGCCTATGCCTACAATTTCTTTGTTGAATAAAATGATATTCTTCCAAGAGAGATGCCACTAAATAATAAAAAAAAACCGTAGCACATAAAAAGCCAATTCTCTTTAGTTAAAGGAATAGGTCACCCTGACGTTAAATTAGTTTTAATGAAAGCAGGAGCATAAAAGAGACATATTAGTGAAGGTTTGATTGAAATCTATCAAAAGATACTAAAAAAAAGTTATGAGTTTGTGGCGTCATGTCAGAGAATGATTATGCCGAATAATTTAACATATGGGAGAGCATATCATTATCGGACATGACGCCACAAAATCATAACTTTCTTATCAGTGATATATTTTCATCAAACATTCACTCTCTTCTATGTTTCTGCTTTCTATCAAAACCATTTTTTTTGTTTTAAAATGTCCATTTTTTTAAAAAGAATATGCATAATTTTACCTCTGCATTTTCTATATAATTAGATGCATATTTTTACTCACAAACCTCTATATAAAAATAAACATTCCTTCATCAAAAACAGTAAAAGAGCAACGCATTGAATTATTCAGCACACAACACAAACTCGCCAGTGACGTCATAAAATTAAAACTTCATGTTTCTGTGGGTTTTTTTTAACCAACTTATTTTCAGGGTGGACTTTCCCTTTGAGAAGATGGATAACACTAAAAAAGGGAGATTTCAATGGACTTTTTAATTGCTACGGATCCCTACGGATTTGACCCCAAAAAGAAAAGAAGAAAACGGATGCAACAAACTTTCGTAGGCCCATGTACATGTAGTCTGTAATAAAGTATGATAAACTTTACGGAAACTTTGGGGAGGGCGCCACCAATTAATAGAAATTACAACAACATGCATATGCATGTACGTAGAGCTAGAGATCAGTGATTTATGTATTGTGCAGAATAAATAAACCGGTACGATCGAGATAGAGAGATAAGGTTCTAACTAAGTTTCAGGAGATTGCCGTATTTGCATTCTACATTCAAGGTGAGGCAGTGTGCTTATGGGCGATTTTTGTCTACTATTGTTATGACGTTATGTTTGTGGTATAACTGCTGGTGTGGGATTTTCTTATGACGACTCTGGCCTAGTGCCGTTGGGCCACGGGGGTTGGGCTCGGTACGGTCCTCTGCCTGTTAGCGAGCCCGATCCGGCCCGGCCCGCCTGACCCGGCAGACTGTAGCTTCAGAAATCGGCCGCCACCTTCGCTGGGCTGCGTTGATCGTCAAGTGAATATCTCATATCGCATCAACTATCATTATGGCTATATTCAAAACGGCAATCCAGTTGCGTAAGCTATCGGACCATTAAATGTTTCATTCTATCAAGGTGAAGGCAACTGAAAATCTACTTACATTTTTGTACACAGTCTAAATAACTAAGTTGGGAAGTTAGACTGTGTGTCAACAGTCCAGCAAGGCCAAGGCAGGCCAAGGGGCCTGTTTCTGTATTAGTTTGCCAGTGACTTCTCATTTAGAACTCACGCTAGTTTGACTTTGATGCTAAACCGTTTCTCAAGGAGAATACTAATTCATATATCAGTGACATCTGGTGTATCGGTACACAAGAAATACACTGTATGTATGGGGCGAAGTATTGTGTTAAATGTTAATTGTTGATTGTTGATTGATGTACAAATCCTTTATGAGATTGTTAATGTGATACCAATCCCTCATTTTCTTCTCCTAACTCAATTCATTGATTTTCTTACATGCTTTTTTGGTCATATTCATGTTGAAAGATACTAATTACTAGCATGTTAATGGTAATCTAGGCAAATATTCCATTCCTACAATTAATGCCTGAATATTGTTAAAAAGGGTTAATCCTTGTGTTGATATTCACAACAGGTAAAATATGTCAATCAAATGTACATGACGCATTTTATCTTGAAAGAGATATTTCTTTTTTTAAATGTTGGCATGCTTAGGCAATAAGACTAGCTTACTAAACTACAGAATGCTCAAATGTAATGCTCAGATGCGAAAAGACTTTGGAACTCTTACCGAACTCTCTCCCCCAAAGCACTGTTAATTGTACCTCGCTTCACATCTTGAAACAAAAGACCCAGCTCCGTTAATAACGGTGGTTGTTTTTACTTGCACACTGTAAGCAATCTTGTATCGGACGTTGTACATGTACTTGCACTCCGCACTTCACCAGTACGCCAATACACCAGAGAGTGGTCTGTGCTGCTAGCTGAAAAAGAAGAAGAAAAAATGGTGCTCAACAATATGACATAATTCATTTAGATTTTTCATGAATATTGCCTTCCATGAAGTGATGTCGAGCATCACAACCACTTACTCTACCACAGCTGATTTAATGCTTAGCAGAGTTTGAAAAATGCAACAGAAATGTTATCATAGCATGCAGAATGTAGATTTATTCACTTTTCATGACCCTAATTCCATAAGTCACTTTTGTTTTCAAGGATTGTCAGATCGACAACAATAGATTCGACAGTGTGCAAGTAGTTTCAGCATTTAGAGCTGAGGTTGGAGTGGTAATAGCTCTAGTAAGAGCACCTCGCAAGTTATGCCACAAAATCAAAACTTTAAGAGATCACAACTTTCTTATCCTTTGCCAGATTTTAATCAAACATGCACTGATGTGTTCCTTTTATATTCCTGCTTGTATTGAAACCAATTTCATTTTAGTGTGGACCATCTCGAGGTATCATAAAGGCTCTAATGAACCCACAAAGACATGTCAAACTCAAATTTAAGTGTGAAGACAAAGCCATGTCAGGACTTTGCTTTTACAGCCTGCTTTTGCCTTTTTGCATTTTTAGCCATTTTGAATACATGTGAAGTCTGTTGATTAGAGAGTGTAAAGTGCAATTGTGGGGGGTTTATGATGATTTGTAACTCTGATATTTTGGTCATAGATTCATTGACTAATCACTTACTTTGTTGTGTGCAGTGAGCATGCCATAGGTGTGAGGGAGAGCCAGCTGAGATGGAGCCGGCTGTGACAGTGTCTGTAATGCTGAGTGGACCGGACACCATGGAGGGGCAGGTGGATGAAGAGGGCCGACGAAGCCGTATGGAGACGGAGGAGGGAGAGGAAGAGAGCGAGGAGGATGAGAACCAGAACTTGCTGACCCGCTCTCAGCGCTCTGACTCGTTGAGTCTCAAGAACAGCTTGCAGGTGCCGGGAAGTAGAGGACGGTCTTTGAGCCACCCCATATCTCCCAACAGCATCAAGAGCGCTCTCTACGAGGCGTGTGGTGTCAGGAGGTACAGTCTCCTTAGCAACTCACATTCCATATCCTGTTAATATCCCCTTCGACTCTATCTGGCTTTTTTTTTTTTTTTTTGGGGGGGGGGCTTCTTTTTAAGCTTAATATTTACAAACAAACAGACTAAACTTATGCTGTATTTTGTTGTTGAAGAACACTTGCTTAATTACATACAGGTACAATAATGTAAAAAACATAAAGCCCAAGTCACATTGCTAAGAAATGCAGGACATTAAAAGACACAATATGTCCCCCACAACCCCCCCCAAAAAAAAAAAATAAATAAAATAAAAAATAAAAAATGAATAAATAAAAAATAAATAAATAATAAAACTTGTACCCTGTGTGAAAAAAACATGTTTTCACTGGGGCTCTTTATTGCGATTTGGACTTTGTATTCTGGTCTCCTCGAAATGGTATGTCCATAGTTGAGTTGGACATTGAAGACCTACGATGCACCAATGCGCTAAACTGACAAACTAGTCATTTCCATTGTATGAATTGTTTGCTAATACCCCTGGCATCTGCATTTTGTTGAACTTGACTTGTATTATAGTTTTGAGATGATCATTTCCTGGTATCCTGCAGTGAAATTAGAACTGAACCCATGGTCATGGGGGAATGGCGCTCTTTTGATTACAGGTCTAGAAGTCTTTACGATGACTGTAAAAACCCCTTACCTATAATTACTCTTTTCCCTTTTGAATGTGGTTCATTTTGTTTTGTTTTGTGGGTAAGCAGTTGCTAGGCTGATGTTGCAGTACTGCATTGTTTTTATATTACTCATGTATTTGAACACGTTTGTTTTGTTTTGTATAGGAACTTTTGGTTGATGTATGATTTTGTGTCCATTATTTTGTTCCATGCTTTTGTTAGTATGTCTTGTTTGTATGTCTAATTCTCAACTTGCTGGGGGTAAAACCCCTCTGTTCCGGAGGTTTTCTCTATTACAGTTTGGTAGCAAATTTGTGACAGCGGCACATTACCCCTTAGTCGCAAAAATACGACAGTGGCAGGTTGAGAATTTAGTGCAGAGCACCTTTGTAAAACAGTTTTGCAGCCTACCCGGCAATATGTTTTATTTATAAATAAAGAAGACATGAATAAATAAATGATGAATAACGTTTTCTCTATTTTGAATGTGGTTCATTTTGTTTGTGCTTGTGGGTATGCAGGTTATCAGAGAGTAGCAGGTTGTCATATCAGACGTTTGACTGGGACTCGGCCAAGCTTAGCACTCTGGAGGCTCCAAAGACCAGGATGGAAAACATCCTCAAAGACAGCTTCATCCTGGATCACAAGGTACATGTATGTCTGTATGTGTGTATACATGTATGTGTATGTATGTGTCTGTATATGTCATACCTGTAGTCTAATAGTGTAGTACTAGGGGGGTATTTCACCAAGTTGTTCTTAAGCCACAAACGATGTTACGCACAACTGGTGACTATTTCTTGTACTGAATTTGTTCCTGTTTAACGTAGTGGGAGTTCATTTCCAACAATCCTAATCAAAATTGATCAATCATAAACTTCGTATTCAAACACTTCTTAACAACAAGAAATATAAAGATCAGATTTCAACTTTAGCTGATGGGAATCAAAATCATTGAGAGTCTAGTTTAGGAGAAGGGAGGGTCAACAGTCGTGCGTTAATCCGTTCGTAGCTTGAGAACAGCTTGGTGAACCCCCTCCCCTGTAGTCTGACTAGCAAGAAGTAACAGATTCAAAGTGCAAGACTCCACCAATTGAAACTGAATCAGTGGGACAGGTGTATATAATGATCATTACTCTTAAGGCGTCTTGTCAAAAGTTCAAGACACAAAAGACTTTGGTTATATCCGTGAATCCCGCGTGCGATCTTTTCTATGGAAGGCTCGATAAGTCCCTTTCCTTTTCAATGTTCAGCCGCAAGCCTTCTTTTTGTTCAAGAGACGCGTGCGGTCCTTTCCCTTACTATAATCATGGACCCTACTAGGGTCCATGCTGTAATACTAAATACTATAACATGATGCGGCAGAATGAAACAAAAGACCAGACGGACTATTATTAGAACGCTGGCCTTTGCAGTATAAAGCATAAAGGCCCATCTGTTCTTTTGTCTAAAAGACCATTCTAAACCTAGACCCGATTTGGGAACTTGAATTAGTAAAATGACTTGAAAAATGACTTGAAATGACTTGAATGAGTAAAAAAACATGATTTTAAGTTATTTTTCATATTGTTTGTACAGTGTTCGCTGGTGCATGAGTTAGTGCATGAGATCTGCATGCATATCTGTGCTCCATGTCTTAGTGCATGCATGCAGCTGTGTCCCGAACACAAGATTCTAACATTGCAATGGTATGGATATATACTTGATTATAAAACAGCTGATTGAATGGAATCTTATCTGTGCCCTGCTGTAGAGTGACGAGTCGGAGCTGTCTGTGGGGGAGGTACAGGCCTACGTGGAGGAGGTACAGAAGGAATACATCGAGACACTTGGCTGCTCCTTTAACAACTCCGCCCAGGACGACTCTGCAGCCCAGAGGCGGCGCAAGGCCTTCCTGCGCATGACGTCCCTGAACAGCGACCTGTCCATTGAGCATGAGGTCAGGCAGCGAGAGCAGACCTGGGGGGATGAGGTGGATGCACCTGTTGCTGATGCCAGAGGTACGGAACAACATATGCATTTCACACCAATATGTTCTATTCTTCTTGGCCGGTTTCAGACACTCTCAGATTATATGGATATCCCATAAATACCTGGCGCGCTCATCATGTTTCTTTGAGTTAGTCTCCGGATGACTGACAGAGCACACTGCCCTAAATGTTGAGACTGATACTCTCTCTTTCAGATTTAAAAAAGAAACTTATAGTTAGTTGCAAAACTTCAACTTCTCCACACTTTGTCTTTCTCATTTCTTTCTTCTTTTCTCTGTATGACTACTTTGTGACTAGTTCACAACTGTCATCACCACCCTCTTCTTTTACTTCCATTTCATACCATTTATTTTGGGTTTAAAACACCAAAAACTATGGCTAAAAATAGTCTTGTGTAAGTGTTATACAAATAAAAAATTATCTCTCCTTTTTTCACTCTTTCTTTTCCTTTCTTCACACCATAAGTGTGTCAATTATACGAACGAATACAACCACATGGCGCTACTGAAAGTTTTACCATTTTCTAAATAGTATAGTACACTCTCACCATGGAAACATTAATAGAACATTTAACATCGGCATTATTGCACAAGTAATACACCTGGAGCCCATTGAACAGCAGACCTGCCAACCAGTACGATTTTGTCGTATTTAGTACGATTTTTAGAAGTAAATACGACAGTATGATTTTCCTTTAAAAAATACAAAAAAAAAAAAAAACGATTTTTTTTTTTTTTTTTTTTTTTTTTTTTTTTTTTATTTAGATCTTATTTTGTGTGTATGTGCCATATTCAATGGCAAAATGCCCGTGCTGTTTTGTAAAGTATCCTACCATCATCTCACATTGGCAATTTGGGGATGTTCATTGGTTCATCGAACACACCAGTCATGACGAAATCATGCATATTCAGCCAATGCTCCTTAAAAAATGCTCGATGTAGGAACTGTAAGAGGCATTGATCAGGGTTTTTTTTTAATGCAACTTTTGTCTGTAAAATACAACTTGTTTGATTGAAGAATACAGTTTTTTAACTCCAGAGGTTGGCAGGTCTTGTATACTTGTAAATTACTACAAAATAAAGTTTGCAATTCTTGAGATATTGTGTAGGAAAGTACATGACAGTTAAGAGTAGGATTTTTTGTCTGAAAATAGGATTTTTATGGCAAAATCATAGGATTTTTGGTCAAGCGAGGTTGGCAGCTCTGGAACAGTCCCTTGTCTTGATATGAAGGAGTTGATGAAGTGCTCTGACAAAAGTATCACTATTTCATCACATTACTTCAGGTACATGTAAAATACAGTAATATACAATAATGTAACTGAGGTAACCCTGCATCTATGGAAGAGGGGTCTATTTTACCTGTTCAGTCAAATGAGAAATACAATCCAATAGCTGATGATAGCCAGGCATACGTTTGCAGTGTTCAATGCAAGGCTTTGCACTAATGTTGATCATGCAGTGGATGTTCACCTATGACTCGGTGTACTTCATTAGTTACAGTGAAGAGTCTTGGATTGCCACAGATGTGACGGTGACTGTGATTGTGACGTGAAATCTGCATGTCCTGTCTCAGTGGACGTGTCGCAATCATTTAACTATGCATCCTATTGTTTAGAGCAGCTGTCAGCCACAATGAAAGTCACACTCCTAAACCTAAAGCTCTCTAGCAAAACTCCTAATGCACACTTTACAGATGGCAGACATTATGCTTTGGGGATGTCCTAGATCACTCTTGTGGATCTGACATTGTCTAGCATGTTAGTCTCTGGCACTTCAAATGAGAGTCCCTGCTGTGATCACCGCTGCTTGCTCTACCCACATAGAACATGTTGTCTTGACAACATGCTTATATGGCGATACTTCGTTACTCGGCGCTCTATCCCTATTTTTGTTTCGCAGTGCCCTTCTTAGCTACCCATGCAGAAGCTGTGCCCTACCAGGCCAAGTCCAGAAAGGTCTTTATCCCATCCACCCCTGTCTACATCAAGATTGCTGACTGCGGTAGGGTGCACTCCACCCTGCACCTCAATCCAAACCTGTGAGTATGCCAAGATAGCAGCATAATGGGTGCATTATATAATAATAACTTGGATTTACAATTGAATTGATTGAATCGTTGGCTTGACCTTAAAAAAAAACCCTAGACCTAGACCTAAACCAAAGACAAATAAATTGCTATCCTAACACTTATTTTGAGGTATTTAGGACAGAATCTTAAGGAACTAGGTATTTCGGCAATTGGATATCGTCGCCCGAAGCATTCTGGATCCTAGCGAGTCGCTATAGAAACCCACAGCAATCGTATCTCCACCTCAAATTTGTAGGGAATCAATAACTCAAGTCAGTTCACATCGGGGATTGATCTAGATGACGTCAGGCACTCGTTGCTAACCTTCTTAACCTCGTTGCTAGTGGTGGGACTCAAGTCGGTAAAGTGCATAATACCCTAATAATTATATAATAATGCACCAATAACACGTCAATCGTCAAGTTGCAAAGTGCTTAGAATGCCGCAGCATGAGTTCTTTCAGTTACATTTGTATTTCTAAGTTTTCTCACATTATGACTGTGTTGACGGACCTTAACTGATTAACTGTAAAAAAAGAGAATTATGTACAAAATACTTCTCATGACATGGACTGCACTCAGTGGTCGTTCTCCCCAATATATATATCAGATTTGGTTGGTGTTCATGTGCCAAATAGAAATCTTTGTTCCTCAAATTGTTATATGTTACAAGTACCAAAACTGCAATCGTTAGCAAGTGAAAAGCCATTTTTGTTATTGAGCACCAATATTATGGAATTCTTTGCCAATTCTTTTCCTTACCTTTCTAGTTTTTTGCGCCTGAGGAAAGTGGTCACTGGAGTCATGGCGCACTACAAGTTGCTCGATATTATTAGTAGTAGTAGTAGTAGTATCATTAGTAGTAGTAGTAGTATTAGTAGTAGTAGTAGTAGTAGTAGTAGTAGTAGAAGTAGTAGTACTAGTAGTAGTAGTAGTAGTAGTAGTAGTAGTAGTAGTAGTAGTAGTAGTAGAAGTAGTAGTAGTAGTAGTAGTAGTATGACATTGATGCATGTATCGATCATATTCACAATCTAACCCTGCCACAATTTAGCTGCAGTCAAACCTGTTTGGAAAGACCCCTCATGGGAGACAAGAGCCTAGCTTGTCTGCTTGTGCTGATAACAACTAACAACAAAACTGTTAGTACACAATTTTACACACAAAAAAAGAAAAGAAATAGACCAAAATAAGGCTCCCACCTGTGTGATACACATAAATCACAAAACCCATCTTTGTCATCAAATTACAACTATGAAATAAAGATGAGCACAAAATGTGCAATTGTCTGTGACCATCATCTCCAACATAAATTGTTTCTTTCTTGAAAGTGTTATGCTCACATGCTATTTTCATTCTTACTGTATTGGTGGATTATTTCACCTTTATTTTATTTTTATTTATTAATGTGTTTTGTTTTTTTTAACAGGGTAGCCCTTTCAGTTAAACAACTGATCTACCAAGGGCCCCTGCATACAATAAAAAAAACAAAAACACAATGCACATTTTTTAACACAATAACACAAAGAAAATAAATACTAATGAAAACAAATGAATATATGATCTACTTCATCAATCAATGTCAGATAAATCTAACAACTCCCTTTGATACACATAAATCCCATAAAGCAGCATTTTGGTTGCCACATAAAGGATGAATCCATGCTGGTTCTCCTTCTTAGATACTACATTGAGATCAGCCATGGGCCGTGCTGCTGGACGGTTCGTAGGAGATACAACCACTTCCTCCGCCTCCACGAAGAGCTCATCCTTTACAAAGCCAGGCTCCACATTCCCCTGGGTAGAGAGAGGTAAGTCCACTGACATGCCTTGCCAGGTTACATCGATCATCATTATAGAGAGTGTTGGAGGAAGACAAAGAGAAGACTTCACACCATCCTTGCTTATTTTCCTCAGTTGGTACACATTCCCCTGGGTAGGGAGAGGTAAGTTCACTGACTTGCCTAGCCAAGTATCATCTCTCATTGCTTCGTAGAAGGTTGAAGGAAGGCAAAGGCAAAGCGTCATGGCAGTCTTGACTCCTATGCTTCCTGTAGTTAGTACACTTTTTATGGTTCAGATTTGCAGATTTGGCTGTTTTTTGGGCTTTATGGTTGTTACAAGGAATGTAAACACTCAAGTGCTTTTTTATTTACTCAATTATTACTCAATGTAATGTGCATCACCTTGTAATACCACATTTTTGTATTTTGTTCATAATGTAGAAAACATGCATAATTTGTTCCAAAAACCATAAATTTTAATGTTAAAACAACAACAGTTAAATTGTTTGTGGACATGCATTTTTCATTGTGTGTTCCAGTAGACACAGTGAAATAGATAGGTAGAAACTGCAGACGCTTCAGCTCCCCCAAATGTAAATATCAGCTCTTGTAAATATTAATGAGACCTTGTGAAAGTTCATAATGTATCATGCATCGTAGAGTGTATTTATTTTAATGACATTACGCTTAAAGACAAGCCTCCCTGATCCAATTTGACTCTGTTCCGATGGTCCCATAGCCACAGAGAGAGGCATCAGATATTCCGAGAGCTTCCGGACGATGTCAACGATCTGCCTCACTTCCCAAGAACGCTGGACGCTCTTGTTAGGTCACATCAGCTGCCAAAGAGAATGGTGAGCAGTACGCTGCAAACTCCTGACATGCCATCAATCAATCAATCAGTTATTTTAACAATCAATCAGTTTGTATTTTTATTTCATTTGTGTATCAGTCTCAATTGATTCAAACAATCCGCTTTAAATCATTTTGTCCATCAATCATCTAAAAACACTAAGTCAGTGAATCTTTGTTGTATATTCAATTTGTCTATCAGTCTTTTTCAATGTCATGCTGTCAATATCTCTATCAGTCAAACAGTCTTTCAGTCAATTTCTCAATCAATAAATCCATCAATCAATCAATCCATCTATCCATCAATTAATTTTCCTATCGCTATATCCATCAATCAATCCATCAAACAAACAATCAATCTATTTCTGAATCAGTCAGTCCATTAATTCATCAATCCACATATCTATCATACAAGCTGATAATCAACCAATCATTTTGTTTTTTCCCTCAGCTCCAACTTGAGAAGTACCTTCAGGGTGTTGCCAACAACCCTCTCTACAGGAACCACCCAAAAACAGTAAGCAAGAGTTTATTCTCAACTTGGCCAATTCCTGCTGCCTTGCACAGCTTCTGAACCATTTCTGTGTCAGACAAACTGTAGTTCTATGGGCTTGCTGTGTATCAATGGTGACAAAATTCACATGTGGTTTATAAAGAGTTGAAGATGATGTTTCCCATCAGCCAGATATTTACCATATTTTACAATTTGCAAACGCCAAAGAGTGCAACGTTGCTTGCAGAAAGCTGCATAGGAGAGCCCTATATAGTGGCCTAGCACATCAGCATGGGCAAACTCGTTCTCTTTGGAATTACGTTTCATTATGACTTCTCTTCTGTGGATAGGATGGGCATCTGAAAACATGATGTTTAAAAATCATTAACCAGAATCAAGCTGAATGCTGCCTGTTTCATTTGTGAAACTCCACAGCAATTATATTTTGGGATTGTTTATCTATTTACCAACAATTATTGCAATTTATCTTGCATAGCTCATGACGGATATGTTGCCAATGTGATCATCGCCAAAACAAGCAATGTAAGGACATTTTCCGTCAAAATCTGATAAGTGAAGAGTAATTTTTTTATGGATTATATGCTATATCTAGAAGTTGAATCAACCAACTTTTTAAAATCATTTCCAAAGATGGATCACAAGGTAAATTACCATTTGAGATGTGAGCAAAATCTGTCTGGTATCAAAGGTGAAGTGCTAATGAACATTATTGACAATGTGCTGCTTAATGAGACAAAAAGAAGTTCAGTCAACTTTTTTCACCATTATCGCTTTTATATTTGTTACACCAGATAAGCTAGCATTTAGCTGTGTGATAATGAGGAGGGGGAGGTGGTCATAGTGGTTTTCATGGTTAATTGCTAACCTATGTTTTTCTACCTCTTGCCTCTTACAGCATATATCTTGTTTGGAACTTCAGCTATGTGTTATATTTGTGATGACTTGATATATCTTTGTTGGAGGAATTCAAGGAGAAAAATAGCTTCCATTTGTTCCTTTTCTCCCCTTTGACAGTTGGAGTTCTTAGAAGTGAGTCACATGTCATTCATTGATGAGCTGGGAGAGAAAGGAAAGTAAGTAGTCAAAATGTTGATTGGTCTTCAGTCTTTGTTCAAGACTCTTCTTTGTTTTATTTATACACAATACATATTAGACAACCACCCAGTAGGATTAAGGATAGCGTGCTCCATCCTACAAATGCAATGAAAAAGGAGTACAAAAATGTCTTGGAATGCCAGGGAATTGAATCATGCATCTACTGCTTACCGGGTAGCGCCTTCGCCACAAGGCTATTCCTGTTTGTTGAAAAAGGCATAATGAAGGAGAAATTAGTACCTGAGAGTCTCATTCATTCTTACTCAGTCCATAGTTGGTAGACCGCCACAGGGACAAGTTGGTTTTATTTCTTTTTATCAGAGTGAAATGGCTTCTGGGGAGTAAGTGGCTTGTTTATATGTTTTTTGGTCTATTTTTTATGTGATGATTGCTGGTTGTCTTATATGGTTATTAGGGAGTTGTTTTGATGGCTTATTCATTCATTTTGTTGGCTAGTTTTTATGTTTTGATGACTGGTTATATTGAAATGAGACTGTACTTTGCAGAGAAGGCTTGTTACAATGTTTTGTTGGCTTGTTGTACTAAAAAGTATAATGAGACTATTTGTTTTTTTTAATATGTTCTGATGCCTGGTTGTGTTATAATTAATGTGTTCTTTACATGAAAGGCTAGTTCATATGTTTCAATTGCTTTTGTTATTAAAATGAGACTGTTTGGGCTTGTTTGTTCTGCTGACTGGTTATGCTGACTCTGTTCTTTGTCCAGCGGGCCTGTTTATATGTGTTGTTGGCTTGTTGTATTAAAATGAGACTGTTTAGGCTTGTTTGTTCTGATGACTGGATATGTTGTGAGTCTGTTCTTTGCACAGCTGGCTTATTTACATGTGTTGTTGGCTTGTTGAGTTATGATAAGTCTCTTCTTTGCAGGGAGGGCTGGGTTATGAAGCGGTCAGGAGGGAGAAGGGTGCAGCTGGGAGCTTGTTCCTGTCTTTCCTGCCCTGCCCAGGGTCACTACAGCAAAAGGTAATGTGATTTGATGTTAAGAAATCTCATGTAATATGCTGCCCTGCCCAGGGTCACTACAGCAGAAGGTAATGGGTTTTTTTATGTTATGAATTGTCATGAAATGATAAATAATGTAACAGCATTAAAAGATATGTAATGCGACATACAAAACAAACTGACATAGGAACACCATGAAGCACAGTATGATTATAAAAAGGGTGTCCCTTTCGCAGGTCAAAAAAAAATAAATTTGTAAAAAAAACATGGAAAATGGTACAAGATACTGTATCAGATTTTCATCCTAATAAAAGAAGTGGAAACTGACTACAAGCGATTTTATAGCAATCGTTAGATTTTGAGGAGGTTTTGGGCTGGTCGTCTGAAACCTGTACAGGCTAGAGACCGGAGACCGTTTTTCGCTATGCTCTGCATCCGTCCGCTCCTCTGGTAGGGTTGGCACCAAGCCAGGAAAAGCCCATTGACTAAGTACACATATCACGCACCTATAGTACTGGGAAGATTAACCCTTTCAGTACTAAGGCAGGGAAAGCCCATAGGGATATTACACATATCATGCACCTATAGTACTGGGAAGATTAACCCTCTCAGTACCAATTCAGGAAAAGCCCATTGACTAAGTACACATTTCATGCACCTATAGTACTGGGAAGGTTAACCCTCTCAATACTAAGCCAGGAAAAGCCCATTGCCTTATTACACATATCATGCACCTATAGTACTGGGAAGGTTAACCCTCTCAGTACCAAGTCAGGAAAAGCCCATTGCCTTATTACACATATTATGCACCTATAGTACTGGGAAGGTTAACCCTCTCAGTACTATGCCAGGAAAAGCCCATTGCCTTATTACACATATCATGCACCTATAGTACTGGGAAGGTTAACCCTCTCAGTACCAAGTCAGGAAAAGCCCATTGACTAATTACACATATCATGCACCTATAGTACTGGGAAGGTTAACCCTCTCAGTACCAAGTCAGGAAAAGCCCATTGACTAAGTACACATATCATGCACCTATAGTACTGGGAAGGTTAACCCTCTCAGTACTATGCCAGGAAAAGCCCATTGCCTTATTACACATATCATGCACCTATAGTACTGGGAAGGTTAACCCTCTCAGTACCAAGTCAGGAAAAGCCCATTGCCTTATTACACATATCATGCACCTATAGTACTGGGAAGGTTAACCCTCTCAGTACTAAGTCAGGAAAAGCCCATTGACTAAGTACACATTTCATGCACGTATGGTACTTGGAGGGTGAAGGTAAATGTGTTTGGTATTCATCCCTGTGTTCTCCCAATGGGCGGTGTGCAGGTGGCTGTTACTGAAGGACTCCTTTGTGGCTTACGTGCGGCCGTCTGATGGGGCACTGAGAGCTGTGCTCCTCATGGATAGAGACTTCAGAGTGGCCTGTGGGCGGGAACATACCGGCCTGGCACATGGCCTCCAGATCACAAACACATACAGGTGAGAATCTCACTCTCTTCTGCCTACCGTTGTGTCTCTCTACCTCTTACCCGTAATATTTTTGTCTCTGTTTGTGGGGTTACGATCACCACTACCTATAGGTGAGAAGGAGGACAAAACTATGTTTTTCTCACTCTTTTGTTTCTCTGTTCCTCTCACCCCTCTTTCTCTTGTTCTCTCTGTCTGTGTGCTTATGATCACTAATACTTGTAGGTGAGAACTATGATAAAACTAATATCTCTCACTCTCTTCTTTTTTGTTGTGTATCTCTTCCTCTCTCCCTTATTTCTCTTGGTCTCTGTCTTTGTCTTTGTCTTGGACTGTGGTCTCTCTGATACCTTATGCAGGTGTAAAGGGAGACCAAAGGAGCCATTGAAAACTCTTTGACCTTTTTCTCTGATCTCCTCCATGTCATGTCACATTTTTTCTTCATTCTGTGCCCTGTTTCCCAACCTGTAATGCCCCATTTCTCTCCTTTCTTCCTTCCCTCTTTTACTCCTTGTCCCACTTTTCCCATGTGGTATTCTCTCATTCATCCTTCTCACATTTTCGTCTTTTACCATCATTCTTCTCCCCCTTCCCTCTTCCCCTTCTCCCCTCCTCAATGCCCTTCTCCCCTCCTGAATGCCCTCCTCCCCAACTTTATACCCCCCTCTCCCCTGTTGTACCCCCTTTCCGCTGCTCTATCACCCCCTCTCCTCCTCTCCTATACCTCCCTCTCACCGTTTCTATACAAGTACATTCCTCTCCTCTACTCCTATGACTCCTTCTCCCCTGCTCCTATGACCCCCTCTCTAGTCCTATGACTCCCTCTCCCCTACTCCTTTGAGTCCCTCTCCTCATATGACTCCCTCTCCCCTACGCCAATGACTCCCTCTCCCCTGCTCCTATGACTCCCTCTCCCCTACGCCAATGACTCCCTCTCCCCTACTCCTATAACTCCCTATCCTCTACTCCTATGACTCTCTCTCCTCTTCTCCTATTATTCCCTCTCCCCTACGCCAATGACTCCCTCTCCCCTGCTCCTATGACTCTCTCTCCCCTACTCCAATGACTCCCTCTCCCCTACTCCTATAACTCCCTATCCTCTACTCCTATGACTCCCTCTCGTCTACTCCTATGACTCCCTATCCCCTACTCCAATGACTCACTCTCCCCTACTCCTATGACTCCCTATCCCCTACTCCTATGACTATCTCTCCCCTACTCCTATGACTCCCTCTCCCCTACTCCTATGACTCCCTCTCCCCTACTCCTATGACTCCCTATCCCCTACTCCTATGACTCCCTATCCCCTACTCCAATGACTCACTCTCCCCTACTCCTATGACTCTCTATCCCCTACTCCTATGACTATCTCTCCCCTACTCCTATGACTCCCTCTCCCCTACTCCTATGACTCCCTCTCCCCTACTCCTATGACTCCCTCTCTACTCCTATGCCCCCCTCTCCCCTCCTCCCACATCACCCCTGCTCTATGCTGCCTCTCTTCTCTCCATGCTTTCTGCCCCCCCCCCCCTACCTCCCCAGGCACCTGCTAGTGCGTTGTAACCACAAGGCCTTGGCCCGAGAATGGCTGACTGATATCACCCAGACGGCAGGTCGCTGTGAGTACACCTATGTCTGCCCCCATGGCTCCTTCGCACCACCCAGGGAAGACACAAGAATCCTGGGGTGAGTATGTCCCCCCCCCCCTCCCCACCCCCCAAATGTAGCCCATCCCTCCCTGTTTGAGAACATTTCTCGGTAATGTCTGTTTTAATCCCTTAAATTTTACCCCATACTCATGAACTCTGTACTCAGTACTCATAAAGTGGATGATTATGTCTTCAAGTGAATTTCCATATATGTATCTTTTAAATGGACCAAATAAATACAATTTACAATTTTAAAATTTACAAGTCTTATAAATCAAATCAAATTGAATATTACTTTTGGTGATGAAATATGGCAATGTCACTGATAATAGTTATAACATTTGACTGTGTGTTTCTTGTTTGGATCAGGTTTGCTGATGGAGCTGAGTACTGCAGGTCTGTGGCTGATGCTATGGAGGCAGCTAGGCAACAGATCCTCATCCTAGACTGGTGGTACGTTGCCTACTTCTGAACCCACTTTGTTGTTACTGCAGTGATCTATGTAAACAACGGTCTTTGTAGACAGTGGTCTTTATAGACAGTGATCTTTGTAGAGAGTGGTCTTGTAGACTGGTCTGACTGTATTATGATCCTGATTGTATGGTAAGTTTGATGCATTCTGTTGTTTGTTCTTATTGGCAGTCTGAATCCCATGATCTACCTGAAGAGGCCGGCAGTGAAGTATGGCAGCCACTGGAGACTGGACGTCGTTCTCAGGAGGAAAGCGGTAAGCTCTAACTCTTTGGCTCACATCCCACTTGTGTCATGAACTTAGACCTAGCTTCAACCAAATAAAGGGTTCCCACAAACAGCCATAGTGGAGGACAAAATGATAAAAACCTGTGCATCAGACCATGAAAATGACTTTTCATGGTCTGATGCTCACGTTTTTGTTTGTCCTCCAATATGGCTGCTCGTGGGAACCTCTGAAATGCCAATCACTGATTGTTGAGTGTTGAGTGTGAATTTGCTTGTAAATTGTAGTTGCCAAGTTTAGTCAGACTGGTTTAGTCTGCTTTAAGGAAGTTCTAACTTTAAACTTTCCATACAACCTCCTTAACAAAAATCCCTCTTGGATGTTCTCTGCTTCTATTGCACATGTACAATTCAGTGTGTGTGTGTGTGTGTGTGTGTGTGTGTGTGTGTGTGTTTGTGTGTGTGTGTTTGTGTTTGTGTGTGTGTGTGTGTGTGTTTGTGTGTGTGTGTTTGTGTTTGTGTGTGTGTGTGTGTGTGTGTGTGTGTGTGTGTGTGTTTGTGTGTGTGTGTGTTTGTGTGTGTGTGTTTGTGTTTGTGTGTGTGTGTGTGTGTGTTTGTGTGTGTGTGTTTGTGTGTGTGTGTGTGTGTGTGTGTGTGTGTGTGTGTGTGTGTGTGTGTGTGTGTGTGTGTGTGGGTGTGTGTTTGTGTGTGTGTGTGTTTGTGTGTGTGTGTTTGTGTTTGTGTTTGTGTGTGTGTGTGTGTGTGTGTGTGTGAAGTTAGGTTTTTACAGATGGCTATCAATCAGATATGATTATTTAAGGAAAAGGCCAGCACATTAGAAATTTGTCATGAATGACAGCAGAACAATTTAGAGAAACAGTTTATTGCTAGACTTTGATTAGAATTGTATAGGGAGAGAGAGAGAGCAAGAGAGAGAGAGAGAGAGAGAGAGAGGGAGAGAGTGAGAGAAAGAAGCAAGAGATCAAGAGAGTAAGAAAGGAGAGAGAAAAAGAGGAAGAGAAAGTGAGTGAGAGAGAGAAAGAGAGGGAGAAAGATAGAAAGATAATGGTTTATTAGGATAAAAAACAACAACAAAAAACACTTTGTGGCTCGCACGCTGATTTGCTTGTGATTTTTCAATTTTAAAATTTATTTTACTGTATTCTATTGTTTGTTATATGTACTGTTTATTGTATATCATACAAGATATTGAAAGGGAAAATGACCTGAAATTTGAGAAGGAAAAAGAGAGACGTAAAACTCATTAAAAAAAACACATATCAGACACTGATTAGAAAAAATATTCCATCATATCATGTTTTATTTGTGTGATGTTCACACCATCATTAACTCTTTACTCTTAACATTGCGCTGTATCTCATCTCTGTATAAGTACTACACATACATTCTATAGAACAACATGTTGTCTGGCGCAGAAGGGGTGTCTTCATTTTACTAGTGTGTGGCAAAATAGCGAGCTTGTTCTGATCGGGTTAGCTAGCCAGATCACAAAATAGCTAGCTATTTGCGTCTTCATTAGCCAGATTAGCCAAAAAAGCTCGCTATTTGGTCGAGATAATTTCCCAAGAAATCTCGGGCTAGATGGAGCTAGCTCGGAGCGTCTTCATCAGCCTGAAAATTTGTCGATCCCGGCATGCATCAGCGTGCACGAGGCATTGTTTACGTAATACGTTTTTATACGTGCGTGAATGTGAGCTCACAACCGAAGCGGTCATGGCCTATTCCCGTCGCACACTGCTGATATGTACGAAACTCGGGATAATTTATGCATCCCGAGTTTTGAGCTCACGTATCCCAAGTTTTGAGCTAATGAAGACGCGATTGCAGTTTCAGTCTAGTTCCTCAGATCAGCAAAATAGCTCGCTATTTCGTCTGATCGGGCTAATGAAGACGCACCTAGAGGGGCTTAACCCAGTGCTTTCTGTAGATTTTCTGGCTTAGTGAACCCTGGTCCAGCTTGGATGTCAAATTTGTCACGGAACTACACTATCTCAAGGAGTGTGGTTCTAATTGTGTCCTATTAGGTAGTTGAAGTTTATACATAGCCTATTGTGTATTTGCTTAACAGCAGCTTGTATGGGAATCAAGCTACATGTACTTAGTGTCTAAGCGGAAGAAGCCAGCCCGCATTTATGCAGACAAAGTACAAAATAGGATCATAGACTAGTTTGTAACACTGTCAATCCATCCTTTGTAGCAGTAATACCAATGCCGTCAGTGACACCAGTGACACTAGTAAAACATGTGACATGAGTAAAATTACTGACAGAAATACTGTAACACTAGTGTTTCCACTAACACAATTGACACAAGTAACACCAGTGACACAAGTAAAACAAGTATTATTAGAAATATTACTGACAGAAAATACACTAGTCACACAAGTAACACCAGTGAATCCACTAACACCATTGACACAAGTAACAGTAGTGACACTAGTAACTCCAGACGTGATACCTGTAACACCATTGACACAAGTAACAGTAGTGACAATAGTAACACCAGTGAAACCAGTAACACCATTGACACAAGTAACAGTAGTGACACTAGAAACTCCAGACGTGATACCTGTAACACCATTGACACAAGTTACAGTAGTGACACTAGTAACTCCAGACGTGATACCTGTAACACCATTGACACAAGTAACAGTAGTGACACTAGTAACACCAGTGAAACCAGTAACACTAGTGACACCAGTAAAACCAGTGACACAAATAATACTAGTAATAATACACGACTAATACACAAGTAACACTAGTGACTCCAAACCAGTGACACAAGTAACACTAGTGACACATCTAACATTAGTGACACCAGTAACATCAGTGATATGAGTAATACTAGCGACACTAGCAACAGAACTGACACTAGTAATACCAGTGGTACTGGTATCACTAGTGACACTGTTAACAATAGTGACACTAATAACATGAATGTTAAACCAGTGATATAAGTGATATAAGTGATATAAGTGATATATGTGCCAACATTAGCAGGAACAACATCAATGGTTCCAGTGCAAGGAGTAGCACATGTAATACCAGTCAAACTAAAAACAGCAACATGGACACAATTAAACAAATATGTAAGTGACACAAATAACAACAGGTAACATCAATTATGTTAATAATGCATGTGACAATTGTGATAAACTTGTGACACAAGTAAAACGAGGGATAGCAATGGCCCATGTAGCACTAACAGTACAAGTAACATGCCAGTCACATGTGTTACTCACGGCCATGACATGAGTAACAAAAATGACACCGGCAGCACCAGTAACACAGGTGATGTCAGTGACACCAGTAACAGTGATGATATTAATAACACAGGTGACACTAGTAACACAAATTACACCAATGACTGGGGTAGTCTTCAAAAATATTATTTAGCTTGTAGTGCCCAAAAGGTAGAATTGCATAAGTACATGTAAGTATTAATGTGCAGCCATTCTACGATCGATGTGTAGTGCTCAAATCTCTTTCTGAATAAGATGAGTGGTGCAACTATTGCATGCTATGCACTGGTGGCTTTCCCTACCAAAGACCCGAATAACCGCAATAAAAACCATGGGAAAGTCATTTTACGTATGATGCCAGAACTGCAAACAAGAGAAGACATACTCCCATGTGGTTACAATGATATGGACCCCTTGAAACCACAGTGTGCCCTGAAAGAGGTGTCACATTCATGTTCATATCACTATGTGCCCTCCTAGTGACCGGAGACACCCTGGAATCTTCAATCAAACAAACCACTGATAGATTTCTGTCTCCACCTGAATCCTGACCCTCAGGTGATTCAGAAGTCAGGACATTGATAAAAAGAAGGAGTGAGTTTTGCCAGCTGTCAACGGCACGACATGCCACTAGCACATTAGCACTGGCGTAAGAATTGTTTGGAATGAATTGGAGCCCGCCTGGCAGGAGGGTCACGCGAGTGTCCTGAATGGAGACCAACTCGGTGTTCATTTGAGGAAACCCAGTTGCCATGGTTTCAGGAGACTGCTGGAAGATCCATTGAATGCGAGGTGATGGGTGTGAGGTCACAGGACACTGGATAGAAACAACACCGTTCTCTTCGATGGTGCAGGATTTTTCAACAGTGAAAGACAGCGGGCAGGAGAAGTCGTTAGTTAGAAAATGCATCTTCTCGATCTGGGTTTCCATTGTCTGGGACAGACAGGAACGGAAGATTGTGATATCATCTTCAACATCAAGTAACCAGCATTCAGGGCAAGTACATTTCAGATTGTTTTCCCTTAAGGAAATTTGGACCACAAACCGAGGCATTGATTTAGAACTTTGAGGTATTAAGCCCCTGCTTATATTTGTCAGATAATTGTAAGACAAATCTATCATCTGTAATGAGATGAAAACTCTGTAGATATCCCCGCTACAGCTCCACCCTGGAAACTGCACTAGGTCATTGCCAGATAAATTGAGACGTATCAAAGGGTGATGGATTCGACACGTTTCATAACACCCAGAGAGAAACTGGATGCGGTTATTATTTAGATATAAATGCTCAGCCTTTGGATACTGCTCAGTAAAACTTGAAACGTTGAATGTTCGTATAAGATTGCTGCTAAGGTTCATATACCATACATCAGGGGCTTCCCATGTAGGTATATCCAGTAGACCACTCTCTACAAAGCTGAATGAAGATGTCTTCCCCAGTACAACACCTGATGATATACGAGGATCATACAGGGACACATTTTGCAGAAGTAATGTACCTGCAGGATGGTCACGTGATCTATTTGACTGGCAAGGGGGTTCCGGCATGATGCAGCTGCAATTACTGAGATCAAGTTGAACATCTGCGAGATGAACAATTCCGGCTCTCTCCCGTCTGCAAACTATGCTAGCAGGAACTCTAAATATGTGACTACCCTGAAGGAATAGTATCCCTTTAAATGTCTGGATCAAATGCGTCAAACAAGATGTTTGGAGTGAAGAAAGATCAGCATGGAATGTATCTAAATCTCTGAAAAGTGAACAGTTGATACTAGACGACGGAATCAGATTTCCATTTATTTTCAAAACTTGTAGCTGACTTAATTCAGTGGTATTCAAATCATCAATATTGTTATGGCTCAGATCCAGATGTTTTAGAGATGGAAACAAATGAGTAGTGGTGTTTGGGATTGATATAATGCTGTTCTCTCCCAGGTTTAGGGTGTCAACCCACTGCATCACAGTGCTTGGTGCTGGAAAGTGCTCAAGACCTGTGTTTCGAAGATAAATGTTTCGTAGACTTAAAAGAAATGAAAAGGCATGATCTCCAATGACAACTAAAGGATTATTGTCAAGAGTCAAGATTGACAGCTTTGGTAGAAAGGGGAATTCTGAGACCTGTCGTATAATGTTATTTGAAAGATCTAGACTGTATAAGTTGGGTAGATAACTAAATGATGTTGCATCAATTCTTGATATTGCATTGTCCTGACAGTACATCTCATGAAGACGTTCCACACTTGTGATATTGGATCCCATGCTCAGCTTATTTCCTTCCATGTGAAGATATTGGAGCCCTGGCAGATGTGAAAATACGTCAAGATCAAATCTATCAATGTAATTTTTGGACAGGACTATCACAGATAACCTTGGATTTGTAAGGTGTCCTACAATTGATGTTATTAGATTTCCTGCAAGGTTTATCCCTAAAAGGGATGGTAAGGTGGAGAAGCTGACAGCTTGCAAAGCAGAGATTTTGTTGTTATCCATATGAATAAACTGAATAGCTGTGTGGTCAGTAAAATCTGGAATAGTGCGTAAAAGATTGTTTGATAAGATGATGGTTGCCAACGAAGAAACAGCTCCTAATCCCTGTATGGTCTCAATATGATTTGAAGAAAGGTCAAGAGATGTCAGATGTGCATGTTTTACCAGATGAACGTGGGGGATGTGTCCATATGTGATAACCAGCAGCCAAAGATTTGGGGCTTTTGCTTGAATCGTAGACAAAAAGGAATTGTTGGTGACACCACTTGCGTCTGCCACCCTTAGGCTTGGAAAGTCGGGAAGTGCACTTTGATGAAAACGAGAATTACTCTGCTGCCTAACAACAACCTGTTCCAGGCGAGACGTGTGTTCAAGCACCAATATATTATCAAGGCGGTTCCCATCCAGTCGGATGGAGAGGAGAGCATCTGGGAATGACTGGTTGTCCATTGTTGAGATCTGGTTGAATCTTAGCTGAATTGCAGTGAGTTTGGGCAAAAGGAATGTACCACAAGGTATAACGCAAATACGGTTTTGGTCTAAGTTCAGAAATTCAAGTTGTTCAAGCCCTACAAATGTTTTGCTGGTGACTGTGTGGATCAGGTTTCCTGATAAATCAAAATGAATGAGAAGATGGGGTAACCATGTCCCTTCTATCTGACGTAGTTTGTTGAAGGAGATATATAGGCGCTTGAGGTTGGGAACACTTGATCCAAAGAGAGGAGAGATCTCATGTATGATGTTACGATCTAATCTGAGTGTGCTGAGGTATTGATGATTGTGGAATCGTGGAATTTCCTGCAGTTCATTGTGAGTAATCAAAACATGTTGAACCGCCGGAAAGCAGAGTAACACAGAATCATTGATGGAGCGGATGTTGGTGTGGTAGAGTGTGAGAATGGTCACGTTTGAATAGATACAAGGTAAACCCGGTTGTAAGGCATCTGAGCTGTTGCCTTCCACAAGAGGTGAGCAAGAGAGTTGAGGGTTGACACCACACGAGCAAAAACAGATCCGGCATAGATCAATCGTGTCTTGCTTGGTGGAGGAACTTAGTGCGAAGATCAGAAAAAGAATCACCCTCATTTTGGGCTCCTCCTTCATCATCACGGTTGCGCTGTAAAATGTGACAGATAAAAACAAGATAATTGACATGCATGAATATCTTACATGTCTTGAATTTCCATGAAAGATAATTGGAAACTCATAATGCTACTAAGAAGACCAAGAACGAGAAGGAAAAGACGATGAGAGAAATGTTATAAATAGTAAACAAATAATCAACGTTGGTGAAGGTGATGGGATGAATTATCACTTCCGAGGCGATCTGGATGTAGCTATCTTTCCGAAGCACAGCTGAGGAAAGATAGCGTATACATTCAGATCGCAGAGGAAGTGATAGTTCGTCTCATTGCCTGAAACCAAAAGTTGATTATTTGATTTATATTCCACATCTGAAACCAACTATCTATACCAAAAATGACAATTTGACGTACAAAAGTAATGTTTACTTCTCTACCTAACCCTGAGCCGCTGCCATAGGGAACACGCGTTAGGATGCGCGTTAATTAGGACGCGCATTATGGAGCGCGGTTGGACGCGTTAGTGGGAGCTTATAGTCCGAGTGTAACGCACTTTTATTTCGCGCATACTCAAAAAATTGATCACACATTAGGACTGTGAGGAGTGAAGAGATCAGCGAAACCAAAAAGTACTATCACCTAGAGTGTAACGAACTTTTATTCTCAGGTGATCTGATAGGAAAAACTACGCCTCATCACGTGATCAACTCTTGACCAATCATATAGCAACATTCTTAGTATGTTGAATGTAATGCCATTTAATAGATCCTCTCCCCTGTTTATGGACATCAAATCTTCTTGGATCGTCGCAGTATTGTGCACTTGTGATTTAAGTGAATGTTATTAAGGTTCCTGCTTCTTCTGACTTACATGTGCATTGCAATACCATTTCTGCACATCAGCATTTTACCTGAACATTTTCAAAGTGTGTCAGAAATATGATGTAAGTGGATGGTAGAACAATAAAGACAGGGTATCCCTTTTGTAAAAACCACTGAAAATGGAAGATGATACTGTATTAGAACTTCCCTTTCTAAAATAGAACTGGAAACTGATGTTAATCAAATTTATAACAATCAGTAGATTTTGAGGAGGTTTTGGGCAGGTTGTTTGAAACCTATAGCCTAGAAACCAGAGACCGCTTTGCACTATGGGCCGCATTTATCCACTTCACGGTGCGTGCGTTCAATGGGGTTAATATTCACATCGTGCGCTGAGAGGGGCAATATGATTAAGAACATATGCTCGCTGCGGTTCATACGTAAACAATACAGTTATTCACTTCTCCTGAAAATGTCTGTGAAGCTTTAACTGAGCTTTCATACACGTTATTGTTTGGGTATACTGCTGACTTTTGTGGAGTTTCATGACATTTCAAAATGGACGCCCTGTATTTAAGAAATGATAGGGCATTCGATTAATTTGTTTTGTTGTTAGTGGAGTATGTGGATGTACTGGCGGGCGTTTCATCTAGCTGTTCGTAAGTTACGAACGACTGGTGATCTCTTCTTGTGTTAAATGCGATACCACACTATGTTCATTGAGAATCTGATATAGCACAAAAAGGGATCACCAGTCGTTCGTAAAGTCATTCGTAACTTACGAACAGCTTGGTGAAACACCCCCCAGGTCAGCATGTAGTGGAAAAAATGTGCTATCATGGACGGTCCAATGTCCATTAACAAGCTCATCATCACTGCCCAGTTTGATTAAGTCATAGTTCCTGAGAAATGTCTAATACATGTTTAATAATAGATAGTAACAAAATAGTTCCTAATGGGATGATCATGAAGCTGAAATTTAAAATAAAGTCAGTCCATTAAGGCTTTTCTGCCAGAACCATCTAAATAATGACACTGTGATGGCAGTTACTAGTGTTTTGACTGGTGTGATGCAAAATGTTTTTGTCAAACAATAAAAATATGATTCAATATTCAAAGGATTATTTCACGAACATCAATTTGTGTAATGTGACAAAACCTACCTCCCCCCCCAAAAAAAAAAAAAAATAAATAAATAAATAAAAAATAAAAATGATATACTGTAGGACCTTTGCTATGAAAACAAATGCTGCTGAGACAAAAGTGCATGTGACCAATCATAATCACTATGCACAGTTGCATGTGCGAATGTGTTATGTAGCTTTGTTAGGTTAGGTAGAAACACAATGAAAAAATGAAAGAAGAAGCACAGAAAATGACAGAAATATTTGCAAAATTCCTGCAAACCATATGATCGAAGTTCGGTCAGTACAACTTTCAATTGCACAGTGCACGTATGGTCGTCATGGATTGCTTTTATCAGTGATCAGTTGCTAGGCTTGAAGTCAAAACTGCCCGGATATCTGTGGGCGCATGAAGGAGGACACAATTTCAAGAAAGAGAACTATTAGAATACTTGCTTGGGGCCGCTTACCTGAAGTTGCAGGCTGATGACTCGGATCGTGCTTGCTGTGATGTTTCTCAGATCACCCCTTTCTCTGGTTGTGCCTGACCACAGGAATTCCGAGCAGCTTTATCACTTTGAGGCAGACACTGCCCTCATGAGATGCTTCAAGACCAGTAGCCCTCATTGGGTGAAAATAGATATGACAAGATCCACTTGGGATAGGCAGGAAGGATTTCTAATTGATGAATAATTTCATAAGATAGTAATGAAATTACTTTTTCCCACAATCATACAAAATCTGATGGCTGTATGGCATTGTGAAGAAATGTGCCAGTTCCTTCAGGAGAAAGCTGCTAATCCTATGGGGGGAAAAGCTGTTTGGGTGGGAAGCAAATTAAGCTTTAAGGATGAACAAAGTCCTGGTGACACAGTTATTGGTATCTAGTGACAAATTGATCTGTGGAAAAGTTTGACATAGGAAATTTCCTTTTGAGATAGTTTGTTATAGGATCATGAGCCCTGAAGTTGTGCGCTGCCAAGCTAGCCTGTGTGCAATGGAAAGCCTTGTTTTGCTTATGCGAAGCATGAAATGCAGAGCAGTATGGAAACAGAATGGGCCTAACCCTGCATTTACATTACATAAAGAAGACAAGAATGAAGAAACAAAAGAAAAAAAAATGAAATGAAATATGACGTGAGCATTCAAAGACATAATACCTACAGCATACATCTTTTGTCAACACCATATTTCTTTAGAAAGATGCCTGTCCTAAACCTTTTCATGTAATATTTGGCAAGCCAGTCAATCCCTCTCGTGGTTTTAATGTATATATATATATAAGTCTTTAAACCAATGAAGTATGCCAAGTGGGTCAAAATGGACCAAGTTTAAAGGTCAAAGGACAATGAACTTTGCCAAAAAAATGTGCACAAATGTATGTTTTTACATTTCTATTTTTGGGGGGGGGCAATAAATAGATATCCGTTCATCAAATTTCAACCAAACATGGATAACTGCATAAACGTAGTCTGATAACATTTTGGGTAAAATTCCTGAAAGGTCGAAAGTCAAATGTCATGTGAAGAAAAATAGATTCTGCATAGCGTACTGTACAGCAATCACCTCATGCTCGATGGAACAAGCAGCATAAAGAGAACAAAGAGAAACGACCTCAATTTGGAGCCATTGTTGTTGGTCTCTTGGTGTGATTAATAAAACAAGATAGACAAAGTAAAATGCAGGGAAGTTCTCTATATCTAGCATTGTGAGGGGGAGAGATGTGTATTAGTTATACTACTATGTGTTAAAACAATTTGACAATTTCGATTGATAATAGATTGAGATCTACAGCTTGAGTGAAGCTAAAATCTATACACTCTAAAGCTTAAGAATGTCAAAGTCTATGGGTGCACATATATTTTGGAATTGCACCAATTGATACTCTTGCAATAATTTCTATGAATATTGGATTAGATGTTGAGCTTTTTTGACATCAGGATTTTCACATTTGTTTGTATCAGAGCAATACCTTTTGTCGAACAACCCTGCTAATCCAAAACATGTCAGCCAATGAGGGAAATCATGAATTATTTATACTTTTGTCATGACAATTTTTTTTTAAGATTATGTAGCTCACTTCTCCATTTCAGTGCAAATGTAGATAATAGATAAGAATTACTCCATAGAGTGAGATCATTGATTTCATTATAAGTCCATTAATAATTCAGAATGATTCTCCTACAAGATGCAGGTACCGTGGATGGATGTGAGTGGTGCCCTCTATTCATTGTTTTGTGTCAATCAAATGTTGACATCCCTCCACCTCCATGTGCACTATTTAGCATGATTTGAGATCAACATTTTGTGTTATTATCATTCAAAAATGTAGAATATTGTTGCATAGATCTGCTACAAAGAAGAAGCAGAAGAAGAGAAAAGTTTGATGAATTCATGGATATCATTTCTTTTAGAACTCGACATTTTATACTTGCGAGTTTTATGATTGCCATAAAGCTCCAAGCCACTTAAGACTTTATTGCCTTTGTTCCTCTGTCAACATTTTGAGAGTGTATCAGTGTTGAGTACTATCTGTTATGTCGTATGTTGCCAGGTTAATTTCTTTTCTTTCACCTGAAACAGGTGTTTATTCACACATCAATCAATTCATGTTTACATTTTTGCTACCATAGTAATGTTGTTCTCAGGATAAGCATTTTTTTTTTCCACTTGAAGTTGATTCAATTTAAGTTAACGAGAAACTTCATTGCGTACGGTTTTAATTTGATTGTGTTGATTACATTGTTTTTGCTATTATATGTAAAGTATGTTCATGGTTGAGACAGTCATTGTAATAATCCTCAGGAATAGGACTAAATGTTGAGACTGCTAACCTCCACAAACATTAATTGAAATGTTAAAATTATTAAGACCCCATTAAAAGTCATTTTATTAATGCCTTTCTGTTGAGGGCATCTCTAAACAGCATTTTTTCTATGTTTCTTGGAATTTATACAACCTTTTATTTTCGGCATGCCTACAAAAGCTATACATATCCACCCTTAATTTGGAATTCTGATCTTTTGGATATTCATTTCTTCATGCATTTAAAATGTTTCAGCTGATAATTTCCTGATAAGAAAAACAATAACGTTTCAAATTGAAAAGTCAGAAGCTCCCTACCATGTGTGATACATGTAGTTTCCCTGATAACCAGTAAGTTTTTTAGGCTTTTGATGGTCAATCTCTATCTAGGTGACCTGCTCATAGTCCTTTGCATGATAAACAGAGATGCACGAGCATCATCGTACATTTTTTATATGCATCCCTTTCATATGTACACTACAGCTCAAAGGAATTGGCATAGGGAAAGAGAAAGAGAAGAAAGGAAAGGGGCCTCAGTTTTAAACTGTGGTATATTTTGTCCAGTGCAGCATGAAACATGATGCTTTTGAGGCTAAAGCATCGTGTTTCATGCTGAACTGGACCAAATATACCGAGGCTCCTTTCCCTTTCCCTATGCCAATTCCTTTGAGCTGCAGTGTACATGTAGTGGTAGAATAGGATGATGTTTGTTGTGTTTTTCCCCTAATATGTGAGTACTGCTTAACACAGTACCATAGGTACATGGAATGTGTCATAAGTCAATGGACATTTCCTGGCTCGGTACTGAGAGGGTTGAATATACTGTTTGAGATGTTTTGTACACCGTGCATGGTTGAAGACCTCCCTTACTTGCTCATGAATTTATTTGGCAATCAGTCATTGGGTGCGTCTTCAATAGCCCGATCAGACAAAATAGCGAGCTATTTTGCTGATCCGGGAAACTAGCCTGAAGTTGCAATCGCGTCTTCATTAGCTCGAGCTCGGGATACGTAAGCTCGAAACTCGAGATGCATAAATTATCCCGAGTTTCGCACATACCAGCAGTGTGCGACGGGAATAGGCCATGACCGCATGGCTTCGGTTGTGAGCTCGCATTCACGCACGTATAAAAACCTATTACGTAAACAATGCCTCTTGGGCGCTGATTCATGCCGGGATCAAGAAATTTTCAGGCTAATGAAGACGCTCCGAGCTAGCCCAAGATTTCTTGGGAAATTTTCTCGACCAAATAGCTCGCTATTTTGCCTGATCTGGCTAATGAAGACGCAAATAGCTAGCTATTTCGTGATCTGGCTAGCTAACCGGATCAGAACAAGCTCGCTATTTTGCCCAGCTCGAGCTAATGAAGACGCACCTTTTGTGCCTTGAGCCAGCAAGGAGAGGAGATCTTTAACTTATATCTTCACAAAGATAAAGATCTGGATGAAAGAGGATTACAGGTGCTATTTACACACCCTTGAGCTTTTAGGTGCATGCACCCTCCCCCTTCCTTTTATTCATGTTGGTATCTTTCAGGAATTGTTTGAAATACATTTTCATCATAGTAAACCACATATGTTGTGCTTTTAATTGCAATTTAACTTTCTGCTCAATTTGCTTTACAAAAGACTTATATTTCGCAAATATAAGTATATATTTTGTTTAATTGCAACCATCATTTAAAGATTTAGTAGTTGGATTGAATATGAATAATATATGTATATTAAATATTATTAACTTTTATTAGAATGTGAGATAAATGGACAGTTACTTTGAAGGAAACCAAGTCATGATACCTTCTGGACATTGTCCTTACTTCTGTCTCATATATTTACAATGCACACTATTTACTGGGAACTCTATTAGTTCTTTTTGTTACCAATTTTTAATTGCCTAAAGTAAATAATATTATGTTATTGTACTTGTATGATGCATGTGGATATATTGAGCTTCTATTTTTGTGTAACATGAAGGTTTTCATCAGTTAACCTTTGTTGCTCTTTTGGTTTATAATAGCCTTATTATAAAAAAAAAAAAACATTATTTTGTGTAAACTATGTTCATAATAGTTTATGTTGTATTATTTGTACACAAGGCACTGATGGAGCTACCTTAAACACGACTGAATAAATGGAGATATAAATGAATTGTGTGAACATATATTTATCTATATATGATATTGTAATTGTAGCTATAGGGCAGAAAGATCTGTAAATTGCATCTAACCCAACATGCAAATAAACTGTTGAAAGGGCTTCTCATTGGAACAATCTACTTTGTGCAAACCTATTTCCCCTTTTGTTCCATTTATCAAAAGAGATACGTTGTATAACTGTTGTATGTTGTATAACATACACTAACCTTTATCTAATTTGTTCACAAAGATGAAAATAAGTGATAAATGAGGATTACATGTATTTGCTCTCTTACGTCATTGGTATTTTTCAAGTGTTGCATATATTGTTATATTTATCCAAGGAAGATCTTGATTGTGGATCTTCACAAACATTCCAGTGCGAGTACAAGAGGATTATAGTGACAAAACCTGTCCTGTGCAAATGTCAATCCTGTATTATTCCCCCGGTGGTGACTAGCTATAGGGTACAAATAAAAAGCTTATCGTGTGTCTTCTCAAAGATGGAAAAGTGACAAAAGATGAATGCAGATGTTATTACATAGATTGCATACCCTTAGGTACAAATCCCTTGTAGTCCCTAATAGTATCTCCAATACTTTGCGGACATTGTCTCCCATTTCCTCGTATCATTCATCGTAATTCAAGTCTAAACTTCTAAAGATTTTTGTCTTGAATCTGACAATAAGACTTACATTACATGTATCTATTCTGTGCAAACATCCATTCTTTCCTCAGTAACTCATCAATTATAATAAGCTACAGGACATAATATTTTTGGTGAAAGTTACAACCGTATTTATGAATGTTATGTAACCTCAGCATTCCAATAGCCCTTAGTTTGAATTGCATTTTTTTTTGGCAACAATTCCAATTCTATTAAAAAATAGCACTTTTGGTAAATCTATGTGGCTATACTCTTTCAGAATATTTGACCCACTTAATAAATGTGATTACAAAAAAGGAAAGGAAAGAGTGAAAAGAGGAAAAATGGATTTTGATTTTATTTTATAACACTTCCACAAAGTATTGAAAGTACTAGGTGTTAAAAAACATTTTGACACTTGAAAAATAATTAAAAATAAGTTACAACTCATATCATGCAGAAATTGACACACCATTGAAGTCAAACACCTAGTACACACTTACCATGAAAGCATTCAAAGAACATTTAATTGCAATATTTATTTTTTTTAGAATTAAGTCAATTATTTTTCCTGACACAGAGTATCATGGCAGAAGGTTTCTTTTGAAATAAATGAAAAAAAATGTTGGTAATAAATTATAGAATTGCCTTTTTACACCTATTTTCCTGTTTTTATTTATTGTTCATTGTTATTTTTAGTAAGTCATGAACAACTTTTAGAGCAATTGTGTGGTTAACTCTTTGCCCGCTTTGTTCGACTCGCGGCACATACAGCGGGCTGCCAAGTTCGACTCAAGTCACATTTCGCGCACAATGCATACGGAACGCATTTAATTGTACTGTGCGCGCACACATACAATAGCGACGCATGTATTGCATAAGGGGATCAAAGTATCAATAGGCAGGAAGTCTTTCAGGACAGGAAGTCTATTGAGAAGTACCCACGGTCAATTTCAATAGAGGAGTTTACTTCATTGTTAGCTTACTCTTTTTGAATGCCCAATTTAAATCCTAAATTGCTTGGCTCATTATCCCATAAAGACATGGGTTTGGTATGTAATGAAAGCTAAAGAACGCATCTTTTTTATGAACTATCTTAGAGAATAACTTTCATTAGGACATATTGAATATAAGAGGTATTGAATAGCCTTCAAAAGGATAATTTGGAGACAGAATGTAAAGTTATAATTCTCAGAATTTATGATATTATACATGACAAAAATGATACCATTGGCAAGAGTATTAATTTCTTTTAGACTTTGCTACACATTTTTTTTTTCATCACTACAAACCAATAAAAAGTTATTGCAAGTTGAATAAGACAGTACATGCAAAACCCCTCTGAATGTAGCACCCTGAAATTGATGTGGCGCAGGGGAGATAGTGTGCGTGGCGGGCAAAGAGTTAAGTAGTGGCTATGTTATGTGAGTTACCAATATTTTTTTATTTTTGTTTCAATCATGTTTCTGGAAATAAGTTGAATGGTTATGATCCTAAGCAAATGATTAACATATTGATGTGAAACTATTACAACAAATAACATGAAAGAACAGTTACTCACAATATATATTTTTTCTTTGTACTGGTAGAGGCAGGGTGTGAAGATCTTTGTGCTGCTGTATAAGGAGGTAGAGATGGCGCTTGGCTTGGGCAGCTATCAGACCAAGAAACTTCTCCTTGGTCTTCACCCAAACATCAAAGTGAGTACTGACAGCTATAGGTGTCGTGGGAGGCAGGTGGGTGGGAAGGAGGGGGGCAAGCAATGGGGGTAGGGGGGCCTTGTCTCTCGCTGTATAAGGAGGTAGGCCTGGGTAGCTGTCACATCAAGAAACTTAAAGTTTTAAAGGAAATTATACAAATTGTAACAAACTTAGGACTCACAGAACCCACAGAACTCACAGAACTCACAGACTGCCATGCAATATTCAAAGGTTGATATTTGGAGATTTTATACATATTTTGGCTAATGGCATTCTCAAGCAATACAGATTAAGTATCTTTCTGAAGAATACATGTGCCATGCTGAGGCTTGAACTTGCAAACTTGAGATCCTCAGTCACACTTCACAACTACTATACCTTGACACCTCCACAAAGCTGCATGTTGACTGATGTGTTTGTTCTGCTTTGCAGGTGCTTCGTCACCCTGACCATGTGCCAGGAGGAGCAGGAGTGATGCTGTGGGCGCACCATGAGAAGGCCGTGATCGTCGATCAGGAGCTGGCCTTCCTAGGGGGCATCGACCTCTGCTACGGCCGCTGGGATGACCACAACCACCGCTTAGTGGACACTGGGGCAACTGACCACCGGGTCATAGCCAGCGATGGGGAGGGAGAGGTCAGTATGGCCTGGAGATTGGGGATGAGAGAGAAAGAGAGAAAGAAAGGGCATATTTTAGAGGAACTGAGAGACCGAAGTAGAGAGACAAATGGACACACAGAAAGATAAAAGCAAAGGGAACAGAAGGAGAGAAAGAAAGAGAAAAGGATTGTAGGGCAGAGGCAGAGAGAGAGAGAGAGAGAGAGAGAGAAAGAGAGAAGAAAAGGAGAGCAGAGGAAGAGAGAGAGATAGAGAAAAGGAAAGGAGGGCAGAGGCAGAGAGAGAGAGAGAGAAAGAGAGAAGGAAAGGAGAGGAGAGGAAGAGAGAGAAAGAGAAAAGGAAAGGAGGGCAGAGGCAGAGAGAGAGAGAAAGAGAGAAGGAAAGGAGAGGAGAGGAAGAGAGAAAGAGAAAAGGAAAGGAGGGCAGAGGCAGAGAGAGAGAAAGATAGACAGGTAGAGAGAGACAGAGGGAGGACAAGAGAGAGACTGAGAGACAAGGAGAGAGAGAGACAGAGACAGAAGTAGATAGAGGGAAGTAAGATTGAAAGAGGGGAAGTAAACCATTTGACAACAGAGCTGAACCTGCCATTTGGGGTGAGGGCTATGGATAAGATTCAGGATTTCTATTAGGGTTGTTCTTGATTTTGGTTAGGGTTGAGGCTTACTTTATTTGACAAGGTACCTTCAAATTTGTGCAAGAAAACAAGATGGAGATTGACCAAAAATCACCGCCTTGACTTTTTGATATGCAGGACCTGCATGACAGAACGCAAGGAGCAGACTATGAGGGCGCTGCACATCTGTGGGTCGGCAAGGACTACTGCAATTTCATCATCAAGGATGTGGTCCAACCAGAGCGTCCGTTTGAGGGTACAGAGCTGCTGTCTGCCTGATTCAGCTGAGATTGCTCTCTATTCATCCAATCATACTGAAACTCTGTCAATATTTGACAAATATCAACAAAATATTTACAATTTGAATCCAGCTGAAATTTACACATAAATTCAAAGGATGTCAAATGTGTGCAGGAGCAGGTTTTATGAAATTTCCTCAATTTATATATTTACCTGTCTATGCATTAGCAACTGCCATGACAGTGTCATAACTAATGAATGATGCTTGTGGTAGAAACGGTGTTGTGCATGGATATGTGTGATGCACAATTGGTGCTATTGTCTTCTGAATTGATAACATCTGACACACATTTTTTAAAATTGGAAATAGATTGGATTGAATTAACACTGACTACTCATTGCTACAGATACAGTGGACCGAACCTGTGTACCCAGAATGCCCTGGCATGACATTGCTGCTGTAGTGGATGGCCAAGCTGCTCTTGATGTTGCGCGCCATTTCATACAAAGATGGAATTTTACCAAAGTAAGTACTTCCATGATAGATGCATTTAGGTGTGTTTACTCATACTGCAATGAAACATTTGATATGTGTTGGATTTTTTCTCTCCTCGACCATTAAGTATTAAAATCTATTACAAGCCCTTCACATGGTGTATCAAAAAATATTTTACTAATCTCTTTTTCTCTCACCCTCCTCCTTAAATTTTGTTACAATTTGTTTCCAATATCATTCCCTTCTTCTCTTTGCTTAATTTTCTTCCTCACCCATATCCTGTTCTCATATGCCCCACTCCTATCTTCTTGCTTTATGCCTCTTCCTCCCTCTCTTTCTCTCCTCCCCCTACCCTACCCCCTCCCTTCCCCCCTCCCTTCCCCCTCTCCTCCCCTCCCTCCCACCCTCCTCCCTTTTCCCTCCCTCCTCCTCCCTTCCCCCTCCCCTCTCCCCTCACTTCCCCTCCATTCCCACTCCCTTCCCCCTCTCCTCCCCCCTCTCCTACCCTCCCCTCCCCCCTCTCCTACCCCTCCCTTCCCCCTCTCCTCCCCACTCCCTTCCCCCTCTCCTCCCCCTCCCTTCCCCCTCTCCTCCCCACTCCCTCCCCCCTCTCATACCCCCTCCCTTCCCCCTCTCCTCCCCACTCCCTTCCCCCTCTCCTCCCACTCCCTTCCCCCTCTCCCCCCTCTCCTACCCCCTCCCTTCCCCCTCTCCTCCCCACTCCCTTCCCCCTCTCCCCCCCCTCCCTTCCCCCTCTCCTCCCCACTCCCTTCCCACTCTCCTCCCTCCCCCGCTCCCCCCTCCCTCCCGCCTCTCCCCATTCCCTTCCCCCTCCCCTCTCCCCTCCCTTCCCCCTCCCTTCCCCCGCTCCTCCCCCCCCCCCTCCCCATTCCCTTCCCCCTCTCCTCTCCTCCCACCTCCCCCCCTTCCCCCTCCCCCTACCTTCTATCCTCACCTCTTGCCATGTCCTTCCCATCCATCAGGAGCAGAAGTTCAAAGAGCTGCCTGACCTTCCCCTGCTCATCCCCAAATCATCCAGGGTCTTGGCTAGATGTAGTTTTCCTCGAGAGGCCCAAGCAGTCAGCTGTACTTGCCAGGTATGTGTCAGTCAGTCTTTGTGTTATAAGCAGGGTAGTTTACCGAAAATCATTTACGTCTAGCTCAAAAGGGCAGAATGACACTTCCTGTCAGATATTTAAGCTAGACATGTGGTACTTGCCAGGTATGTGTCAGTCAGTCTTTGTGTTATAAGCAGGGTAGTTTACCAAAAATCATTTACGTCTAGCTCAAAAGGGCAGAATGACACTCCCTGTCAGATATCTGAGCTAGACACGTGGTACACAAATATGGAACATGTGGCTCAAAGAAAGCAGAAGCTATAAGAATAATAAGATGATACTGTTTAAATGCATGGTTCACAATCGTATTTGCACTGCATGTTTTTTCACTGAAGTGACTATTTTCTAATGATGTCACAAAATAGTCTTGTTTTCCCCTATGACATCACAAAATGGTCTTTTTCTTCTCTCTGAACTTCTTTTTCTCTCTGTCGCATGCGAATAGTTGAAGTATTTATTGTCATGTGACACACTTTTACCAATCAAGGAACTGGAATATATTTGTGAGGGATATGATAACACATGGTCCTCATGGAAAGCAATGTTTACACTAATGGAGCTAGCCTGGAAGAACAAGACTTTAATACAATCAATGTTATCAACTAGATCCTGCGGTCAGCCTGCCAATGGTCAGTTGGAGTGACCGAGACGGAGGATTCCATCCACCAGGCTTACCTTAAAGTAATCAGTGCCAGCAAGCATTATATCTACATAGAGGTCAGTCGCTGAAAGCATTAGTGTCCAGTACCTACATAGAGCATGAACATGTGTCAGGCATTATTGCTTTTTAGCCAATTGGTTCAATATCATTTTGATAATACCCATTCCCTCTTATCCCTATTTGATTCAGTCCCCATTTTGACTAGTCTCAATTTATCTAGTCCCATTTTATGTAGTACTCATTTTATCTAGTCCCCATTTTCTGTAGTTCCCGTTTTACCTAGTCCCGATTTTATGATGTACCTAAGTTGGCTAGTCCCCATTTTATACAATTTCCATTTTGTACCATTTTTATTTTGTACATTTTCCATTTTGTCTGATCCCCATTTTGTCTAATCTCTGTTTCAAAGAATTTTCATTTAGTCTAATCGCCATGTTGTCTAGTCTACATATTTCAAAACCCTATGTTGTGTAAACTCCATTGTTTCTAGTCCTCATTTTATAGATTTTTCATGTTGTATAATCTCCATTTTGTCCAGTCCCTGATTTGCTAGCCCCCTGTTTTTATCTATGCCCCATTTTGTGAGTCCTTATTTTACATATTCCCCAATTTTTCTAATCCAATTTAGTCTAATCCCCACTTTAACTATTCCTATTTTATCTAATCTTTATTATAACTAATCCCCATTTTATTTATTCCTGATTTTGTATCATCCCCATTTTGTCTCATCCCCATTTTGTCTAGTCCCCAGTTTGTCTAGTTCCCATTTTGACTAAACCCTGTTTTATCTTGTCCCCGTTTTGTTTTATCGCCAGTTTGTGGAGTCCACATAAGATAGCATATTGTTCAACTTATGCTTAAAGAATACAAAATATAATAAAAGATACAAGTAAGTGTCAACTATGTGGTTAAATCTAGATGTGATTTGTTATTTAATAGATATCTCGTGTCATTTTCATGAACACCTGGTACTAAGTTGATATGTTCCAATGGATCTATCTATCTAGCCATCCTTCTTTCTCTCAGTTTGACAATCACCTTGATATGTGTATTCATAATGAAACTGTCTTCAGGAGAGTACTTGAAGGTGGTTGAAGTCTGTCTGTCTGTCTGTCTATTTGTATGTTAAAGTTGAATTAAGAAGACGATCCCAAATAATGAGATATTTGCATTAATATCATCCTTATGACACTAGCTTACCTATGAGAGACCTTTTAACCCCCTAAAATAAGCTTAGAATATTAAATTTAGACGATTTATCCCTCACCATATTTTCTCTGATCGCTCCGGCGATGAGTACTCGAGACTATTGTTCGAGCACTGTGACGTCACGGACGGGATTTGGGTCACAGTGAGAAAGTAAACAAAGCGAGCAGTGCAGTATATTGTGTGCATAGACATACACGCTAGTACAATTATGAATGAATTTACTTTCACGTCAGAACTTTTCTTCTATTGTTATGGTTTTATGTGAATGATTTTTAAAAATAAATGAGAATTAAGCAATGTCATATAGTCAATGATGTGTCTCTAGTGTTCCAATATTTCTCATTTGAAGCGATTTTACTGCCTTGTCTTTCGACTTCAACACCGCGGATGAGAGACAAAATTGTAAATTCAATGTAATAATCAGTGCATCTGGCAATCAGTTGGTGATTATATGTGTGCGAGAACTTGTGAAATAGAAAATGCTCTACGCAGATATGTGGTCGTATTTATTCTCCAACGTATGTAAACACCCTCAAAATGATGCAATATGGCTGTGGGACCCCAGGTGCTACCGGTTCTTCGTTTACTTCCCCGCCTGCAGCAGGGGGAACTTCAACTGGATCGACCACCCCTTGCTCTCCAATTTCCCCATCATCGTCACTTGTTGAAGAGACATCTTCCCAGCTTTCATCATCATCTTCGTTCGTGCTTTCTTCTCCTTCATCACCTCCTTCAGCTTCATCATCTTCCATAAAGTCTTCAAAGTCCATATAAAGGTCATTTTGCTCCAACTCTACACTAAATGGCTCCATTATTGGGTACTAATATTTTGTCAACAGCGAGATCGAGATCGAAAGAAAGCTAATTATGCACAACGAAAGTCAAAGCTAAAGAAAGCCAACATGCACAAGTTTCTCGCGATCACGTCACAACATAAATATAGAGTACACGTGCGCTGGCTGCAAGCATGCACACACACACACACACACGAGCGCCCATACGCATAGCATGCAGTATACTGGACAAGTTCAAGCAAGCAGCGCGCTCGAGTGTGTATGAGCTGGGTGGCGAGAATACTTTACGCTAGTATTCTCAAGTTGTAGAAAATAAGAAAATCAAGTGAAAATATTGACTAATAACTCATCGTTTGCAATCTTACTTCACAATTTAAGACTTGAAAACCGTTATTTATACTTTTTTCTACATAGGGAGAGTAAAGATTTGTATATATGATTTGTAATTGTTTGATATGGCTTCCTTTGAAAAACATTGGTAAAATCTTCTCTCTCTTTCTGCACTGATTTTTGTATTGATACCAGACACTGGATATTACCCAAATCCCGTCCGTGACGTCACGCTCAGCGTGTACCTATGCGTCCAAGGCTTATCGGGGACTCTAAACAGGCTAATTTATATCGACTTTCAAACCAGAATATTGAGCGTTCAAATGAGTTTTCTGATATGCTCTCTGTTTGAACAGCCTATATGAACTATATAAAGTGTGTATAACCAAAATTTACGGGAATTCGCGCCCTTCTTAATTCAACTTTAATGTCTCTACCTTTTTTCTGTCTGGTGTTTCTGCAGCCTTCAAGGACTAATGGAGGCTGACCAGGTTATTGTTAAATTTGATCTACCTTGCATGTGTTGCTTAATCCTTGAAGACAGGGTACCCCTTTTGCAGGTCAAACATCAAGTTTAAAAAAATTTAAAAAATAATAATAATAAAAAAGACTCAGAAGATGTGAGAAAATCACATCGGAACTTCCCTCAAAATATGAGACCTGGGGGGCATTTTATGAAAGTTTTCAGCACTGACAAGTTGTCTTTCTCCGACAGTTACCATAGTAACAGTCAGAGGCTAGTGCCTCTCAGCCAATCAAAACCGAGGATTGCACTGAAATTGTCAGCACTGACTTTTTAGTCATGAAATGCCCTACTGGAAGATGACTTTGAGCTGAATGATATTGAACTAAAGATTTCGAGCTTTTGGAAGACCTGTCCAGAAACTCTGCAGTTCCTGTAGCCTAGAAATTGAGACTGCATTCAGCACACATCTTATAGTTTTCCACTCTGAACTGTTGGGAGGAAAGTTTTTTGACCTGCAATAGACACCCTGTCACCGGTATGTTCTTATTTGGATGTGTCATGTTTCACTCAGTTGACTGTCTCAACACACGCATGTCTTGTTATGAACTCTCATATATCTGTTGAGTACAGAGAACAGATTGATGTTGCACGAGTTTACAAGGGGTTTCCCAAAACAAAGCAAGGTTACTTTTGCATCTTCATGTATGATAGGGATTTCCAATATGATTTCCAGTATTTGAACCTGGGGTGGTATTCCAGAATTATCCTAAGTTTTCTCCTTAGTTTTGTCCCCAACTTAGGAGGTGCCTAAGAGAGCAAAAAATTGGTATTCCAGAACGTCCTCTTAGGACTCTCTTAATGCAAATTAGGGAGGATTAGACCACGTCCAGTGCACATTTATTAGCCAATGGAGGGAAGTGTTTCATTTATGAACAGCCAATCACAATCACAGCTTCTCATTGGGACCTTCCGCTAGGAATGCTCCTAACTTTGTGGTCGCGCAACTATGTGCGGACACATCAATCATGTAAGCACCACCTCCACAAATAAATGCTGCTCTTTTTTATTGCGTGTGTTATGAATGGCTAAGACAGGGGGAGGCTCTCCTAAGTTCTCTCCTAAGAGCATTCTGGAATACCAATCCTCCTAACTTTATGATTTGCAGAAATTTGCATAAAGATGAAGGAAAACTAAGGAGAAAACTTAGGAGCGGACTTAGGAGAAAACTTAAGAGAGTTCTGAAACTCTGGAGAAACTTACGAGAATTTTAGATTTAGGATAAGATTTCCCCTAAGTAAGCACTTAGGATCATTCTGGAATACCACCCAGGGTTCTAAAAAGGCATATGGATGAGATCATCAAGGTACACTCCCTCTCCATTCTGGTGAGCTTCTTTATACACATGTTCATTTGCAGTGGATTATTTCTCCTCTGTGGAGGTGGTGGTTTGCAGTGGCTCATTCCCCTGACTCTCAATCAGGAGGGTAATGGTTTGAGCCCAGCAGCTGCCATTGGTGTTTTCAGCAAAACATCTTAATCCACATAGCAGCTCCATACCTAGGAGAGAAATAGGGATTAGTGGGATCCCTTAATCCAGTGACTAGGGTAATAATGTAGGCCCGTCATGGATAGCAGCTTCCCCGGGTAAATAAGAACATTATTATTATTATTATTATTATTATTATTTTATTATTATTATTATTATTATTATTATTATTATTATTATTATTATTATTATTATTATTATTATTATTATTATTATTATTATTATTATTATTATTATTATTATTATTATTATTATTATTATTATTATTATTATTATTATTATTATTATTATTATTATTATTATTATTATTATTATTATTATTACCCTTTTGCTTGTGTGTTGGTCATTTGTGGTTTCATGTTTTTTTTTTCACTAATCTTTTGCTGTTCGCTAAGCTCAAATATTCATGAGTTGGTATCATTAATTGATTATTCAATATTGAGCTGTGTGCTTTGCAATGAATTCAATGTTACATGTAACTCCTTGTCTATGTTTTATTGCAGCTTATTATCTAAATTCAACATTTTAAGTTTGTAACATCCCTCTCAATTCAGTTTTCTGACTACAAAATGGGACAGATGCTCTATACCAAATAAAAAACAACAAGAAAAGCATCAACATTTTTTTTCTCTTTTTCTCTCTCTTCACCTGTTTAAATGTGATATTTGTGGTGTGTGGTTTTATGTTACTCTGCACAAGAGGGCAGTATAAAGCAGCTCACAATTAGTGTCTTTTTAAGTTCCTCTTAAAGAAGTTGACAATGCGTGTGTGGTATTCACTGTTATGTTTGCATGATGCTGTTACTTATCCAGAACCAGTTTTTCATCTCCATTGCGAATGACCCTGACGTCTCCAATGGGATAGCAGATGCCCTGTTTGAGAGGATCATCCGGGCACATAGGTACGCATGCCCCTCCCTCCATGCATGCCCTGCCCCCCTCCCCCCATCACTGTATATCATCTATGGCTCCTCACTCACTGGTTTGTCCTTAATCCCTCTCCCTCCATCCTTCTCCTTCTCCCTCTATCCCTCTCTCCATCCCTCTCACTCTCCCTCTCCCTCCATCCTTCTCCCTCTCCCTCCATCCCTCTCCTCCCTCCATCCCTCTCTTTCTCCCTCCCTCCATCCCTCTCTCCCTCTCCCTCCATCCTTCTCCTTCCATCCCTCTCTCTCCCTCCCTCTCTCTCCCTCCCTACAACCTTTTCTCTCTCTCTCTCCCTCTCTCTCCCTCTATCTCTGTTCTTTATCCCTCTCTCTTTGCTTCCTTCACACCCTCTCTTTCCTTCTCTCTCTCCCTCTATCTCTTTTTCTTTATCCCTCCCCCTTTCTTTCCTTCTCACACCCCCCCCCCCCCTCCCTTCCTCTCCCTCTCTCTCTCTCTCTTTCTCACTCTCACTTTCCTTACTTCCTTTTTCTCCCTTCTTGTTGTATTGGGCAAAATCCCTGAAAGGTCAGAGGTCAAAGGTCAGAGAACTTTGCCAGAATTGGTAACAATTTTTTTCATAATAAATCCAAATCCAATTTCATTCAAACATGGTATGATGGATAACTGCATGGAGGTAGATTGATGTAATTTTGGTTAAAAGTCCTGAAAGGTCAAAGGTCAATGAACTCTACCAAGAATGAACTATAAATTGCAAACATCTTTCTCTCCTTCTCCCTCTCTCCCTTTCTCTTCCTCTTTGTCTCCTCCCTCCCCACTCTCAATAAATGTTCATTGTCCCGTGTTCCATCCCAGGACGGGTGAGACATTCCGTGTGTACGTGGTGATGCCTCTGCTGCCCTCGTTTGAAGGTGAAGTGGGCGGAGACACCGGTGGGTCCATCCATGCCATCCTGCATTGGGAGTACCGCTCCGTGCATCAAGGAGACAATGCCATCCTGCAGAGACTACTACAGGCTGGAGGTCAGTGCCAGCTCACATTCACAAACAGTGACAGCGCAATGTTATCTCTACAGATGTGGAGGTATCATTGTGTGTGTGGTTATGAACTGAGACTGAAGATCTGAAGGTCCCATGTTCAATCCCACCCATTGTACTTGTGTCCTTCAGCAAGATACTTTATCCGCATTGCTGCTCTCCACCCAGGAGTATAAATGGATGCCTGGTAGGAGATGGACGATTATGTGAATGATATCGTGCAGCGTGGAAGAAATACTCCCCAAGGAGTGGAGATGCTGGAGATGACATATGTGTGCATGATAAGTTCTTGTATCGAGCGACCAGGGCTCTTATTGTAACATCCCTCTTAATTCAGTCTCCGGACTGCAATGGGAAAGACCGTCTAACAATTGCGTTATGTGTAAAAATCAATTGCGTGTTAAATTTTTCGTTTATAAGCGCAACAAATGCAAAAAATGGTTGCCAAAACAAATTTTGAAACTGTTTCTATACTACATTTTATTTTGTGACATTTCATTGTGAGCCAGGAGACTGCTATTGTCAGTATGAGTATCGGTTGGCTTCATGAAACTAATCCCTCATGTGTTCTTTCTACCTTGTGTATTATTTTTTGACCCCAGTTTCACAGCCAGAAGACTACATCAACTTCTATGGTCTGCGCACTCACGCCGTCCTTGGTGGGAAGCTGGTCTCGGAGCTGGTCTACATTCACAGCAAGCTCCTCATCGCCGACGACAACACTGTCATCCTCGGCTCGGCCAACATCAACGACAGGAGCATGCTGGGAAAGCGAGACAGTGAGCTGGCGGTGCTGGTGAGAGACACAGAGACCGTGGCGAGTCTAATGAACGGTCAGCACTACGAGGCAGGCAGGTTTGGACTGCACTTCAGGCAGCAGCTCTTCAGGTATATACACCGATCTTTACGAAGATAGTGATAGTGAGATTGGCAATGATAATGTGATAGAGATAATGATGATAGTAATACAATAAAGATAATGATCATAATATAATTATGATGTTTGAATCAATTGTTCAATCCGAAAGTTTATTTCAGTGATAAAAAACCTCGATTCACGGCCAAATGCTGAATTGCATAGAGATCTACAATAGATAATATATAGTAGACAAAATCAAAGACAAAAGACAGCTTTTTATAAATTACAAGTTTCGTATGTCATCTCAAACATAATCTTTAATGGTTTAAATGAAATAATAGTTTAAATGAAATAATGAAATAAAAAGTATGAAATATGATAATGATGACAATGATGCTGGTACTGATATTGACATTACAATAATAATAATGATTATATTATTCCTGAAGTTGATTATACAATAATGATAATGATTGATTGGATGATATTGATGAAAGTAATGATACAAATGACCAAAATAGTAATGATAATATTGACCATGACTAAAAAATAGTACTGATATTGAAAGTGATAATGCTGTTGTACGATGATGATGATGATGATGATGATGATGATGATGATGATGATGAAGATAATGATGATGATGATGATGATGATGATGATGATGATGATGATGATAGTGATATGAGAATCATGCTTACAAGCATGGATGAACTGCCAATACTACATGGCAGTGGTGTAGGGTATCATTTTCATAATCTCCAGTAGAAAGAGAGAAGAATAGATAATATTGAAATATGATAAATGCACTTGCCTTGTTACTGAAGGGAGCATCTAGGTGTGCTAGGAGGACAGGGGGAGGTTGACGTCACAGATCCTGTGAGTGACTCCTTCTATGACCAGACCTGGAACAAGATTGCCTACACCAACACCAAGATCTATGAGGAGGTTTGTACCTTGGGAGTGGGAGGGGTAAGGGAGGGGTAAAGAGGGGTGCAGGAGGGGTGCGGGAGGGGGGTAGTGATGGAGGTGTTACAGACCATGTGACTGACTCCTTTTATGACCAGACCTGGAACAAGATTGCCTATATCAACACCAAGATCTATGAGGAGGTTTGTACCTAATGAGTTGGAGGGGTAAGGGAGGGATGAGGGAGGGATGAGGGGTAATAGAGGGGTGAGAGCGGGATGATGAAGGGGTGCGGAGGGGTGAGGGAGGGGGTGGTGGTGATGGTGGTGTTATAGACCCTGTGAATGACTCCTTTTATGACCAGATCTGACCAGAGTGACGCTTTTGCCATTCCCTTTGGAATAACGACAGGTTTGACTGTGTCTAGTTCCTCCAGGAAAAAAATCCCTGCATGTTTTGAGAATTCAAATAATGGAAATATCCTTTCCATTTGATGTTTATCTATATTTGCAGCGTGCAGCAGAATGCAAATTTGGTATTGAAGAATGCTAACATGCTGTAAGCACCATAGGCTTGTTGCCTTACCGCCACATAGTGAGATGAGTAACACATGTTTTGTACATCTCTCTCTGTATAATAAACACCTATCCTGCTGTGGACTCATAAACCTTAACCTCGTTCATATACACCACCTATCCGCAAAAAAGGCGCAACATTTGCCGATGCATTAACGATAGCTGCATATATGAACGGGAATCGCTCAAATAATGCGGTATTTGCTTCCTCCTTTTTTGCGACTTTTTCGCGGATCGAGACCTAGTAATAATACTGCAATATTGCGGTAAGCTCGTACGGCTGAGCGGAACATGTCACCATTGGTTTGGAGAAAGTCCAGCTGTCCAAAACACAGCAACATTACGGCTTTTGGGGTGTATATGAATGGTGCTTTTGCGGCTCGCTGGAAACATGCTTACCGATGTGCATAGGTAATAATAGCGGTATATGGTATATGAACGGGCTAATGATAAGCAAGAGAGTGAAAGCATTGTGTTTTGGTTCCTAGGTGTCATGCCGTTATCATAAGCCAAGCAGTAACCTGGTGGATAGTAGTGTCCCTGCTCAGCAAGCAGTAGATGCAGGTTCAAGTCCTTACCTGGGCCCCGTAACATAAAGGTTTGTGATAACTGCAAGTTTGAAAGACAAATTCCGATTGGTTACTGGTCAGTCTGTTGAACAAAAAGAGCATGCAACAGTGATGTTGATTGGCCAACGCCATTTTGCAATTGATCGCAAACCTTTATGTTACAGGGCCCTGGTCTTCTTTTTCTCCTGCCATTTTTTCTAACAGATTGATTGATCAATCTTTATACCATGGAGAGTACCAGTCATAAAAAATGATGTCATCTATCCCTTTGTTGATGTGTGTCTGTGTGAAGGTATTCAAGTGCTTGCCGACCAACCGTGTGACAACGTTTGCGGGTCTGCAGCAATACAGACTAGACCCACCCCTGTCTCAGAACGACCCAGCGGCCGCCGACCAACGACTGCTTGGGGTCAAAGGTCACCTGGTCATGACCCCTCTGGAGTTCTTGTGCAGAGAGGATCTTATGCCCAGCATCACTACCCAGGAAGGCATTGCACCCACCAAGCTGTGGACATGACGTAGTCTCAGTTACACCAACAGATGGAACTACTGTGACGGACTGTACCCATGCTGTGACTAAAAGAACTGAAATGATACATGTAGGAGGTTACATCGCAAGCTGTGGATGTGACTGCCTTTTGGCCTCTCTCCCACTACTGGATGGAAATACTGTGATGGGATGTGACCAGACTGTGACTATAGGAATAGGATAGTAGTGGGTTGCATCGCACCCACCAAGATGTGGATGTGATTTCAGATTGGTCTCTGTCCCGTAATGAGATGGAACTACTGTGATGGAATGTGACCATGCTGTGACTAGAGGCCTGTAGGTAGTGGGTTGCATCGCACCCACCAAGCTGTCGATGTGACTTCAGATTGGTCTCTGTCCCGTAACGAGATGGAACTACTGTGATGGAATGTGACCATGCTGTGACTAGAGGCCTGTAGGTAGTGGGTAACATTGCAGCCACCAAGCTGTCGATGTGACTTCAGATTGGTCTCTGTCCCGTAACGAGATGGAACTACTGTGACGGAATGTGACCATGCTGTGACTAGAGGCCTGTAGGTAGTGGGTAACATTGCAGCCACCAAGCTGTCGATGTGACTTCAGATTGGTCTCTGTCCCGTAACGAGATGGAACTACTGTGACAGGATGTGACCATGCTGTGACTAGAGGCCTGGGGTAGAGGTGCATAACATTGCACTCATCAAGCTGTGGTCCTGACGTAGTTCTTGGCCCACAGCGAGATGGAACTACTGTGATGGAATGTGACTGTGCTGTGACTAGAACCCTGAGGTAGTAGTGGATTGCATTGCAGCCACCAAGCTGTGGATGTGACTACAGTTTGGTTCCTGTCCCAAAACAAAATGGAACTACTGTGACAGGATGTAACCATGCTGTGACTATAGGTAATTTATCCTAATTGATTTGACTCAATTACATATTTTGGCAATTAATTTACAACCCTAAGCAATAAGGTGTCATTTCTTTAGTACGGAGAGACAGACAATCTGGTTGGGTGTCATGTTTTAATAATTGACAATTAGTCGTTCTTACTATTACTGCAATCGTAATGCTGTAATAAATAGGAAAATGCACTCCTAAGTTCTGAATTGAAATCATTCAATCTAATTATTACTATAATGCTATCACCTTGTTCATTTCAAATGTAAGGTAGTTACAGATACATGTGTACATCTCCCATTCAAATTCTAGAAATATAACAACACAGAATTGCAAATGTATTCCTCTTTTCAGTATTTTAAGTAGTCTTCCATTAAATTGATTGGTTTATCGCTCTATTTTAATGTACAATCAAGAACCGATTGCAGCTGGGATAATTGTTGTTTTCCAACAAGTCTATACAATAGTATAGACAGTGAAGCAGAACACAATAAATCATAATATACAAAGTACATGTAGGTCTCATATTCTGAAAATGCTTATATCTCTATGATGTCAACTTGATTCATGGCAATGCAGGGGTAAGTGATTAAAATTCTTTGAAGTTATACAGAATTTGCCACAGCTCTCTGTCATTGTTTAGGAGGTATACATGCCCTGTAATCCTCATACACAATCAAAACCAAAATCATAATAGCTTTCTTTTGATGAAAAAGGAAGTATTGTTATTTACTCATCCAAAGCTATGGGAAAATGACTTCATACGTATCCATTTTAGACTAATGTAGGACATATATTTTTGTGTTAGCCTTCTGCGTACAGATATGGGCGTGTATTTGCGTGTATCTGACCTTCTGTTGGCCTAAAGTATTATATGTGCATTAAATGGAATGATGGTATGCTCAATCCAATTTGATTCAAAAATAAAATACTGCTTTTGTGAACTTGTTGATCATGTGCCACTATTTACAGAGCAGGTCCCATCTTATGAAAAGTTTTGATTGATTTAAATCAATTACACGTCCAATCCCCTGTCTGTAATATGCAGAGTTACGATTGATATCACTCGCAAGGCAAGTTGCAATTAATCGCAATTCTTTGTCAAACAGGGCCTTGTTTTTCTCTTATTGTGTTTGAGAAATTTAAGAAATTGCATTTTGTATATTATCTTCATACATGCATTTCATTTCAAAATCCTGAAATAGACTTGAAATCAAAGTATATATCTTCATATCATAAAGTATATATGATAGAATAGCATAGCAAGTTAGTTGCACTATACATGTATATTGATTTTTGCTTGTTAGTACAAATGATATGTGTGTAGTGTAGAACATATTCAACATTTTATTTATTATAGTGACAAAATTTATGTTGAAAATGACCCCAAGGTACACAGTGAATGCCTTGTTACTGAAATTCCCTTAATTCCCAGCAATCATTCCATCTCATTTTCATTTTCTGTAATTGAACAAATGTTTGTACCTGTACACCATTATTTTTGTAAGAAATATGTAGTGTAAATGTTCAGTGTGGTCATCTATGCATATGTAATGAGCAGGACGGGTGTGAAAACATTGAATGGGCAGTTCACACTGAAAAAAAATATGTGTATATAGAAACAGCAAAAAAACAGATTGGAGAAGGTTAAAGAAAATTTGGGCAAGTGCTAAAGATTGTATTTCCATCCACAGTTTCACCTCCATGATCAGGAAAATACCGTAGTCTACCCAAAGTGGCTCTTTATGGGAAAGTTCTTGTAGTTGTGAGTGCAATTGTTCAATAGCATAGAAGTATTATTTTGTAGCTTCTGTCACTCTGCAAATGCCCCTACGAGCTGGGAGAAAATACCATTGTTTTGAGAAAGTACCTACCAAATTGTGAGTATTTCTTTATCAGGGATATTACTTGCACTTTGCTTTCACACAGGCCAAAAAGTGGGTATTTACCACGTCAGGAAAGAGTACCCAATCAGAACATACTTTGTATTTGTTGTTATCAGATATGTCAACAACTTACCTTAAAGGGATAGTTCACCCTGAAAATAAGATGGTTTCAATTAAAGCAGAAACCTGAAAGAAACATATTAGTGAAGGTTTGAAGAAAATCTGTCAAAGGATAAGAAAGTTATGATCATTTGAAATTTCAATTTGGGAGGTCACGTGCAAGGTTCTTTCCCATATATTGTGTCCAGAATGATTCCATAAATTGCTCTTTCTCTGTTTTTGACAACGATGTTTTTTTTTATAGAGGTATGTGTATAAAAACGTATTTCTACTGATGTATCAAATGCACAGGTAAAAAGGATGCATATCTTTTTGAGAAAAGGTACATTTTTTAAAAAAAAAAAAATTGCACACAACATATGGGAGAGCACCTCGCATGTGACGTCACAAAATCAAAACTTTAAAAGATCATAACTTTCTTATCCTTTGACAAATTTTCATCAAACCTTCACTCAAATGTTTCTGTAATGTGTCTTCTTCAATTGAAACCAACTTGATTTCAGGGTGAACTATCCCTTTAACTGAAGGTTCATGAAACCTTTCTGGCGAAATATTCATGATGTTGTAGCCAAGCATCAATGCACTGTTATGATGAACCCATCATGGAATGCATATCTTAAAAAATAAGACCACAATTTACCTATTTAATATTTAACCTACTCTTAAAGACAGGGTGGCCAAAAGTCATGAAATCCGTTAAGGATCAGCAGTAGATTTCGTATTTGTTGAAAGACGAGATGCTCTATTCAACTCTGCTCTGCTTCGTGGAATCTCATCTCATCTTACATGCGAAATCTTTTTCCATCGCACTGATGACTAATCACCATTTGTATAATACAGTACTGATTAGAGAATTATGTCTGTGTCTGTGTTTATGTATATGCACGGTGATGGTGCTTCCCGTTTACTACATAACGTTGCAATAATTATTGTGCTACCTGTTAATGCAACATAGCGCTTATCTGTGCAAATGGTTCCCATAACTCTTCCAAATGTTGAATGAAAATTTGAAGTATTTTTTTCCTCATCTCTATTCGCACGTTATTTAAATATTGTAAAGTTATAGATTGCCACAAATGTGACTGTTGCGTGGAATGTGCGTGTGTAAATTCAAGGTGGACGTGACACAATCGTGTATGTATTTAGATGCACTCCCGGTCACGGGCTCATAGTCACAGTCACAGCCACAGCCACAGTTGTGGCAATCTATACCACTCTGCTGTCACAGCAGTCGGTTTGTGCTGGATTATCTATGCTGCTATGGTATGTCAGTTCTCAGACACACCTTGTATATAGCCTTGTGTTCGGAACTCGGTGGACATGGTCTACAGTACTGCATTTTGCATATATTGAATTAAAGTTAACTTTATATGATATTAAAATATAATGAGTTATATGTTTGTATGAATCTGTGAGTTGTTTGCTCTGAATGGAAGACTATATTTACCAGCCCCCAACCATGACAATTTACCCTCTCATTTTCATCCGTCTGCCCGTCTGTCCGTCTGAAAGGCGTCATTTATCTTGTGGTCCCCTTGCTCGGTGTCCAGGAACAGTCTTTACAACACAGCTGGATTTACAGAAACAATTTTCCTATCGGTCTGTCAGCAAATCATGATGAATGTACCGCTCTAAACATCACGAATGTTCTGCAGTGACAACAAGTTAGAAGGGTACACACATAACAATATTCAACTTTTTCGAAAAGTTGAAAGAGCATAAAGGCAGATGAAAATTGTTTGGCACCGTCGAAAAATTAGGAGAGAAGGTACATAAAGATTTTCCAACGATGTCGAAAAGCAAGAAGAGGAGACAAAGAAGGGGAGGGGCAGTGTAGCACATGAGTTCAATTCCTATCCCCTACATAGCTATAAGTCTATTAACACCACCGGTCTCCGTAGGGAGATCCTCCCAATTTCAGAACGTCTGGTTGACTCCTGAAATCTCTCTCCAATCCTCTCTAACATCTAGCAATTTTCTTCCCCTCTTATCCCATTTGTACTCCTATTCCTTAATTTCATTTCATAATTACTCTTCAGTCACATCATAATACGTGTGAACTTATTTACATATAAAGCCCCTTTTCCCCGGTCCATTTCATTATTCTAATTGTATGAACCAAATTTATCCCAAATAATCCGTACTTCTAAGATCCTACATGAGTCACACAGGTTATCACCGGTCAGGCCATTAAGCCAAGGAGAGAATAACCACACTCTTTCTCTCTCTGTTTTACTCTCATCCTCTCTCCTCCCTAGTGGTTATCTCTCCTCTGGGGTTAGCTCCTTATAAACAATACTCCCTTCCTACCAAATTCCTCCCATATAGATAAGTATATTCCTCCCTGGTATAAACTCCACACCCACTCCAGAATTAAGGACTCTGCTTCTATATCACCATCAGGTATAGTCGCATCTCTCTATAGCCGCCTCATGTAGGTTTAAAGTGCATAGACACAGAGGGATCACAACATTCATCATAGCTATTATAACAGAACTACTTCTTCGTTATTCAACTGATATATATTCTATTACTACTACTACTACTACTACTACTACTACTACTACTACTACTACTAATACTACTACTACTACTACTATTACTAATACTACTACTATAGCATAGCGGTTATAGCTGTTACGACAGATGTATTGACTGTTCCAAATGTTCAATAAAGGATCGTGAACTATAATATTCATCACCTCTGTTTACATCTTCATCATCGTCTCCTACATTTGTACCACTAGTAAGAGTCTCGCTGATACGAGAGACACGCTACCCATTTAATCAACATTCACCCCAGTCAGACTCTTACATAATCAATCAAAAAAAAATGTCAATTTGATCATGCTGCCTCGAAAACAAGGATTTGGTCAACGTTCTAGCGAGAGTATTTAAACATTTCGCATTTTTCTTAGTACTTGTCTTTTAAGATATTTCTATTCCTCCGACTTGTCTGCACATATTAGGCGCATTCTCATTGCACTTAAGAAATCGCGAAATTAGAAAAATCGCGAAGTTAGGGTGAAAGTTGCCTAGCAACCGTGCCAACAGCCGTCCGAAACTTCGCATGAAATTTCGCAAGTCAGAGTGCGATTTTTCTAACTTCGCACCGTAATTTCTCGATTTTTTGTAATGAGAATGGCCCTATTGAGAGCATATTTTGTTGTTGTTGGACCGGAGTCTCCTTAAAGCAGCAAAGCATAGCTTATTGTAGACTGCTTTCTAGCCTTTTGGATATTTCTCACTCAAACTTTCAAAATTGAGTCTAGTTCTCCAAAACTAGTCACTCTTTCATTCTCCTCTTTTCTCCCTCCGTCTCAAAGCCTAGAGTTTGGGCGAGTCGGAGAAGGAAGTAAGAATGATTAGTTTACTGCAACCAGACCCGTTTATTGAAGATTGTATGGATTGAAAATGGCAAACATCTTGACAGCCAGGCTAAGATTGTTGCAATAACTCTCTCCCCCGCGGTGTTCTACATTCAAGCGTCATACACTGCCATCCATGATCAATCTCATATCTATAATATGCTGAGAGATAGCGTGCGGTGCGCCTCTCCATACGCACTTCACCCACTGATCCTAGGCGGAGAGTCACGGGGAGAATCTACCAATGAAAATTAGCCTTTGGACCTCTGCTGCAAGAAAAGGAGAACGCTGTCGCTTTTCCAAGTTGGGCGGGTGATAAGCTTCCTTAACATGTTCGAAGATAGCTCAACTCCGGTGTCGCTATTCGGAGTTGAGCGAGCCCCGAGAATCTTTCTCAAAATGTCACTACAGGAACTATGATCACTTCCACGAATATCTTATCTAGTTTGTTTCAGACATGTATCACGTTATGATTTATGATATTTTTGCAAAAGCCCCTCTACGCCATGACACTTTTCTTCTCACACGGCACTTTCCTCCACACAATGACTTCGTCAGCGTAGCCTGGTTTCCAGTCCGTTGGACCATTTTTGTAAAAAAAAAAAAAAAAAAACCATCCAAAGTACAATATTCGATAACGGGTCTGGCTGCAGTAGACTAATCATTCTCATTTCCTTCATTGGCTTTCCCAAACATAAAACAAGAGAGGAGCAGAATGAAAGAGTGACTAGTCTTAGCTCTCTACTAATCAACATCCACATTGTTTGTGACACTCCACCCCCCCCCTCACCCCCCCCCCCCCCCCACCCGTTACAGTCGTCGCGCATTATTCTAGGTGCTGCCGTTTCGCCACGGTATGATTGATATAGACACATTGTGACATTGATATTTAATTTCCTACTCTTCTGACACTTTGAACTTCTTAACAGAATGGTGGAATCCACATGTCGAATTCACTGTGATGACTCTGTTACCACAGTCTAGCCTAGACAAAGTCATCACAGAGCATGGTCACAACCGAGTCTGTTAACAACTATGTCCCTCCCCATTCACTCTGACTGCCCTGGATCCTCATGGCGAGCGGGCGAGGAAGAGGATCCAGTGCAGTCAGAGGGGCTAGGACCTAGTCTGTATGACCAAACATAGTTGTTAACAGACTCGGTTGTGACCCCTCAACCTAGTAACTAGGTTATGTTACCACATGGGGATTCATGAACGTCATGATATCACGCCACACTGTGACACGACCCATGAGTGTTAAGGGATACTTTACCCTGAAAATTAGTTGGTTTGAACGTCATGATATCACGCCACACTGTGACACGACCCATGAGTGTTTAGGGATACTTTACCCTGAAAATTAGTTGGTTTGAACGCCATGATATCACGTCACACTGTGACACGACCCATGAGTGTTAAGGGGATAGTTTACCCTGAAAATTAGTTGGTTTGAACGCCATGATATCACGTCACACTGTGACACGACCCATGAGTGTTAAGGGATACTTTACCCTGGAAATTAGTTGGTTTGAACGTCATGATATCACGTCACACTGTGACACGACCCATGAGTGTTAAGGGATACTTTACCCTGGAAATTAGTTGGTTTGAACGTCATGATATCACGTCACACTGTGACACGACCCATGAGTGTTAAGGGATACTTTACCCTGGAAATTAGTTGGTTTGAACGTCATGATATCACGTCACACTGTGACACGACCCATGAGTGTTAAGGGATACTTTACCCTGAAAATTAGTTGGTTTGAACGTCATGATATCACGTCACACTGTGACACGGTCCATGGATGTTAAGGGGATAGTTTACCCTGAAGATTAGATTGTTTGAATAAAAGCTGAAACATCAAAGAAACATATTAGTGAAGGCTTGACGAAAATCCGTGAAAGGATAAAAAGTTATGATCTTTTGAAATTTAAATTTTGCGATGTCATGTGTGCGGTGCTCTCCCGTATGCTGTGTACAGTATGATGACATAAAGTGCACTTTCTTCCCTTTTTTGACAACGAAATGATCTTTTTTCTTCAAAAAGATATGTGTGTAAATACATATTTCTAACGATGTATCAAGTGCACAGGTATAATTTTTTGGAGAAAATGCACATTTTCGAAAAAAAGATTGTACACAACATATGGGAGAACACCTCACACATGACGTCACAAAATCGAAAATTTAAAAGATCATAACTTTCTTTTTCCTTGACGGATTTTCATGAGACATTCACATATATGTTTCTTTCATGTGTCTGTTTTTTTTTAAACTAATTGTAATTTAACTCAACTATCAATTTAATGATCAGAATTAAGTGTTGATAGCGTTTATCAAAATACACAACTTCCTTATTATATGTCTGATGTTTTTCAAGCATTTGAGAATCTCTTTTCTCTGACTTTATTCAATAAAACTTATCATCAGGGCTTCTTCCTCTTTAACCATGCTAACTCTCCCATTATCATTAGCATGAAGATGAACGTTAACTCAATATAAGGCTCAAGACTTGGTCACGTGAAGGATAATAGAACGTTTAAGAGGTGTGGGATTTGTAAAATGCAGTTAACCTTTTTCCATGTAAAACCAAATTGCCATTGAAAAGGATCAAAAGTTCTTTCTCAATGGAATTTGAATTCCATTGAGAAAGTGACATTAAGTGAAAACACGGATGTCTGAGAGGAAACTCGTTTGGAAACATTCCCGAATGTTCACAGAAGTATGCTTGAGGCAGTTGTAAATATCTGATCCAAACTGAAGTGACATACATGTAATAATGTATTTTGACATTACAAGCACGTCTATTTTAAGGACTGAGTCATTCATCCTCCCACCAGACACGGTGTGTAGAATAACAAGATGATCTACCCTAGTCTCGCTTCCAGGCGGTCTGACATTTCTGATTCAAACTGAAAAATGGAGTCTAATACTTTAAGACTAGTCACTATTATACGCCTCTATTCTCAGCCGGCGAAGAACCGGAGAGTGGTTAGTCTACTGCAGCTAGACCCGTTTATTTAATAGTTTAGTTTAGAAATTAACAGAAATCAACAGCAGCCTGGAAGCCAACCTATGATCCCACCAGGATCGATGCAGTTCGGGCCAAATCCCAAACGAATGTAAGATCTCATGTTTCACAGGTTACATAGTTCATGTGGTCACTCGATCTTTTAATGGAATCACGGATGCATGAGGGGAAACTCGTTTGAAGCATTCGCGAATATTCATTGAAGAATGCTTCAGGCAGTTTTAAATTTCCGATCCAAACTGAGACTAGTTATTCTCTTCTTTTGTCAGTACGTCCCATAGTACAGAGGAGCGCGACCTGTCATCCACTCATCATTATGTCTTTGTTGTTGTTGGGAGAGTCGGAGAAAAAAAATCGAAAAAGCAGGTAGCCTGCCCCCCTCCCCGCCCCCCCCCCCCCCCCCCCCCTTATCGAATAGTTTGGTTTGGAATTACTCAATTGTATAAATATTATTCATTCTCAAATATCAATTTCAGGATACTTGACCTACTTTGGGGTGATAAAGAGAGGGTAAAAAAATGAAGAGAGGAGAGATGAATTTATGTATGTAGCTTTAGTTCCGGTGTCTTAACAGTTACAAAAAAAATGAGATGAAATGGAGATAGAATGAGATGGTGGTGATGGGAGTTGTGAACTAGTCACAAACAAGGGAAAAGAGAGGAATTAAAAAACATAGTAAAAGAGAGAGAGGGGGATGGGGGAAAGATGGAGGGGGAAGAGAAGAGAAGTATGTGTGTGTATGTGTGTGTGTGTGTGTGTGTGTGTGTGTGTGCTTGTGTGTGTGTGCTTGTGTGTGTGTGTGTGTGTGTGTGTGTGTGTGTGTGTGTGTGTACTTGTGTGTGTGTGTGCTTGTGTGTGTGTGTGTGTGTGTGTGTGTGTGTGTGTGTGTTTGTGTGTGTGTTTGTGTGTGTGTTTGTGTGTGTGTTTGTGTGTGTGTGTGTATGTGTGTGTGTGTGTGTTCGTGGAGGGGTGGGGGGCGGGTTCTGGCTCTTTAATTTGAATACCTGTTTCTGATTCACAGAAGCATGCTATTAAAGTAATTCAGGACCTAGTCGGGTGTTTAGTCATGGTTCAATCGGATTCGGCACATTGCTTATATAGAGGCGCCGTATAAATAGCCAGTCCAAAGCCTCCAACATTCTTACTAACCCGCATTGTATGGACATGTAACTAACATCACACATAAGTCAAGAACCTGGCGTGTAGAGACCTACCCTCTTGGGAATGGTGGAGTGACAGGGGCCGACAAGGTTCTGCTCGTTAATGGAGGTCTGTTGAATGTAAAATTGAAAGACGCTGTATGTTTGGTTAGCCTCGTGCGGCTGTTGTCACACCGGCGGCGGGCCCACCGAATGTTCCGTTAGAAAGTTCGACAGACGTTGGCTGAACTTCATAACACGCGAGGTGAAGCATTTCTAAACTAATGGTAATAATTCTCTTCCAAAAAGCAACCAAAATAAGTTGCTAGATGGCGCTTGATTTGACAATTATTAGTCTTCTGCAGTCAGACCCGTTTATTGAGTACTATAGATTGCATCGGAAATGCAGGGGAAATAGTCTGAACGCCTGGCAAGGAAGAGCTTGAAAAGGGAGTTACTTGGAGAGCGCTGGGAATTGAGAATAGGTGTGTACTGGAGTCTATGAGAAATAGGTCTGCATGAGTTCAAATTTCATCCCCTCTTATCAATCTTGGAAAGAAGACGGAAAACGAAGGGAAAACGAAAGACAAGGTAAGGAATGCGACATGTGGAATGTGAAGTGGCAATGTTTCATTTCCCAGGTTGCACACATGATGAATGGAAGATCTGGAGCGGGAAACTACCACAGTTTCTCCCTCTACCCTCACGAATAACTCTAAAAAAAAAAACATTACCGGGAAAGAGCAAAAATGAGACGATTTGAAAAGGAGGATTTGGAAGAGATATGGCTGCATTTCTCCGGCGGGGGTTTCGATGGATGATTTCTTCAGAATGCAGGGATTTTTTTGTAGCCACCTTGACCTCGATCATCACCATTGACCTCTTCGTCTGACCGGGTTGCTAGGTTACCATCTGAGACAAGAAGCAAAACACACCCGAAAGGCAGAGATAAAGAAAGGAAAACGAAATGCGCATTAGGAAGGGAAAGATAAACATACGCAGACAGAAGAGAGGAATGGATGGAGAAGAGGAAAGAGAGACAGAGAGACAAAAATAGAGCGAGAGAGGATGATAATGCCGTGCATCACCTAGCTGTAGGCTACGTGCACAAAGTATGTTTATCTAGGATTTCTTCATACACAGTGATTTTCTTCCCTGAATTCATACACGTATGTTTACAATTCATGTACCGAGGTCAAGATATTCAACGAACATGACGAAGAACATCCCTTATACAACCAGGGAGGTGCAATCTAACGCCCCCCCCCCCCCACCCCCCCGCCCCCATTCCAGACCTCGACCACGTAGACTTAACCGAGGTACTAGGCTGTGAGGTGCATGGACACAACCCAGTCTGTTTACAACTATGTCTGGTAACACAGACTGCGCCCTAATGACGTCATGGCTGATATGGCTTCTTCCCTTCTCGGAGGAGGAGCGAGGATGGGATAGCCTGTGCGACCAGACATAACAGATTATATACCTCATACATAGATTCCTCTCATCTGATTGGTTAAAAGTAGAGTCATCGAAATAGCTGTGCCCCCGTTTTTAACAAGATGACGTCAAAATTAACTGTGCCCGGGGCATGGCAATCGACTGTGCCCGGAAAATAATAGTGAGCTTTCGTTATGAGGACGGACGGGCTCCAGTGCGGTAATCCGACACCAAGATCGATCTGCGCATGCGCCACCGCCCGCTCTGGAATCCGCGCGGGGAATCGAGAACGTGAATTCTGAGATTTCTCGTCCTCGACGAGTAGATGACAGCAGCCAATCAGCGCCCGTACAGATGATGTAATGCAAATCGCACGTGCGACCGGCTGTTTTGTAGACAAGCTCGGTGGGGGGTGTGCCAGATGACGCCACACGCACCGTCGTTCGCGTTCTCTGTCTTTTAGCGAAACTGCATGTGAATTGCCGAGGACGGACGGCGAGAACAGATTGCTCACTGATCTTGTTTCCGTCCGCGGGGCTATAACGAAAGCTCCCTAATAAGACAACCTCAACACCGCGCGATATCGCTCGTGTGTGCGCAATCCCTGTACGCGCAATGAGTGTTGATTTACATGCCTATTACATGCTATCTTGTAGGCCTTGTCAGTTCAGGAAATCTTTTAACCAATCGATGAGAAGAATCTATACATTCGGTTTATAAAACAAATATTGACTGCTTAATATTCGGGGCACAGTTAAAATCATAGGCCCTCGGTGATGTCAAAACCATGACTATGCCCGAAGCGAAGCTGAGGGCATAGTCATGGTTTTGACATCATCTTGGGCTTATAATTTTAACTGTGCCCCTCATAGCAGTCAATATTTGTATACTGGGTTGTGTCCATGCACCTCACAGCCTAGTACCTAGATGGGATAAAGGCATAGTCTGTGTTACCAGACATAGTTAATAGCCAGGGTTGTGTCCAGGCACCTCACAGCTTAGTGCTTTAATAGGCTACGTATACTCTGCAGGTAGGAGACACTTAGCCTCAATCCCAGGCATTTCACATCCAAACTACAATATTCAATAAACTAGTTTGGCTGCAGTGGAACAATTTATTTCCATCTCCTCCTCCAGCTCAAGGAAAAGAGGAGATTGAAAGTGTGACTAGTCTTGTCAGAACGAGACTCTACCTTTTATATTTGAATGAGCCATGCGTAAAATATCAGGACACACCTCGAACATTACGACGAAAAGATCTGTTCTCGGTGGCTCTTAAAACAATCTAGACGTTTCTCTCAGTTCCCCCGCCCCTCTCAACTCGTTTCAACTTGTATCAATACCATGCATTCAATACCTATGGGATGGTACGTAGGGAACGTAGCCGGCATCCAATCATTGAAAACAGCCTCATATCTTAGTAACATAACCTGAATTCCTTTGTGGACGAAATCAGACACAAAGAGCAATGCGACTTTGAAAAGAACCTTCATATTTGCATCAACAAGGGATGACCCCAGACTTGTTGCTTTACGGAGAAATGGGTACACTGTCGAAACTTCGGAACTGTTGAAATCAGTTGGGATTCGTAGAGAGAACTAGCCCAAGAAGGAGGAATAATCGTACGCCCGCTCTCCGTACATCTTTCTTTGTTTTGCGAGCGCGCTAAAAAGGAGAGTAATTTTGAATCTTCCTTATTGTACGTTGTATTCAACTATCGTAATCATTTTCATAAAGAAGACTTCTCTAGAATGAGTCCCGTGATAAAAAGCATATAAAACAATGACAAGGTTTGACAGTATGCAACATAGTCATATGTAATGCCATGAATACTACATCAAACAAATATCATAAATCTAGGATAAAGATTGATTATATAAGTCTGCTCTATGGATATGGGTGCATGGTTATGCCTAAGAATGCGTCTATGGCACATGATCAAAAGTTGGCCAAATGTGTAGGCGACACCGCGTGATTCAGAGTGACATCTTGTGAGCGTCATACATGTACAATTATTATTATTATCAAACTGTTATGGTTATTCATCGTCACAATCATTCATCTTAATTTCATATCAGTCCTATAATCGTGGAGCATTCCTCGATTCATCTCATAGATGTATACATTCTTATTGTCAAACAATATATTTCTAATGGTAATCCAAAGGTTTGTCCGAGGTTTGTCCGAGTAGTAACAATTACTAGATTCAGTGTGCTTTCCACTCACTGAAACCATTGATTCCAATTTGATGATGATAATAATTGTACATAACGCTCGCCAAATGCTGAAATTGAATCACGCAATACTGTAACAGGTGAATGACATGACGCATTATTTAACAGTTGAGGAAGTTGCGAATACATTACAAACGTAGTCTACTTTTTAAAGTCTTGTCACAACAAAGGTACAATATTGTCGTAGGAGGGGTGGACGTATGCGATGCATGGGACTTAGGTTGCGTTCATGCAACCATCGCCACAATCATGATTTGAATCATGATTCAAAATGCAAACATGAATCACAATAACGACAGAATCAGCGTTCAGACGACTTAGACCCCATTTACACTCAAGAAAATTGCGTGGCCAGGCCGGGCTGGGCCAGGCCGCGCATTTCCCCGCTGTGGGTGGTAGCGTGGCCTGGCCGCGCAATTTGTGCGTTCACACTATACAGCGAAAAATGCGTGGCCAGGCCACTGACATCAACCCACCGTGCGAGGCGCACTGCACGTAAACGGGACGAGTGGGACTGTAGTAAATAAGATTTCGCGCCTAGATCCAAGCATCACAAACAAACAAACGGGAAAATAAATACATATAATTATTCTGACCTTAGTTGATGATTTGATGAATAATTGCTCCACAAGGTGATCCCCTTAAGAAATAATAATATTCTAAGAAAAAAACACGATAATATTAGGATCAAAAAACTATTTTTTTTTCACACAGCGCAGGAGACAAACAACGTGCAGGCAAAAGGTTGAGCATAATGACGTCATCTGACATCAGCGGAATTTGCATAACCGGCCGCGCTTTCGGCCCGGCCTGGCCTCGTTTGTGTTCAGACTACGAAAATTGCGTGGCCGGGCCGTACTCAGACTACCTCCTGAGCTGGTCTCAGTACGGCCCGGCCCGGCCTGGCCTTTTCGCATTTTTTTGTGTTCACACTACAGAAATTGCGCGGCCTGGCCTAGCCCGGCCCGGCCTGGCCACGCAATTTTCTTGAGTGTAAATGGGGTCTTTCTCTCCCATGACCTTTCTCCTCGGATTCGGGCCGATCCAGTGCGCATCGCAGTGCGCAGTTTGATCTAGGGAGTATAGTACGTCAGCTTTTCCGCGCGCGTTTTCTGAATACGTGGGCTGCTTGACTATCACTGAAAGTAGGCCAACACAATGACGTCATAGAATCATGATTCAAATCACGGTTGCGTTCATGCGACCCTTTTTGAACGTGACTGCAGAAACGTCTTCCAAACGCCCCCTTTTCCGCGTTTCATGATTGTAATTTGAATCACGTTTATATTCAATTTCGTCTGAACGCATTCTGCAGAAACGTGTTTTGAATCATGATTCTAATCATGATTCTAGGGCAAAAAGTGGCGCATGAACGCATCCTTTGTCATGTTCCGATAATGGGAAATTGTTAACAAGGACAGATACTTCGGTGGAGCCATGTCTCTAGGTAGGTGAGGCAAAAAATAAAAAGCGTGATTTTTTTTACCCCCAGAAAATTACGCAATAAGGAGTCTACCAGTATGTAGCCTTGAACAAGTTGTCAATAAGGATTAAGAAACTGCCAGAGCTGGCTCTATAGGACATCTTATGAATGATGATCGTAACAACCCGATTGTATCGTGGATGGGAACGGAATCAATGGATCTACAACAAACATATTTTGGGACAATATACGGGGTACATCTCACGAGCCGGGTGGCGACTCTCAGCTGCCAATCAAGTCTCTCGTGTTTGTCGTCAAAATGATTTACGACTTATCTTAGCCTGTCGTCCAGGCTGTTGGAAATGTTTTAATTCAAACTCAAAATAAGAGTTTATAACTTATTATAAGATTAGTCACTTGACTATTGCATTATTTTTTCTCAGTCCTCCCCGAGCTGGAAAAGAAATAGAGAATAATTAATAAGCTGCAACCAGATTCCGTTATTGAATTGGTTGGATAAGAAACGCCTTTGAAAATGGTTGAAACAGGCCGAAAGAACACGATACTGCCCTCAACGCAGTACAAACGTACGTGGTCAAGCGCTGTTCAGGAATGATAGACGTCTTTGCATAGTGATTGATAGTTGTCTGAAGATTAAGAGCCGTATCAACTATACATAACAAGATAACATAGAGAAGATGAGTATTGAAAGAAGAACCATCTGCTGTTTGACCCTCTCACAATTTGTGTACAGACTGTACTCGGCACATGTTGTAATGTATGGCAGGTAAATCGGATCCTGACAACCTTAAACGGCATACTGTACGGGGAAGACATAATGTCTTCAAAAGGGTGAGCGATCGTGAACAATCTTCTTACCAATGGTCTTAAATTCATGTATTGTCCATTTTAGAAACTTGAAACGACCCGTCCAAAACCTACTCACAATCTAGCATTTTGTTTTAATTCCGCTCAAAATAAGTTTGTGGTTGCATTATTGGGAAGTTTTTTGTACAGTATTTTCTTCCATTTCTGGATTTTTTTTTTTTACTTGTTAGAGGGTTACCCTGGCTTTAAGCTATGTTCCCACTGCCGATCAGATCAACTCCCAATCAAAATGGTCTGCCTCTCCCAACAGGAATGGTCGGGATTGTCTCTCCTGCACAGCATCGCTCCGGCTACCTACCCGAAGATGTTGACAACTTGACATGTCAAACAATTGCAGGCTTCTAATAAATACTATTTAGAAAATAGTAAAACTTTCGGTAACACCATGTGGTTGTATTCTTTCGGATAATTGACCCATGACTAATGGGGTGAAAAGAGGGAAAAGAGGACAGATGCTTTATTTTTAATTTTATAACACTTACGCAATACTTTTTAGCTTTAGTTGTCGTTGTTTTAAACCGAAAATAAAGAGGATGAAATGGAAATAGAAGTAGAGAGTGGTAATGAGAGTTTTAAACTAGTAACAGCGTGGTTATATAGATAACAGAAGAGAGAAATAGAAAGGAAAGGTGTAGAGAACTTATAATAAGTTTTGCAACTAATTATAGGTTTCTTTAAAAAATTGAATGAGAGAGTATCAGCCTCGACGTTTCGGGCAATGTGCTCTGTCCGTCATCCGGAGATAAGTCGAAGAAACTGATAAGCGCGCCGGGTATTTATGAGTTCCGGAGGGATCCGAAATAACCCGAGTGTCCGAAACCGGCCAATAAGAAGAGTATACAAATAATGAATGTTTATGAGTGCAATGGAAAGATTTCATGAGGTGAAAGATTGAATGGAGAATCCAGTCTTTCACCGAATGAAAATATTTGCACGAATGGAAAAAACATTCATTATTTGTTTTATACAACATCTGAGTAGATTTTTGTCATTTGGAATACATTACTATACAAATAATTCCCAAATAAAGATAATACAACATTTATTTCATATTTTTCATTGATGTTTTCTTTGTTCAATTGGATCTTCTTTGTGGAAGTGTCCGTGCTCTAAGCTCTAAACGTTAGTTATAAAAAAAAAAAAAAAAAAAAGAGGATCTGGATTCATTTGTTTTTCATTTTCTTTGGCTTGAGCATACCAACAGAAGTTCAAGTTGCACCTCAGCCGCAACACCGAGAGAGTTCCCAGTAATTTTCCACTAAAACGCAAAATAACAGCTGGAAAGAAATGTGCGTGTCCTGCATACACTGAAAATGTCTAGTCGTGCAACGGAAAAAAAAATGATATCGAACAAATTAATGCACGCTAAACCATGGAATAGAACAAATATAAATATATGACCTATTATCCTCTAATCAAATGGCAAGGATCTACTTAGGTGTTATATAAAGCGTATCAGCACTTGGTTGTGGATTTAGAGTCGGTCTGATCGGCAGTGGGAACGTACCATTATATGCGGTAGAATGGTGACATAACATATTGCATGTTGGTCACGTGACACTCGGTTCGAGGACGTTTTCAGGACAGTGAACTGGACCCCAAATTCCCAGGTCTTTCACAGAGCGCCTTGCTGTTGAATCACTCTTTATAATGCTAAACAGTTTGGTAATGCATGGGATTGTGTGTAATACTACTGAGAAATACACACATGGCAAGAAATGGAGTTGAAATTTTAATACGTACCTAATATCCTAGCTGTACTGTCATTGCTCTCCGTTAAGTTAAAGGGAAAGTCTACCCTGCAATTGAGTTGGTTTTAATGGAAGCAGAAACATGAAAGAAACATGTGAGTGAAGGTTTGATGAAAAATCCGTCAAATGATAGGAAAGCTAATATTATAATTGTGATTTTGTGAAGTTACGTGCGATATGCTCTCCCACATGCATGTGCACATTATTTTTTAATGTCCATTTTCTCAAAATGATATGCACCCTTTTACCTGTACACCTGACACATCATTAGAAACACGTGTTTGTTTTTTTTACACAAGTTCCACCAATGTAAGTAAATGTATTTCTTCATCAAAAACAGGAGCAATTTATGGAAGCATACAGGACACTAGGAAAGCACCTCGCGCGTAATCAAAAGAACATAACTTTCTTAATATCCTTTGACGAATTTTCGTCAAACCTTCATTGATATGTTTCTTTCATGTTTCTGCTTTTAATAAAACCAACTTGACCTCAAGGTGGACTATATCATTTAACTTTCGTCAACAATACAGCTATCATCAAGAAATACTACCGCTTCGATCAATTAATCAGATATTTTAACGAATGCTGCACGGACGAAGTACATAGGATCTATTAATATTGCTAAACGTTAAAATGTTCTATGTATGGAATACTATCTCTTCTCTCTCTTTCCGCCCCCCCCCTCCCCTCTCTCCCCCTCTGTCTTCTCTCCCCCCCCCCCCCTCTTTCCTCTTCTCTCCCCTATCTGTTTCTCTCTGTCTTTCCCCACCTCTATCTTTCCTCTCCCCCTCTCCCCTTTTCTCTCCCGTTTTTGATTATTTCTCTCTCTCTCTCTCTCCCTCTCTCTCTCTCTCTCCCCCCCCCCGCTCCCGCCCCCCCTCTCTCTTCCCTCTCCCCCTCTTTCCTCTTCTCTCCTTTATCTGATTCTCTCTCTCTCTTTCCCCCACCTCTCTCTTCCCTCCCCCTCTCCCATTTTCTCTCCCCTTTGTGATTATTTCTCTCTCTCTCTCTCTCTCTTTCTGTCTTTCTTTCTTCTCGTCCTCTCTAATTATTCTCTCTCTATCTCCTTTAATACATCACTTTGATTGATATTTCCCTAATTGTCGTACATGCCATCAAGGTTAAAAGGCGCCACGCAGCGCTGAGTTGCAAATAGTATGTCGCCTCGCATGATGGCGTCTATTCAGTTTCTGTGTTAATCCCATCGTCCCGCCTGACTGTACAACCGCGTGGTTTTCTCTTTCCCTTGCGTTACGTGGTTAAAGGGACACGCTATCTAATCAACAATATCATTACCAATATCATTAACAATATCGTTACGGATGTATAGCAGGCGAACGCTGTTCGTCTAGTTAAAAGGATGGTTCACCTTGAAATTATTTTGGTTTCAATAAAAGGATACACATGAAAGAAATGTACTAGTAAAGGTCTGACGAAAATCGGTCAAAGGAAAAGAAAGTCATTTGATTGAAAGTTTTGATTTTGTGACGTCACTAGCGAGGTGCTCTCCTATGTGTTGTGTACAACTTTTTCCCATTAATTGCTTTTTTTACGTCTTTGATGAATGAATACATTCTTTTTGTAGCGATATATGCGTAAAACATGTGTCTAATGATAAATCAAAGGCATAGGT
>OZ022597.1:4669464-4989464 GCA_963669155.1 Arbacia lixula
GGTTTTCACAAATAAATCAAAATCAATCATTCTTAAACCTCCATCACCATAATCTTGGTAACAGATCGCTCTTTTGATACGATCTTTCCCATTCCATATAAATTCAAAACATAACTTTTTAATTTCAGCAACCACCCATTTGGGCACAACTAAAGCCGAAGAGACGTAATTCAGTTTGGAGAGAGCAAAAGTTTTAAGTAAATGAATTTTCCCCATAATGGTCAGATCCCTTTGCTTCCACCAACCCAGAAGCCTTTTTATTTTACTAAGTATCTCTTTATAATTAAGTTCCTCCCTAATGTTAATATCCAATGAAAAATAAACTCCTTAAATTTTCACTTCTGTCACTCTATTGCCCATGGGAAGTGATTGCGAACCCTCAATGCACACACACACACATACGCACACACGCACACACGCGCACACACATACACACACATTCATACGTATCATTAATAATAATTAGAGGCTGAGTTGAATCCGTTCAGTTTTTCTTAGTGTTTCTTTTATTACAGCAGGACTAGGGCTACGTACGATTTCCATAGAACGGTATTTCAATTGGCAAATGACGGGTTGATGAAAACACACTTTTACGGATCATTACAATCGACTTTTGTCCATGCTGAGCGTTGGCATGAAATAACAATTTTACATGTACTGTTTTCGGCGCCGAACGTTTTTACGTTGTTTTTCCTCTTTCTAGAGAAAACTCTCTAGAACAAACATTATATAATTGATATCATCAATCATGCTCATGATGATATCATTATCTTTGTGAGAAAGGCACCTATGTTTGGTTTGGCACGGTCTACACAACACTGTACATGAACTATGTGAACCTAACCCAACAATATTCCGACACAACCTACCAATCTGTTAAAGGGAATATACTGTACTGGGAAGACAATAATGCCTTCAAAAGGTGATCGTGAGCAATCTTCTTGCCAATGGTCTTAAATTCATATATTGTCCATTTTAGAAACTTGCTGAAAGTTATTTGCCATAGAATTATCCACATTTGTAGTGATTAGTGATTAAATCACAAATAATCTTCAAATTGTTCGGGCCGACCCATTCGAGGATTTGTGATTTAATCACTAATTACTCCACATGTGGATCATATGGGGGCAAGTAACTTTCAGCCAGTTTCTAAAATGGACAATACATGAATTTAACACTATTGGCAAGACGATTGCTCACGATCACCCTTTTGGAAGGCATTTTTGTCTTCCCAGTAGAGTATACTACCTTTAAATATACAAACCTAACCTAAAACTTTTTGGCGAACCACACACACAGCATATCGGTCAACGTTGTGATGTCTGAAATTACACAGATACATATAATTCAAATTCCACCAGACTCGGCTTCTGATTTCGAATTGAAATCAAATGAAATCCCCCTTTGTCTACCTCATCATGAGCTTCAAGCTCGAGGTCAGAACCAGACCTGTGTATTGAATATTGCAGTTTGAATTTAAAATACCCAAATGCCTGGAAGCAAGGTTAAGACTTCATCGCAAATCAAAAGACTTTGTCCTTTGCGCGCAGCAGTTGGGCGGTCCCACGTTATACCACAGTTCAAAATACGGGTCAACGCCTCGAATTATTAATGTATTACAATGCGTGTACAGCAATACAAAAATGAATGAACGAGGTATGTGATTGAAACAAAGACAGACAAATATTGATCTACCCTGTGTTCCGGAACACTCACTTCATGAAAGATAAGATCTATTTCAGAATTTTCTTTTAAAATTGAAATTGTTAATTACACGGAAACTTCTTGCGACCATTGTCAAAGTCCCTGGGAAAAGGAAATAAAACACGTAAGACAAGGCAGACACAATACCAACGCATGCCATGGCGCGCATGCGTGGTAGGTATGAATGTAATGTGCGCCCCCACATATCATAAGAGGGTAGCGGCCTCAAAAGGCCAGACGTAAGCGGTGCTGGAATGAGCCTAATATGGATTAAAGGTAGGATATCGTTTTTGCACAAGGTACCATATTCTGTGAAGTGTGTCATGAGCCAAAAGAACAACACACATACACACACACACACACACACACACACACACACACACACACACTATAAGATTATTTTAGTGAAAGATGACACTTGTTGGTTATGCACACAAATTCTTTGAATTCACTGTTTATGATATTTGTTTTGTATGCATGTGAGTAATAAAAAATATAATTGATTTTGATTGAAATGAACTGTTAAAGGAAAGAGTGAGTAGTTGTCAAGACTATGGGACCCTTGATCAAAGGAATGTCATCCTTCTTTGATTTCAGTTTACCTGGAAGATAGCATCTCAAATCAAAGAAGATTTGGACCCGGAGATGACAGAAAAACGGTGATCACGTTATGTTTACGCGTCCTCTAACAGTAACATCAACCATTTGTTCCCATAACTCTATCTTATATCAGAGTAAACAAGACGACCCCTACAAACCCATGACTTATGTTGAGTTGTTTTAATAGGCTGCATTCATGCGACACTTTTTTTTGCCCTAGAATCATGATTAGAATCATGATTCAAAACGTGTTTCTGCAGAATCATGTTCGAAAAAGGTCGCTTGAACGCATCCGCGTTTTGAATCATGATTTCATGACGCCATTAATTGTGCCGGCCTATTCCCGGTGCTAGTCAAGCACCCCTCGTAGAAGTCAGAAAACGCGTAAAAGCTGACCTATATTTCCTGGGTCAAACTGCGCACTGCGATGCGCACTAGGTCGGCCCAAATCCGAGTAGAAACGTGATTGGAGAGAAGGTCGACTCGCCTGAACGCTGATTCTGTCGTTATCGCGATTCATGTTTGCATTCTGAAACATGATTAGAATCATGATTCAAATCAGTCGAAATTAAGTTGCCAGTCAGACTCTATTTTAGGCAATAGTATTCTTCCATATCTCCAAATGATACTGGTCTACAGTTCCAGTTTAAGTTGCCTTTTATTTCCATTTTTTAAGTTCTTAAACTGCATTAATTTGGCTATGTATTTGTATTTGCAAAGCCAACAACAACATGAACAACAACAACCTGATTACGATATATTACAGGGATCATGATGCAAATACTGTCTTTAATACTGCACCATTTTCACAACGTGAGAGGTAAGCAGGATTTCTGAACGAGATACTGATGAAAGGAAGGAACGCGTGTGATATTCAGATGATTAATTGATGGTGTGAGTATGTTCTAAAGCAAGCCAAGGTTAGGCTGCCGTGCATTTCACCACGTCGCCTCTCGTTGTTTAATATTTCCCGGCTCTGTTTAGCCTTTGATCAGCGATTATCAAATCGTGACGACGACACACTCATTGAATTCTCTGCATTCATAGGTAATTACAGTATGGTTCGTACGTCAGTGTGGAGTCTTCAGAGAAGGACTAGCGGAGCGGAAAAATCGGGTCATCTATTTGTCTCTCTCTCTCTGTTTGTCAGTCTCCCTTCTCCCCTCCTCCTCTCTCCCCATGAATGTTCCTATTTCTGTCTCCCCCTCTCCCCCCCGCCCCCCACCCTCCCCCATAGGTGTATCTTCTCTGTCTCTCCCCCTCTCTCTCCTTATGTGCGTCTTTCCTTTACTCCACCACTCTCTGTTTGACTGTCTCCTTTCTTTCCCACTTTCCTCCTCTCTATCTGCATGTCATATTCAACCCATCCTCTCCTTTCATGTCTCCCTCTTTCTCCATCTCTCTGTGCCCTAACTCCCGTGCCGCCCCCCCCCCCCCCTCTCTCTCTATTCTCCCTTCTCTCTTGTGTGTACCCAATGATTATCCCATACCCCTCTTCCCCTTTCTCAGTCTATTCATCTCTCCCTCAAAAATCACCTCTCTCTCTCTCTCTCTCTCTCTCTCCTCTCTTTTCTTCTCACTTGCAATCCTCTTGACGCGTGCCTTTGTCACGGCGGTTTCCGCCCATTCTTCCATTTTCCTGATGATGCGTGAAAAACGAATTTCATTTCCCACGTTTTTGTCTTCTTTTTAATGATACTTTCCCCCTAATTTCAAAAGATAAAGCGCAATATGCGCGATAGCCTTTTGAAGTAGTAAACGTCACTAGCGACGTCACACTCCTCAGACTGGACTCTTTTGTCGGTTTCTGCGAAAGAAAATCCCTTCCGTACCGGTGCATGCCACCTTTTTGGATTGAAAGATGGGCAACACACAGTAACCCCGACGAGCGCGCGCCCGACTATCGTCAGGGGCCATGTAACGTCCGCTATTTCATCCATCTTCGCGTCGTCATCTTCCTCAGAATCCCTGTCTCCTCCTTCCTCAGGGTCCCGGATTTAGTAGGCTGTTATTTGCCCGAGTGCGGCCCTATACGGTGGGCCGGATTGGGCTGTAATTCCGGCTCAAATTTCAACCCTGCTCCCAGTACAGAGATACCATTTCCTCTAATCACACGCGTAGAGGGGTCTATATTACTACGGTCATGCACCAAAAGTGCACACTATTACTCTTGAACTTCGCAAACTCCACACGCGCACCTGCTGCTCGTACTGTGTTACATGGTATACGGATCGGGTGTATGGTGTGTTCGCGGGATCTCGCTCTACCTGGTTGGAACTGCTATTTCGTCAAGCGTGGGCTAATAACGTGCTGCTAGAGGCGAGATATTGGTCGCTCTCCTCGATCTCCACGCTACGCTCCCCTCACACACCGGCCCACCCACCGGGGCGCCAATAGACGACGCCGCACGATAGCAGGATTCATACCAAATTCATATTTACAACTGTATTCACCGTGCCTAGATAAGTCAATGGACGAATATTAACACCTTCTCTTACGGATCATAAACGTTCCTAATAAAAGGTTTAATTATCTGTCGCTGCGTGAACTTTCTTGGAGGTCATTTACTTTGTTTTCGTTGAAGTTCGTTGAAGTTGGAGTAGTTGCAGAATGGCGAGCCTGCCAGGGTTATGTGGAATATTCTTGCTGCTTGCCTTCCTGTCGGACGAACTGAGGCCCAGTCTATGTTTGGCAGGTGAGTGACTCCCCACCATGCCCCCATCACCCGCCCCGAACAGGTGCATGATGGGGACATCCGTTACTAAGGAGGACACCGTGGTGTTAAAACGGAGAATAAGTACCGGGGTATTTACACTAGAGGGGTTATTTCAAAATGTAGATTTTCTCCGTGATGCAATCGTGCACCGCAATCGTAATGATTTTTTCCCGCAAAAATCATCCACGCACATCCAAATTAAAAAGATGATCACCCGTTAATTATGCGCTATTGATACATTTTCGCAGATTTATGATCAACACAAAACTCATCGAGCAACATTATTTCTGGCATTGAGAGGGTTAAATATCAGTTGGAGCAGCGGTAATCCAAAAAACCTTTCCGTGTCAGAGTCTTCTTTGTATTTATATAATTTGGAAATAACATCAAAATGATTGACGTTAATATCAAACAGCCTGGTATAAAATGACAATGGGACTCGAGATCAGAGTAGATTTCTTTTGCAGTGATTACTGGTCCAATCCTCTCCCTTCCGCTCAAATGTCTCTGTAGAAACGTATTCCATCCGGACATCACATGAACCTATTGTATTTCATATTTATGTTAGTCACATTCCCCACTACGAACACAGTCATTGTTACGTGTTGAAAGCCAAGGTTAATTGAAGGCAGGAGTTCACTCTTTATGTGTGACACGTATGTGTGTTTGCACCATCGCATAGAGCGCCGCCCTGTCTGGCGCAGATAGAGTTAGTGTATGGACTCTATGCAAAGAAACAGAACGAAAAGTAGAATCATTTGAAGTATGATGCTTTAAAAAAAAATAGTAATACAGATGTATGGAACAGAGCAGGTAAAGAAAGAGATTTGATGAAGACAATTCAGAATAGGAAACTTGTGTATGTTGGTCATGTGATGAGAGGAAGAAGTCTACAGAAGATGTTACTTGAGGGAATGGTAGAAGGCAAACGGGAATGAGGTTAGACAGCGAACCACCTGGTTTGATGATATGAAGGAGTGGACGGACAATTGTTTGGGACAGAAGTAGATGGAGGTGCATATCCGCTAACACCTTTCTAAGGGACGGCACTTGATGATGATGATGATGATGATGATGATGATGATGATGATGGACACTTATCTTAATTTGAGCTCATCAGTCGATAGATGTCACAGGAAGTGGATAGTAATGGTAACGATAACAGGACCCGTTAATAGGGAACAGCTGTTCTTTCAATACAGTCCCCAGCCATGTTTCTTTCCAACAACTGTCATTTAGAGATGATTATACCTGATAAACATGATTAATGAAAGCTAGGACCGATGGTCAGGGCTGAACGGCTCTTCCATGATTATAGGTGTGGTAATCGTAATCACTTCGATCCATCAGCTGTAATATCGGAGGGATGACGATGTATCCATTCTCTACATAAAAGCAGTTATCTCGTATATCGACCGTCAGAGTTAGAGATCGGGGAAGTCTCACCGTTCAGGGGTCATACTGGTATCTTCACCACTTCCATAACGATAAGAAAGCTCTTCAGGTTACAACCCACTTCTCTGTTAGGATGTGCACATGAGTCCGACCTTAAGCTCACCACGATGTTCCATACTTATACCACCTCCGTGCCGTTACAAAATGTCTTTAAACCACTTCTCGGTTAGGACATGGTCATAGGTCCGTCCATGATCGCACGGCCTGAGCTCGGAGGCTGTGATACTACGGAAGCAGGAGACCGTCCAAAACATAGATATACGGTTGTGTTGTAATTCAAAGTACTACACAACTTAAATAATTACATCGTTTATTAATTCGAATTACAACACGACGTATATCGATGTCTCCTGCTATACGATACCTCACCAGCTCTACTCGTAGCTGGTCGATTTGACATTGACCATGGCCTTCCTGGTCTTGGGAAGCTATTGCCTGTAGGGTATGCTGGGTGTCAGGGATCCTCGATCTACATAGGAGCACAAACCCAACAACCCACCTGCTTGGCGCCACTCTCTTACATTGAAGGATGTCATAGAAGGTGTCTCAGCCATGGACTTAGCTTAAGAAATAGGCCGACTGACTGGCTTCTAGATTGATCATAAGTTGTGTGGGAGCCAGCGACGTTTTACTTCGTCAACATGGCCATTACTGCTATCATGCACTTAAAAGGGAATTAATTATTGCTTGTGATAAATGGGCTTTCGGCATATTATGCCATTACAAGTACGAGACACTGATCAAAACGCTAAATCTCAACCTAACCCCAAAGCTTAAATCTGAGTCGATAGAGCCATCATAATTTGTATTTGCAATTTATGAGGAAGAAACGATTTTGCGCCAGCAGTTATAAAAGGGCCTAAGAGCTTTTCAACCAAAGTAATGTATCACCCTCAAAATGAATGAATGTCACAACGGTTGCAACAACACACTGTTAAAGCATCGAGATCTTGTAGCCCCATGGTTATAGCATGGACCCTACTCGATCGTAAATCGCACTCGCCTCATACATCCTTGCCTTTCATAATGCTGAGTGTTTTCCCACGTGCGTGTCGCGTGTGTGGGATATGCATCGTAAAAGTTGTTATCAATACGAAAACACAAGCTGATATGATAAGGCATAAGTGGTTCCCCGTATGATACGTGCACGTACCGCTCTCGCTCACATTCCATTCGATTAGCTTCAACATTAATCGAATCATCTGAATATTATCTTTGGTAGGGTGAAACTCCGCAGAACACATGTAAAACAGTAAAAACAGGAAAACGTACTTGTATGAGGAATATGTACCACACGTGGACTATAGATTCAGCTACTGGCAAAATAACAGTGTTTGGTAACTTTCTGAAGAGTCGGGCTGAGTGCAGTGCCCCCACTGGTTTAACATTTCGTCTATCGATAGAAGCAAATTGCGAGTATGGTTTGAGGGTTCAAGATTATGGTTTACTGTATTTTAGAGGCTGGTAGTTTGACGGTTCTGCTAACAAAAGAAATAGGAGTATCCGCCCTTTTTGTAGACCCACTCTTCACAAATCCATAGTACAGTATGCATTTCTGGTCATGCGCCTGTCATGCCTGTAGGTAGAAAGAAGAAAATTCCCCTCGAAAGGTTAGGCCTGATAATCGACGTGGAATTATATTGATCGTAAAAATATAGTATTTAAAAAAAAATGGGGGGGTCGTCTTTTATTAAGTCCACCACCAGCAGGCCAAGCTGATTAACGATACCTTGACCGTCATATCGGTAGCTATGAATGGACAACCCGAAGGTTTTTGTTTGTATTTTAAATGTGACAATTAAAGTAGATCATGTCCATACATGATGTAAATCAAAACCACAAAACATTGAAATCGCACAAATAAGGCGTGTATGTACATAAAAGTCGATATGTTGGTAACGATCTGTGTTTACGTGGTCATGCGTACATTTATTTATTCAAGTCAACTCGATGTCTGCAGCAGAGAACGCCACCAAGGACCCAGGACTTCGAAACTAGGGTTATGGGTCGCCAAATATATATTACAAATCATCTCAATGTCCAATCTACCAAATTCTGAGCGTTCACAATACATGTAATTCATCATAGGCTTTTAAAGTATAGTTAAAACTACCCAAAGGGGAAAGGGGGTGGACAGAGGGAGAGGTGAATGTGATTTTGTCGTAGTTCGAGACTGCCGAATGCCATGAATGTTATGAGCATAAAAATTATTGTTATGTCTATTGTGATAATTATGAATGAGTTGCATGGATACATGAAAAATCGTGCGCCATTGCCACAGTCTCCAGGCAAAGCCACACATGTGACACTGTCGAACGCTGTCAAAGTTTTATCAGTATGAAGACAAGACTAGAGCCTAGTTTGTCATTTATGTTTCAGTACAGAGGCATGAACAAAGCATAAGGGAAACAGTCTCCTGAGACATGATTGTCATTGGGAAATCGGGGTATACTATAATCTGATCTTACAGACACGTGGTTTGAGACTGTGTCGATAGTTCACATCTATACGGCACTGGTATGTGAACATCGATTCCTGAGCACATGCACCCAAGCATTCACAAAAATGAAGGGCAAACCATATATACTAACATAGAAGTTTTGTTCGCATTTGCTCTCAAACTGACTCCAGAATACTTCCACTTTAACTACTGATTTAGAAGTGCATGAGGGCAAAGGTAAATGTTGTGATTCTGATCTGATCTGATAAGAATATACATAGCGTGTTGCGGCTAGGTCTTTGCCTCTTTACCATGTGGTGACATTGAACTTTTGTAGGAGAGGGACTTCCTTACTGCATCGCTCGGTGGACTAGAGAGGAAGATGACTAGGTCGCAACGAATAAACGAAACATTGACCCGTAGTGAATCACTGTGAAGTTCCAATGTGGTGTGGAAGCTGCCGGGTGCTTTGCTGCCTTGGCTGCGGCGAGGCTGATGACGAGGCTGGCCCCACGCCGCGCGCTGGCCTGCTGTACTGTCAGACGGGGGTAATCAGTGACTATCTATGCCCTGTCACAGGCATAACCACAGAGGCTGTGACCCACGATCAGACCACGGCCAGAGGTCGGCAGAGTTAATCTTCTCGCAAATAGCTCATAAAGAATATGATATATTGGGCGATATTTGTCCGACGTGCAACAGTCAACATCAGAGTTAATGCTAGTCTAGGTTCTAGACGCATATTGTCATCCCGAATCACGTACGGAGCACGTTTAATAAGAAAATGAGCGCAACGGACTCGAGAGATGGAGCAAACTCTGAAATTTGCCAGCCCCGGAGAAAATAAGGGATCCACAGAACCTACACTAGGCCAATGCTAGCCTGGCCCTTAGGCATTTGGACGTGTTAAAGGGAAAGTCCACTCTAACTTAAGTTCGTTTTGATTAAAGCAAAAACATAAAAGAAACACATTCATGAAGGTTTGACGAAAATCCGTCAAAGGATAAGAAAGTGATGATTTTTTTAATTTTAATTTTGTGACTATGTATCAAATGCAGATATAAAATGGCTTATATCTTTTTGAGAAAATGAACATTTTTGACCAAAAGTAGGACACAACCTAATCTACTTGGTTTCCTTCGTATTTGGATTTTTAATGAAACCAACGGAACTTTTACACGGTGGACTATCCCTCTAAGTTCAAGGTGGACTCTTCCTTTAAGCATTATTCGACAAACGCAAGTCTGGCTGCAGAAGACTCATCGTTCTCTCGTTCTTCTCCAGCTCCTTCCATATGCGACTTATACAGGAAAAAGAGACAAATAACTCTCGTCAGTACTTGACCCGAAAGTACTCATTTAAAGGGCATATGCTGTACTGGGAAGGCAAGAAAGCCTCCATAAGGTAATTGTTAGCAATCTTCTTGTCAATGGTCTTAAATTAATGTATTGTCCATTTTAGAAGCTTGCTGAAAGTTATTTGCCCTCAAATGATCCACATTTGGAGAAATTAATGATTAATGATTACATCCTCAAAATGTTCGGCCCGAACATTTTGTGGATTTGTGATTGAATCACTGATTACTCCAAATGTAGATCATTTGAGGGCAAATAACTTTTTCATCATTACTATAACCTAGATAAGATATTTGATTTAAAGAGAAGTTTAATGAAACGATTCACCCTTCCTACGCTACATGAAATGCTGCTTTGTGGGATGTGTATAGTGTATGCCACTTCGCCATGTTCGTGATTGCAATTTGCGCATGATCAGAGTATTGCTGTTAAAAAATGACCTAAATCTCAATCCATTATAATGCAAATATGGCAACAGCTATTCAGCTCTGAGAAGTTAGTGAAAGAACATTCCACCATGTGCACCTGCTTCTGTTGTTGTTCCGGCTTCATGAAAAAAATCTCATTTTTTTTTGTTGTGTTTAGAATGCTGCTCCATGGCAATTGTGTTTAGTCATTTTAAAAATTTCAGATAAGGCACGTAAAACGTGACAACGTGCTTGCACTGCTTGGGAAGTTGCATCGACCCATGTTCGCTCTACGATAATTCAATTTGAATTCCAAAGTATTAACTTTACGTGATTAGTCATGTACAGCCACAGAGCATTGAACCAGCCTCTTTCAGGGGTGGCACGACGATGATGAGGGGGGAGGGGCACTACCACAAAGTGGTACTTCCATGGAAAAAGGGGGAATCTCCCGTCGTTGCCCAAGCCAAGGACTTGGACGCACACATCCAATCACACCCCCTGTACTTGTCATTTTCGCTGACTCAAGACTTCATAAGACAGGTTTATTGCCGCATGTGTCATTAGAGTTTAGTAAAGGTGTCAGTTCCTGTCGACCTGTATCGTACCTTGCTGCATTTAATGTGGCGGTTTAATTTCCTGCACAGTTCTGTTAGCTTAGCCACTGTACGTTTTCCTTCCGTCGGGTTTAAGTATGCTTTATCAATCAATGTTTTATAACTCAAAGAGGATACTGTTGGCACGCATGTCGTCCTTAAACCTCAATGCGATGCCAAAACGTTATGTTATACCGAAAGATATTCTATGGGGTGCCGCCCGTGACGTAACGAGTACAGTGTGTGAAACTGGAGTACAGTATGCAGCCTGACGTGCAGGCTATTGGGCATTTCTGATCCAAACCAAAATGAATAGAGTCTAATAATCTAAGACTAGTCACTACATTAATCTCTTCTTGGTGAGCTGGGGAGGATTTGAGAGTGATTAGTCCACTGCAGCCAAACCTCTTTATTGAATAGTTTGGCTTATAAATGCCCAATATCATGGACGTTAGACTAAAGAGTGAGGGGATGGGCTGTTGTGCTAAGCAATACTTTTTGTTGATCACTCCACTTACATTAAAATTATTAAATTGTTGTAAATTTGATAATTTGATGAGCAGTGAGCACATACATGAAGCTCGTGATTGGCTATCGCCTGGGACATGTGTGTGTGTGTGTGTGTGTGTATGTGTGTGTGCTTACTATATAAAAACGATCTTGTTGCACATCTTAAGTCGGCCGTTAATTTCCAATTCCTTGCATGATGAGGGTAATTTCTTATCTACTGATTTTCACATGGGTATGGAACACCATCTTTCTTTGGCGACTCCGCCATGTATATGTAAATAGAGCGAGTGAAGACATCGGACATTGTTTTTAGACTGAAAGTTTCCAACAAAACGTCGTATCTTATTCTTAAGGAGTATAAGGCTTGCAGGTTGTTTGCTCACCTGTCATGCGCTTCTTTCTCAAGTTGCAATTGTTTTTGAAAGGCTTTGATCAGACTCGGGTGACCACGCGGAGAGAAAACAAAGTAAAACTAAAACACATATGAGAAAATCGAACATTGGGTTGCTATGAACAGATTTGCTAATAAAATAGTTCTTCTGGTGATAGTTAGCATTGCTTCATTCCAGGTTTGCACATTTGATTTGTTATAATCATACTGTTATCCTATTTATGCATATTACTGTGATTTTAATGTATCTTAATCTGTGAGCGACTATGATATAATTCAGCTATCGCTGCCAACAAGTCATGCTAATATAAACCTTTCTTGAATTGTTTATTGAAATGAATTTAATTTTACTCATTGAAAGGTTCGCGGCAGGGCAAAGCAAGCAGCAAAATGATGATTTTATGTGATCACAATACGAAGTGCAGATATTCAATAAATACAACGTTGGCATTTATACATTCATCCATACAGATCTATTGACGTTATTGCCAAAAAATAAAAATATCTGCACACTGAGTCATCACAAAAAAATGAAAGATTTGTTGTTCGTATTGGTTGGCTTCTTTCTCTCCTTACAGTTTCTTTTCTCCCTACCGTCGAACAATCAAACAATCACACAGACGAAACTAAACGTATGTGATTCGCTATATTACAATTAAAGAAATGCACTGTTTGATCAGCATTCAAATAGAACATATTTTCTCTCTCTCTCTCTCTCTCTCTCTCTCTCTCTATATATATATATATATATATAATATATAATTCATATATATATATATATAAATCAGCGCCATCGCAACCTATATATATATATAAGAATATAGGTTGCGATGGCGCTGATTTCTATGTGAAGACAAACAAATTGAATGAAACGCCGGAGGAGAAAAATTATTCGAATTTTCGGTCATAGATTGAAGGTCTATGACCGCGAAAATTCGAATGATTTTTCTTCTTCGGCGTTTCATTCAATTTATTTGTCGCATATATATATATATATATGTGTGTGTGTGTGTGTGTGTGTGTGTGTGTGTGTTTCGTGGTTTTTAACATTGACATTTGAAAAAAAACATTGTAGGAATACAATTATCATGATGAAAGGGGAAAACCAACACCCCGCACCTCGAATTACTCATCATTTTGTTTAGCAAGCGTGTAAGTATCCGTGCTACTTAATGTAAGAGGCCGATGCTACTAAAGGATTTTTGGGGTTAAACAAACGGTAAATGGCACGATGAAATTTCCTGAGAGCTTTAAGCGGTTGACGCACCAGACGATCAATAGATTATTGGTTATCGCCACAAACTTACGAATAAATCTTTCAACATGATTATGATTAGTAGTCTAACTATCCCCAATGGTGATGCTGCTAGACGATTGTCTTCCATCCCATTGTTTCCACAGTATTCTTGTTTTTAAAAGGATTATATAAATTATTATCGACAAAAAATATTACCGCAACATGATTTTTTTTTCAAGGGTTGGATTTAAAAGTCCATCATCTTAACACCGCAGCGGGATGTAAAACTTCCTTAAGAGTGTAATTTGTCACATTCATGGCATTAAATGAAAGCGGTGATGATCGGAACGGTATAGGCGGAACTCTGACAACAACAAACAGCTGGCTTTTTCGTTATACCTGGATGTTCAGCCTTCACCTCGACATGATTCAATATTGGACCATGTTTATTTGTTGAAACATCATGTTGAGCGGATCAAGCACTCTGTTCTCATGGTTGTTAAAGGTAGCCGTTACCCCACTTGGTAACCACGGTAACATCATCACCATGCAAATCGCTCACACGGTCTGCATTATGGAGCGGAGGTGGGGACGAATGCAAATAAATACATTTTTGTCGGATAAAAGGGGATCTAGATATTGAACACGTTTGATGGGGACAAACAAAAAATAGCGCCTACACGCAGCACCTGTACATATAGCTTCATAGAATATGCTGTTATGTATAAGTGTTTAAAACAGCTATTGACACTTAAGTAAGCAAAGAAGATTCAGCTTGAATCGAGCTAAAATTTGCATACCACAAGATCAAAGAATGAAAGTGTTTTCGGGGCATCTTTCGTCTTTGAATATATATTGAGATTTTAATTTTTGGACAGCTGTAGACCTATTAATGTGTGTGTATCAGATAAGTAATTCTGGTAGAAAAGACCTTGTGGGTTGATGTGTGACGTCCAAGATGTCATGATTTTATTCTGATTTCATTATCTGATGCAAAAATGTCTAGGTCCAAATTTGTCCCAAAGCGTACATCTCATTAAAACTGAAGGGAATAATCATTGATGAAATGTCACGAGACCGGCATCTAAAAAATATTTTGACTTCAAGATGTGTAAATTTCAACTTGATTCTAGTCGTTACTTTTTTAAAATGCACCTAACTAAAACTACCCTAACCCAAGTGTAAACACACACACACACACACACACTCACCATCACACATTCCTGCTCGCGTTCCTGTGTTATAACCTCTAAATGATCAAAGTAAAAGTACATGCAATGCACGACCAATTTAAAAGGTCTTTTTTCCTTTTTTGATGATCCAAATTCTTTATTCAATATATCTTGCCTCTTTGCCCCTTATACGATACTAAAGAGGGAAATAAAAGGGGGAGCTGGGGGACACAGAGAGAGATAAGTAAAACTCAACTAAAATTGTACACATTCCCATTTCAATCAATGAAATCCTATATTACCACCTTTCATAGTAATTTAATTTTCCTAATCCTTATATTCAAGAGTTGTTCATGTTCTCTAACAACTGACGGAACAACTTCTCCTGTCCTGGATAAATTACATAATATGCTTAACTATAATGGGATTACAGCATTTAATTCTAAGTGATTTTCCAACGTGTATATCTTCCCATCGTATATCCTTTAATTTTTGTAATTGTAATTTATTTATAGCTTGCTGCCATAATGCTTTCACCTGTACACAATCCCAAATTAAATACCGTGTGTTTCTACATCTCGCTTACAAAAGGAACAACACACACACTATATATACACATTCAAATACACAAGCATATGCACACAAAACACACACAAAAGTCCATTTACTGCATTAAAACGAGAAAAAACACGCTGAATTACGAGAGGGCAAGGCCGTGTCCAAGGAAGGGCACTCATTGAAGGTGTCATTGTCCTTCTTTCATGTCTATTCAGACTGAAGAATTTTGCCGCTGCCACCTTAAACCCTCCATTTTTTAGGCTCTTCACACGTTTTTTCAGCTCTTACAAAGCAATGAACTGCATGGGCATTCATACATCATGAACATTGCTGAAGGGAAGGATGTTCTGGCTTTGCTGCGGCGGTGACACCATAGCGCCAACGTGGTAGCCGCGTGCCGCAGAGGTAAAACCATGGCGACAGCGTGCAGCAGCGGTAAAACCATGGCACCAGCTTGCCGCTGCGGTAAAACTATGGCGCCACCACTTCCAGGCGAACGTGACTTTATGGCTTTGTGATATTTGAGAGTACCGAGAATACCAGCCGTGCGGTTAACACCCTCGGAAGCCCGTCCGTACCAACTGTGATTATCATTAAAAAATCTGCCAAAGGGTTAACATTCTATTATATAACGTGGTGGCCGCCAGCGAAGACAGATATTGCACTAGCATGGCCAATACAAGGGGATATATAGATATGTCATACCTGCATCAGTGCGCAGACTCTGTTATGACAAATATTCAGGTACGCCTGACATTGCATAATTTATTGTACGACATGCTTTGTTTCATGTGAAGTTTATGTTAACTTACAGTGAATAGTTGCGATATGTATTAAAAAAAAATGCTATGTTTCATAAGTAACGGAATGTACTTTTCAAACCTGCTGCTGCGGGCACGCAGCCACTAAGTGTAATTAAAGTATGAGTTTGGCCTTGGAATCCATACATGTGAAGGAAGCGCCTAATCCCGGTGTTGCATCAGAGCCAGGTTTGTGTTAGGAGGAAGCCGCGCTACCCTGCCTGTCCAGGTATGGTGGGTGACAAAGGTCCGCTCCGTATCCCGTGGCTGTGTGCTTAGGTGTCAATGCAGTCATTCAAGGCTGTTATGATAGCCAGAAATAAGGGATTAGCGTTTGCATAATGCAACCGATGTATGCAACACGCAGTGTTGCCTTCAGACTCATGGTCTAAGCATGGATTTGCTAGTTAGATGACTAGTATGTCCACGCCACGATTTTACCATGGATTTACTCGTTAGATGATTAGTATGACCACGGTTTTACCATTGATTTACTAGTTAGATGACTAGTTTGTCGACAGTTTTACCATGGATTTACTGGTCAGATGACTAGTATGTCCACGGTTTTACCATGGGTGTACTAGTTAGATAACTAGTATGCCAACGGTCTTACCATGGATTTATTCGTTAGATGACTAGTATGTCCCCGGTCTTACCATGGATTTATTCGTTGGGTGACTAGTATGTCCACGGTTTTACCATGGCTTTACTACTCGCTTGACTAGCATGATTGGATAAAACTGCGCACTGCGATGCGCGCGGGATCGGCCCGAATCCGAGTGGAAACGTGATTGGAGAGAAGGTCATCTGAACGCTGATTCTGTCGTTATCAGGATTCATGTTTGCGTTTTGAATCATGATTAGAATCATGATTCAAATCGTGATTCTGACGACGGTCGCATGAACGCAACCCCAGACAGTCTTGAAGGGTTTATTTCTCAAGACAATATCAATTCTAGTATCAGGCCCAAGTCGTGAAACGCTCTATTTCTGCGTGACTTGTATGGATGTTAGGGATGCACATTCATGTCTTGACATGCTTGGTGAAGACACGTCAATGTGTGACCACCTTCTAAGACATGAATGCACATAACAATGCTAAGAATTGGAGCTTCGATGGTACCCCATGCCATGCATATCTAGACTAGACTGCAGTTGTCCTCATTCTGAGTCAGCCACTTTGGGTTGATATTATTTCATGCACGTGTTATACGAGATGTGACAATTCCTCTGGTACATTTGGTATTCTTTATCACGGCTCACCATGTGCGGTCTTCAAAAAGGAATGTTGGATTGTTCCTGCCTTAACAGCTCGGGGAAGGTCTGCTTGGTGAGAGAGCTGGACCGTGAAGCTGAATTAAAGAGCCGTGGTATTGTGTGAACCATTCTTTTGTGAGAGTTGAACTGTGCAAAGAGCCCATTATGAGGTTTCGGATAAATTTCCAGTCATTCTTCTGGGGTAGAAATCCTGGAATCTGGCAGGGAGAACTTGACTTTCAGACTTAGGCAAGCACGGAGCGTTTTTGACCACATACTGTTCTATGGAATGTGTAAGAGAACAGGGAATGCGGTTATTAAGGTGAAACGGCTGGGTACACAAGCATACTACCGAGTCGATTTGAATAACCAAGATATTAAACAAAAGACATACTAGAATGGTGCAGAGTGGATTAAAATCAGAATCGTGTCATAGATGTGAAAAGAAATGGAATAGAGAAACTATTATTACTTTCTTTTGAAGCTTGCCTTTCAAACGACATTGATAAATTTGTTATTAAATGTTACCCGGTAGGTTATACGAATCGACTCTGACGACGTATCACATAAACCTATCGATCAGAATGCACTCTGACAAGGACAATGCATAGTTACTCGAACCCATCATAATGACCTGGCAGGCCACGATTTGATGGAATATTCTAAATATCATATTTGATATAATGTTTCGGATAATTGATCGTTTTTCTGAACTGGCTGTCATTGCGGATTTGTAACTGGCCTAGATTTCTCATTTTTTTTCTAATTTTTCCTGCCTTATCAACTCCCTTCTGTTCAAGTCTGATATATCATCTATGGATTGAATATCCTTCATGATTCTTCTTCTTTCAATTTTTATTCTTGTTTGTCTTCTTCTTGTCTTCACTGTTTCCTCAATCTCCTCGTTCTTTTCCTCTCCTTATTCATTTTTTTGATCTCCTAGTGTACATCTCCCTCTTGTCTCACTCACTCCTTATCTTCCTTTCTTTCATCTTCCTACTCCTCAGTTATTGTTTGCTCTTCCTCATCCCCATTCTTTGATTCAAACTACCTGTCGCCTCATATGGGTCGGATAGTCACTTCATTCTTGCCTCCCTCTGCGAAAATACCATTGCTTCTGATCCGTCGATGTGTTCTCTTCCCCTTGATTCAACTTTACAACAGCCCATCATGCACCCCTTCCATTCCCCCATGTACCCCTCAGCTGTATATTATGTTTCTGTTTTTCACCTGTTTTTGATGTAGTTTCAGTATTATCATGGTTCGTGTTGTCATGTTATCCACCAAGGTCTTCTTGTAGCATTATACGTGTATTGATGTCACAATTTTGCAAAAACAACAACAGCTCTTTACATATCCCTTAGGTTGATCCAAAACAAATGGTTATCGCAATACGGAGATCACTTTAAAATTTATATATCCTAAGTCTTGTAAAAAAAAAGTGTGTGTTTTTCATTTTTACTTGTCCTCTTCCAGAATAATGCAGTCATGCATAACATTGATGAAGCGAGAAATACATGTACATCAGATAAAGGCTGCAGAGTAACTATTAACATCTAAGATACGTCTACGTGTTAGGAATTTATAATATTTAAATGATTCATCTATTCATTTCGATTACGTTTTTGTTGAAAGCATCATATAAAAAGGGTTTGTATACGGTTAAAACTAATTGGTTCTTCTCTTATGTTGTGCAGTTCGTATACTTGCACAACTACCCTTCAAGATTAAGTTAATTTATTCATTCATCTAAAGCTGAAACGCATAATATGTAGGACAGAGCAGCCACTAATACAGAACACCATAGCATATTTTGTCTTTCTTGCGCAATACAGTATTTAAGCAGCTAACACTATGAGCATGGTCTTGTGTTACGTGGACACATTTTGAAAAGGATTCTTTGTAATGTGTTTGCGTAACAGAAGACTTTGTTCATAGTGTAAAGATGGAATGTTTCTCTTGAGAAGGAAATGGAATGAAACCTTGTTCGCAAATGCTTTCAGAACAGTAACTTAATTTCCTGTTAACTGCTGCGCTGAGACAACGGGATTATGTCAACGTCACGCTTAGTTACATCCAAATTAAGCTAAGCCTTTAGAGGCTTGGATGTTCGTGTCTCTGTTATGTTTTGTATTTCACAGAGTGAAGGTAACGAGAAAAAAACACATTTGTTTGCATGCTAGCACAACCTATGTATGCTATCTATCATCTGACTTTGGTGCCTAAGCAGTGCTTAACTATCCGGTCGAGCTGTCCTACCCGGCCCTCACAATTCTTCAATCCACTTCTTTCTTCTGGATTCGTACGAATAACAGCCTGATCAAACATCAGAACACAAGACTGGGAAAAGAGGAGAATGGCAAAGCGACTCGTCTTGTGAGACCTGGGGCCATATTCATGAAAGCTCACTAGTCTAGTTGATTACTACAGTACATACATTTCGATGCACTTTAGTAACTAACTAGGCTAAGTAAGGTTTCATGAATATGGCCCCTTGGCTCTATTTTACAGCATGGATTTATAGAAATGTCCAAACTTTTGGGATGGAAGGCAAGCCCATGATTCGTTCATCATTACTGATATGCCCTTTTAACCATTTGGTATGCTATGTTGCCTATAACATACCAGTGGTATATTTACATGTCATCGGGATGCCCCTTTGACCCACACCACGTGGAATGACGACGGTGGTGACGATGATGTATTGATATGGGAGTACATGTCATTCCACTACTAACAAGCGGAGCGGGAATGGAAGTGGGGTGGGGCTCCTCGTGGTAGTCTGTTGCGGGGTTGAAGTGTCGAACATGTAAAGAGCAGGTCCTATTCATGTGCCAACGAAAAATGCACGTAAACCCTATTGGCCTGCCGTTTTCCATGCACGTTAAGAGTAAATTGAAGCCATGAATTGTAAAAGTTGGAGTTTTAGTCTAAAGTCTTTCTATGTCGTTGGAATATAGGCAGGAATAAGGACCCCCTATTTACGAGGCTGTGAGGTGCATGGACACAAGTCAGTCTGTGAACAGTTATGTCTGGTAATACAGACTACGCCCTAATCCCATCCTGGCCCCCCTAGCTCCTTCAGGAGTGCGGATGGGATTAGGGCATAGTCTCTGTTACCAGCCATGGTTGTTATCAGACTCGGTTGTGTCCATGCAACTCACAGTCTAGTTACTAGGCTAGAATAAGAATACCATGTATGAATTAAACGTAAAAAAGAAAATGGCGCATGAGTGATTTTCAAAATTCGCGCATCTAACCTTGCAGTGGCGTGAAGAACACTGGAGATGGCCAGAAAATGTGAAGGAGATTGAAGGTCTGAAATCCTAAAGAATAAATCCTCTCGTTAATATCGCTGTAGGCGATTACGGAAATGCAAGGAGGGGTGCATACGGACGTGCAAGAAAGGAAACGTTTTTGATGATTAACAATACGACAATCACACATTGTCACATTCAACCATTAATAGGACTGCAGCTCCATTTCATATCGTTGCAATATCCTCTAACTTTTGTGATCTCATCATGTATATCGTTGTTCAATCAAAACCTATATTTTCGACCATCGAGTGTCTAGACAGCATGTTAAAAAAAGAGAACACTTCAGTTGCCATGGTACCAACACCAAAGACCGTTGGTCCATGGTTGGACGGACGGAGAAGCCTGTACATCAACTATAATAACTTCGAGGCCGATAGAATGAACGGGCTATTTTCTTGATGCATTTCTGTAATAGATCGTCATACTGATAAGAAACTTAACAAAGTGGTGTCAGGGTTCATCCCTTACAAAAAAGTATTATACTATTATCATGATATTATCATGATATTCACCAAAATATTATGATTTTATCATGATATTCGCAAAAGTATCATGATAGTTGCAGAAATATTATGATATTATCATGATATTCACCAAAATATTATGATTGTATCATGATATTCGCCAAAGTATCACGATAGTTGCAGAAATACTATGATATTATCATGATATTCACCGAAATATTATGATTTTACCATGATATTCGCAAAAGTATCATGACAGTTGCAGAAATACTATGATATTTTCATGATATGCGCAGGAGTACCATGATGTTATCATGATATTAACAGAAGTATTATCATGTTACCATGATATTTGTTAGAATACTATGATATTGGCAGTTATATATCATGATATTTCCAAAGATACCATTTACAGAAGAGCCTAGATATCATGATATTATCAGATTATGATGTGATCATGATATTTTCACAATACTATGCATGATGCTAGCATTTGTCATGACATTTACATTTACTAAGTTGTGTGTGTGTGTGTGTGTGTGTGTGTGCATGTGTGTTTGTGTGGCTGTGTGTGTGTGTCTGCCTGTGTGTATGTGTTTGTGTGTTTCCATCATGATAAAATTCAGCAAATATCATATGAATAATGATACTTGATAAATATTGTGATATGTGTCTGTATGTGTGTGTGTCTGTCTGTCTGTGTATCTGTATGTCTGTCTGCGCGTATGTGTGTGTCTGTCTGTGTGTTTGTGTGTGCATATATGTGTGTGTGTATGTGTGTGTGTCTATGTGTGTGTTTGTATGTAGGCCTACGTGTGTGTACGTCTGTGTGTGTGCGTGTGTGTGTGTAAGTGAGTAGGTGCGTGAGCGGATGTGTGTGTGCGTGCGTATGTGTGAGTGTGTGTACGTGTGTGTATATGTGCGTGTGTGTGTAAATGTGTGTGTGCGTGTGTGTGTGAGTGTGTGTGTGAGTGTGTGCGTGAGTGTGTGTGTCTGTGCGTGTGTATGTGCGTGTGTTTGCGTGTGTGTACATGTGCGTGTGTGTGTGATTGTGCGTGTGTGTGTGTGTGTGTGTGTAAGTGTGTGTGAGTGTGTTTGTATGTTTGTGTATGTGTGTGTATGTGATTGTGTGTGTGCGTGTGGGTGTGTGTGTAAGTGTGTGTGAGTGTGTGTGTATGTGTGTGTGTGTATGTGTAAGTGTGTGTGTGTGTGTGTGTGCGTGTGCATGTGTGTGTGATTGTGTGTGTGTGTGAGTGTGTGTGTGCGTGTGTGTGATGAAAAATAATAAAAAAATATTTTTTTTTTTTTAAAAGTATGATGTGCGTGTATGTGTGAGTGTGTGTGTGCGTATGTGTGTGTGTGTGTGTGTGTGTGTGTGTCCGTTGAGCTATTGTTGGCGTCCAATCAGAGCGCGAGCCATGCAGCTTGAATTGAGCGCCAGTTCATTTTGAGCGGCTGCAGTGTTGAGCGGTTGGGGCATGAAGGATCAGAATAGCAGTTAATTTTTGGGCAAAATGTGTCATCATCATCATCTCTGTCACATCAGGTAAGACCTTATGGTATTTACTGTAGGATTTGCGAAGTTGAAGATACCATGTTTCTTACATAATTATTGTCACATTCACACTCACATTACTAGTTTGCTGTACATAAGCATTGTTCCCATGTACAAACAATGGTGTTAGTATTAGTAATATACCTGCAAGTTTTCCTGTCGTTAGTGTCGACGTTTCTCTACTCTTTGAATTTGTATGTACTGTTTTAGGTGCTAATTAATCTACTCTTCCGTGATATTCTAATGTAAATTGCTATTCAAGTAAGTTTTATGAGACTCTAGATCCTAATTTATAACTAAGATAAAAATCAAACTGATCTTGACTCAAGTTAATTTGGGGAGAGGTGCTGGCCTGAATCTTGTCTTACTGGGAATAAGGTAGCCCTTTCGCTCCTGCCTAGCGTGGGGTCCTACATAGTATGGGCGCTAGTTCATAAGTGTATAGGTGAGCTCTTTCTCGTGAATAGCTGAGCGGGCTTAGTTCTTACTTTACACATGGTTCACGTATTGACCTATAGACGCTCACGCATGTATGCACCGGTGTTAACCTGGTGAAAAGAAAATGACTAAGGTATGAAATTCGTTTAGTCGTATTGCGTTACTTGAACTCATACAGCTTTGGCAAACTGTACAAAGTTCTTTAATATATAATCCGTCTAGCCTGTGAAGTATGAACATAATCCGTGATGCGTAATTCAAACGCGCTGTGGTATAAGTGGTGAGAGCACGTGACTCAGAGATCTGGGGTTCGATCCCAGCTCGGGTGTGCCTCCTTATACAAGATGTTTTGCTCACGTTTGTCCCTTGCATCCCAGGGATAGTTAATTGGTACCTGGCAGGATTTACTACTTATGTAATTAGATCAAATAGCTTCCGACGCTGAATGCGGCTGCTTGGCAACATCCTTCTTTTTGTCTCGTAATAGGGGAACATCATGGTTGGTGAAAAGTATCTAAATTTCGTCTAGAAGACAGAGTATCCTTTTTACACAAGCCATGAAATTTTTCATGGATCAGCTGTAAACATAACAGCTACCCATTAACAATAACATGTTGTGACAAAGCTACCACTGGCTAGGTAGATTCGTCGCACTGCCCATTGTCACCCACGAGTCGCACAACGAAATAAGTCAAATGACACTGCATATTTGGTATAATGCAAGTTCCTTTCGGCTTTATTCAGGGTATATGAACGATCTCGACTTCATGGTGATGCTCGGCAGTCTGTCTGTACAACCCCCTTTTCTTCTGTGATTGCCCTTCATTTATACAACTTTGGGCACTTCCAAAATGTCAATCATTAAATGCATACATTAAAGAGAAAGTAAAGATTCTCCGCTTGCAAAACAGCAATTTGAGAATCGGAATCCTACATCAAGAAAAATGCCTGGTAGGGTGCCATAACATCCGCATAGTATCATCCGATCTGATAGGTTGGTCAAAACATAATTTGACATGTGGTCAAAGCACCTGTGTCATGTCAAACCTGTACATTCAGAATGGGGCTTTTGCTCCTTGATCTTTACAATGTGGAAAGTTTCCTACTAGCAACATAGATAGAGTTCACATTTAAAAATCTAATCATTCTAATGAGACATGTTTGCATGTCACACATGTATACCATTTTACAGTCATAGGTTCACTAACATTTTCAGGAAAAGTGAAAATCTTTACGTGTTCACGTTTGAAACGCAGCGACCATAGTATACAAGCCATTGACATCTGTATTGCAGCGGCTAGCGGCGCGGAGCACGAATTGCACGCACTGTACCCCATAACCGCGGACAACCACGATGTATGTTGGTTGCGGTCTCTGTCTCTAGGCTATAGGAACTGTGGAGGTTGGACGACCTGTTTTAATCCTTCTCGAAATCGTAAGATCAATCTAACACCTCTCAAAGGCAGCTTCTGGTTTTAATATTGTGAGGGAAGATCTAAAACAGCATTTTCATTCATTTTCCATGTTTTTTTTTTGTTTTACAAAATCATATTGTTGAATTGTAGTCTGGCATCAAGGCTTTACGAATTTTCAGTATAAACTGCTATACTCAAAGAACGGGTCTGACTACAGTAGACGAATTATTGTCATGTCATTTTCCGGATCCAGGGAGAAAAGCGGAGAATGAAAGAGTGACTAGCCTTGTGAGTACAAGACACTATTTTAAGTTGAAGTTAGAAATGTCAAAAACAAAACATGGAAGACGTGCTAGGGTTAGGCTTAGGGTTAGAATGTCATAGATTGTCAGAAATGTCTTTGTCTGTATTTTGCTTTCAAAGAAGGTTAAAACGTCTTCTGAAGTGCTCGCTATATGCATGATGTGAGGGATGGAATAAAGCACTTTGGTCTGAGTGGTGAATTCCCTTGACTCTCATACCAAAGCCTTCGGCGCTCGCCGAGTCAGTCTCCTTTCCAGTCGTTTATTGGAATAGTAAACGCAAAAAGCCTTGTGAACACGCAAACAAGCGCTTTGCCAGGTGTGTATTCAAACGTAGACTTTTTTCATATATACATGTATCTTTTTAAATGATGGTTTACCAGTAGAGAAACGGTTTCAGCTGAAAAAATTGCGGTCAGATATTTCTTTTCATAATCCTCAATATGAATCTCTGTTTTAGAACAGAAATGTATTCACCATTTAAAATACTCCAAGTAGGTTTCACAGAATATAGGTTACATGCAGTATTCAATCATCATGAATATGCGCCCGACCCGGTCCGACTGCTGTGAATATGTGTCTGACTGCCTGGCATCGACTGGCTGGCTTTGATCTCTTCAATACTCTCTCACAATACAATGTGTGAGGTCAAGTGCATGCTGCGAACAAGAACAGTTCATCCGTGGGAACGTGCCCGCGGACGTGCGTAACTGACCGTTCGCCCCACCCAGCCTTTTCACACAGAGCGTATATAAACGTGGCGTTTCTCTTCTGTATGCGCAACATGTAAATGCGTGTGACGAAAATTCTGTTCAATAATTTTCCGCAGGATATGGGAACTCGAACATAACCTTGACGGATTTTTTTCGATTTTGATGACCTTTGGGCGGATCGTCTAAAATAAATGTTGTTACCCGCAAACCTTTGTACGGACATTTTTGCATATCACAATCTAAGCGAGTCAGTTCGTCCCATGTTGTAAACAAGAGTATTTTTTGTGAAGTTTAGGATGAAAGTTGCATAAGAAGAAAGATGGAAGTTTAAAAGACTAATCCAACTGAACTAATCATTTTAAGAAAACATAAAACCAAGAGGAAAACTTTAAATAAGTCTGTCTGATTGTTGAATTGCATCTTCACATGTTGTATTTATACAAGATTCATACTTGATGGTTTTCATTAGTCAGTTGTGTCTGCCAAAGAGACAGAATTCCTTTAAAGACAGCCCGTCCCTTTTTCAGATCACCACAAAACCATCGAAACATTGGCAAAACATATAGAGACGTGTTAGCAAGCTGTATATTCATAATTTGAAACTGATACGTAGTGTAAAATTCAAATAATGCACGTAAACAACGTCTGATTAATAGTCTTTACCTCAGGCCCTTACCAGTTTGTGTTGAAATGTCTGCTTTATTGATTAATCTCTTTATTAAATTATAAAACGCATTATGAAAAAAAATGTTCTATAGAAGGAATTCATCTCCAAAGTTTGGTAATTACTCATAAAATTAGGATTTTACACATGCATAATAACCACATAGATACTGTAACAAAGACTAATACTTTTTTCGTAGTACGAAAAAAGTCGGTTTGAAATTTAACGGCTGAAATTTTTACATATATAGAAAGCTTCAACATGCTATATCCTTAGAAACGGTCTTGAATCACACTTTCTTCAATTAACGATCGTGATAGACGATTTCAAATTTTAAGCTTGCAAAAGGGACGGACAATCTTTAAAGGAAAACAGATCCGCGTAATGATTTATACTTATAATTTATATTTATATTATATCAAATACGGGAAAAGTTAGAGCACCACGAGGGTTGGCTTAAGCCTTTAATAAGCCTAAGTTAGACCTGTGTTCTGCATTCCAGTCATTGTTATCACACACAATGACAAGTCTGCAATCGTATACACACGTGCCAGCCGGACAGGTTCAAACCTGTCACGTACGCTAGCATAATGTACTTGGTGCAGGATTGTTTTCTGGGCTGGTGAGCATAGTTGGCAAAACAGCGTTATTATTATGATTATTATCATACAATCGCTTGATTTTCAAATATGATGATCTGCCTAACAGATTGTTCTGCTTTTCAAATCAAGTTGTTTAGACATGTTATTTTTATCCTTTCAGTGGTTTTAGGTCGGCGGAATCAATTAACACCCTGTGGACAAGGATTTATGTAAAGCTTTTTTAGTGAGGAAATAACAACTGCTAGAGTGCTGCAAAAACGATTAGTCTATTGTGCGGAGAAATGATTGAAAGTTTATCATGGGGTCATTTTTAAATGTTTAAACAGGGTTTTGGGACGATTTTCCGGACGCAAGAAGGTTAAGAACAAAAACGTGAAGGACCAAACACTAGAGTTATGACCATCATGCTCATGACCATGGAACTGTAGTGTAGAGCTCAAATACTTGACCGTGCGTTAACTTGTTCGGGACCAAGAACCACATAATACATGAAAGAGCATACATTTCTCCTTGAGGTGAATCCACTGGGGTCGAGTAGTGATAAATATCACCTCCGTAATATTTATCTAAAGCGAAATAAAGGTCAAATGATCACTAGATCTTACAATTAGCATTGTGCTGACAATCTAAAATAATGCCTTTGCTCTTGAAAGTGGAAGGATTATGTCGCTTAATTATGATTGGATTGTTCTGTTGATTTACTATGGCATGTTTGTTCCGTTTCATGAGAAAAATCTGATTCTAATAAAGTAATGTTGCCAATTTGATAGCAGAGCAATGATCAGTGTCGCTCTGTAAAGTCTTTGGTGCTGAATGGGATAACTCTGACTGCCAAATGAGTGACTTCTTCGCGAGGAATTCACACAAATTCTGCAGAGCAGTAGTGAATCTGGCACACAAAGGGTCCATGCATTGAAAAGGGAATGAGATTAGGAATGAGATAGAAGCTAGCATGGAGTTGTATATACCAGTTCGTAATTACACCAACCGGACAATCCACTAGACTGCTGACTAGGATTCTTTCATGAAGCTGTGTTAGATGATGGATGCAAATACATTTTACAGTGTGCCCGGAACAACAATATAAGCAGATGCACATGGTGCACTGTTCTTTCACTACCTTCTCAGAGCTGAATAGCTGTTGCCATATTTGCATGATAATACATTGAAATGTGGTCGAATATCAAACGAATTCCCATTTTACTCTGTGAGTAGTAAAATTGACCTGAGGTCATTTTCTACCAGCAATTATCTGCTCATGCACAAATTGCAATTACGAAGTGGCTTATTGTCGAGAGAAAGCACTAATGAACACGTGACCTATCATAGTGACCACCCGAACTCAGCACGAAACCATTCTCATTAGCTCGTTGTCATGACCGTACCATTGTTTAACCCTCCGTGCGCCAGATAAACTGCTCATCTATGGGATCTGTGTGTATTACATGTGAAAAGGGGCACACGTGGTACACAACGAATTAAACAGCACTGCACATGGAGCATATAGATGCGCGCATCCATTCAGCAATATATTACATATGGATGAAGACCATGTGCAGCATGTCCTTGTTATGACGCATAGCACATTACTATGCTTCCGGAAGGAGCATGCACACGCAAGCGGTCTGCCTCTACCGTGTGCGGTCGGATTTTTTACCGCTTCAGCATGGCAGGGGAAAAAATCTAAAGCCCTTGATTTTCAGGCATGCGATGATGTGAACGGAGCCATGGAATGTTTCTTCTAGCAGGCGGAAACGGTTAATCCCTTTCACCTTAAATGACCTTAAAGCTACGTTCATACTGAAGCGTTTTCCACAATTCAGAGAGCTTATCAGAATCAAAACATGATGCCAAGCACATAGCTGAATTGGACATGTTTTACAAAGTCCATTGTCCAAGAAAATTATTTAGATTTCGTACTTGTGACGCTGAAAACGCTTTGAACTAATGTGAAACATTGAACACAGTCTTAAAATACAAAATGGAAAAGTTAAGACAAAATTGATTACTACTTACTAACAAAGAAATGGGCAAATTTCGGTGCCCTATGGTACTCCTACATGATCATATTGAAATTCAGATAATAAACGGTTATATAAAACACTTTGTGGGTGACACGTATAAAATCAATGGTTAATAAGGGCCTTTTATGTTAATAAAAAACATTTTGATAAGAATATTGTAATCAACCCGATCGAATACTTCTGTAAAATCTGTAAGACGCCACTGATTGAGGTTTATCAGCTGTGCTGTATAATTAACAAATTAAAGATTGAATGTAACCATGACAAATGCGTATCTTGCCAAAGTGATTTAGATTCATTTTATGCGAGTTGTAATCCATCACCATTTAACAATAAAAGACTTTTGTAAAGTGTGATGCCAAGTTTTTGCAGGGTACGCATTTGATGTAGCTTCAGAGTGATTAGCAGTCAGACTGTCAGAGTGATTAGGGCCTAGTCTGTATTACCAGACATAGTTATTAACAGACTCAGTTGTGATCATGCTCTCCTCAGCCTAGTAACTAGACTAGTAATACACACAAATCCCATAGAGCAGCAGTTTGTCTCGGATGGAAGGAGTTAAAGGGATAATTCATCCTGAAATTATGTCTGTTTCAATAAAAGGAGACACATGAAAGAAACATAAGTGAAGGTTTGACGAAAATCGGTCAAAGGAAAAGAAAGTTATTAGATTTTAAAATGTTGGTCTTGTGACGTAAAGTGCGAAGTGTTGTGTACATTTTTTTTTGGAAAATGTCCATTTTCTCGAAAGGTTATTAACTACTATTTCACCTGTGCCTTTGATATATCATTAGACACATATTTTTACACATATATCGCTATGAAAAGAATGTATTCTTTCATGAAAGAACATAAAAGGGCAATTAATGGAAAAAGAAGTTACACGACATATGGGAGAGCACCTCGCACGTGACGTCACGAAATCAAAATTTTGAAAGCTCATAACTTTCTTACCCTTAGACGGAGTTTCGTCAAATCTTCACCAATGTGCTTCTTTCATGTGTCTCCTTTTGTTGAACCCAAAATGATTTCAGGGTGAACTCTCCCTTAAACGCCAATGTGTTCCCACTGCGGGAAGTCAGACATCCGTGACTTACTACACTCATGCTGAGGCCAAGAAAACGTGCCAGGGGCCGAACAAGAAAAGTGGCATAATAGGAAGTGCTAATGGAAAACTGTCTGTGTGTAGACGGGCCTTAACTCGTTATACACCATTGAGGCAATTTCGCACTGGTAATACACACCAGTCCCATAGGATAGTATGAAGTCTGACAGAGAAGGAGTTAACTCTTTATACGCCATTGATGCATTTTTGCACTGGTTATACACATCAGTTCAAAGTAAAGGGTAGTATGGAGACTGGCGGAGAAGGAGTTTATACGTTAAATGCCCAGGAAAATTACGGTGAACGTACTGTCACTTACCATTATTAACACTGGCTTTGAATACACATGCAAGTGACGGTCAGGAAATCGGAATGAACTCAGAGCTATAAATAGCTGCGGCAAACGGCGTAGAGACGACCAACTCCCACCGCTAGCAGCCCGGAACCACTCCAACTCTACCAAGAAAGGAAGGAAGCGACTAGGAAGTCATCGGGCTGAATAATATTGACAGTGGTGGAAAATAATGCCAGGTATTTCGATTATTTCCTTGATAAGAATAGTGATGAAGCCAGACCCGTGGGATATTTCCAATTAGGGCATTCTTCTTTGTGTGTCAATTGTTATATTTCTTTCTCCTTTCCGTGGCGGAAAATAATGTACAAATTTATCTAAATTTCACAAGTGACCACGAATGGTTACATTTTATCAATATATGATGATATTACGTAGAAGGTGATTTTGTAGAGCGAACAATGCTTCTTGAAAAGATTTCCGTCATTGATGATTGAGACATTTTTGTAATGTAATCCATGACAACCTTTTATGATAGCGTATCCCTTTTTAATGACCAATCATTTTTTTTGTATATTCAACATGAACCACAAAACATGGATATCGGCCCACTATGTGAAATATGAAACTTCCCAGAGGTGAAAAAGCTCAAAAACCCTCTGGGCTTCTAAGGATCAACTTCTGTCCTAACAAAACCAAATATAATTTTGAATTACAAAGAGCTCCCCATTGCCTGCTTACTCGTATTCAGTCACAAAGTTGGCTGCTCAACATTGTACCGAAAGAACCGCTGTAATTATGATGTAAAGAAAGCGTGGAATATACTAGACACTTAGACGATAGCCCATTTTCCGTTGCTTTGCTTTGAGGGGAGTTGTTACATGCTATGGTATTTACACAATTTGGTAATTTAGGCCCGCAAAAGGAATACCCTTTACCTTTAAAGGAGAAAAACTGATTTGCAATGAGCCGTATCGATCGCCTCAGGCAGCCATTATCGACACCATCCCTAAACAAACATTCCTTTCAACAGGTAGTTTCGCACGCTTTTCATAAATTTTGCCGCAACGAAAATTGCTGAAATGGATTGAATTCATATTGAATCAACCGTCCCCGTTGAGACTCAAAGCGTCTCAATTAGTGGCTGGAAAATGGCCACTTCATGGTGGTATGTTGGGATTGAGTATGTGAGTATTTTTTTAATCCTTTGATTCAAATATATAGATATATAGAACACAAGGCAACACAGAAGAACTACCAAGATGAAGAAAGAAGAGAGAGAGAGAGAGAGAGAGAGAGAAAGAGAAGGGGGGAGGGAGATGGGTGTAATGAGGGAGGAGGGGAGAAGGTGAGGAACATGACGGTTGATACGTCACGTGCGGCTGTCACAGGCGGCTGTCTCCCCCCATGCATGCCCTGGATGTGACACAATCATGAAACATGCACGCACGTGACATCCATGTGAACACGTGACTCGACGTGAGTATCTGGAACAACTTAACACGATAACTCAACACCTCTTTCCCATGCTCCACCGCGGTCATCCTCATCCACGTTAACTCTCTCAATCACATGGGCAAACACAATGTGTAACAAACCAATGGGATTTGCATAAGTTGATCCTAAGAGGGTTAACTCTCTCAACACCAAGCCATAAAGAGACAATTTTCCACTTTCACACTTATGTTCCAGTAATGCCAGGGTTTAAGTTGACTGGATCCTTTCTCACGGCAGATCCACTTTCCCTTCATTTTCATTATTTCATAATTTTGGGCGATTCCCAGATGAGATCGTGGAAGAAAATGAAACACAAACACACCTGGAGACGTATGTTGGGCTTACAATCACTTGGTATGACCCTAATGGCTATTCGTGTCGAACATAATGATTGTCTGTGGAAGTTGTGAGGAAGTCCAGACGAATTGAGCTGTAAGCCAAAGTATGTATGTTCATTTTCTGATATCAAAACTGTGCATATTTTCGCTGACAGCTCGCATATTTTAAGACTCTCTGGGAATTCACTAATCCTGTCCTGAAATAACACAATCAGGTAAATTCCATAGCTATCGAATCAAGGAATGGCAAGCTTGAATCCAGATGGTGTGTACACCCTGATATTTTGTCTTTTAAAAGCTGCACAAAATGTATTATTTGATTTTTAAAAAATGGAAGAATGCACGACATTCTCATAAACAGTCGACTACACACCAACAAAATTATGGTAATACAGCATGACGTTCATATCAATTTAACTTTGCATTTGAAGACTGAGATACTGAGCTTGAGAAGCAAACCAACCAAGTACGAGGTTCTTCATTATGTTTGTGAATTCTATATCACTCTTAAGTTTCATACTTCGCAAATGATACATATTATGTTGTAATTGTGGCTCATGCAATGTTTTATGTTGTCTGCAAAATTGCTACACAATTTGCCGGATAGCCTGTTGAACGCAATCGATAGATATTTATTTGAAGATGCGAAAATGCAAACTGACTGTCTAAAACGTTCCATTAAATCTACCTGGTTTTTTTTCTCATTAAAATCTGGTTATCACGGTCACATATCGGCATATTCACTTCACTCGTTCACTAAATGAGCCCCGTTCACTAAATTACTAATGAAACCAATCCATTGTCTCCCCCATAAGAGAAATTGAGCCAAACGATATTTCCTGACACTTATATTTTTTCATCTGCCTCTTGCTAATAAATAGCACTACTTGGTGGTCAACTGTGCAGACGAATCGCCAGTATTCTTCAATTGCAATATGTCGTCGTTTCTCGGACTTCCGGTCGTATCAACATTGTTTACTTGCATTCTAGCATATGCATCAAGAAATGTTCCCCAGTCTTCAGTGCATATCTTGTATTTACAAGACTCTTACAAGACTATATATATATGTATATATATATATATATATTATCCACAGCGTTAGCTCTAGATATCTGCTACTAGTGTATTTCGGCACAACTAATACACACATATCCAATAGAGAAGTGGATTTGTTTGGCACACAAAGGGTGAAAACTCCCACCATTCCATTTAGAAAGATGTTTGTTCAAAGTACATAATGCCAGAGAAGAGCTGTTCATGTGAGGGGTATGCACAAACAGTACAAGCAAATATCTTAAGGGGCCACCGAAGACGACTCAATTTTGCCACGAGTCTGCAGTCGTAACGGCCCGCGACTTGAAATGTGACGTCACCTTCTTGCACAAATCAAATGACCTGTGTCCTGCGATCCAGCCAGTCGCAGAGTCGCACGACTGATCGAATCGTGTCGTCTGCCGTGGCCTTCAGAGGAACATTTTTATCTGGCACAGGAAGGATTAAAATCACAGCACAAAAAACATCTCAAACAAAGAAAGTTCAGAAAATACTAGAAAAATGTAAATTGTTCCTTTTATAACGCCTGATCCACAAAAACTTCCCTTCACCAAGGAAAACTACCGATCAACTTTACTCGATATTATCAAGGATAAGTAATTACCTTTTCCCTGATTTGTACGCTCGCTTCATACCTTCTTGATATGATCTGGTCTGGGATTGTTTCTATGGAAAGTCTGTTTATCATGTTTGTACATCTGCCCAATCATGCGTTATAGGTTTCATCACCAATCAATGCCTACATCATCAAAAATGCCCGGCTGCAAGGGGCAATCTGGATAGTTCATCAGTTTGATTGAAATTGAAGTGCATTTTCTCCCATTAACATGATTAAAAAGCAAAAGGCATCAACCTTGACGATCAAATAAACCGCCCCCACAATGAAAAGAAATCGAAGCCAACGTATAACGAGAACAGATCGGGAAGGGTCAGTGGGATATAAATTATTTGTATGCTAAATTCCACAACATACAAGCAAAAAAAAAAACACTAAAAGGTATAAGGCTATTTTTTTTTTCAACATTGGTTGACTGCGTGTATAATATTTCGATAGTTTTAAGCACAGATATCAACACTTCCGGTAACGCAATGTGGTTGTAGTCTTTAGTCTTACAAACTCATGTCCGGGACGGAGAGCGACCAATGAACTAAAGGAATGAAGGGATAATTTTGTGTATTTTCGCCTTCTCAAGAATTTGTTTCTTTTGATGTATCCCTCTTCACCACATGTTTAGAGAAATTATTAACACGTCAGAAAAATAACCATTTGGTCAACACTTCTGCTGTATTTGAGACCCTCTCGCCATAGCAACATTCATAAAATATATAATATTTTTTCCAGAAATGATGTTACAAGATCGAAAATAAATGAGAAAATGCATTCAGACTTGATAGCAGTGAGGAAGAAAAGCAAACCTGATCAAACAGCGAGTTAAAGACAGCCAGTCCCTTTTTCAGATCACCACAAAACCATCGAAACATTGGCAAAACATATAGAGAAGTGTTAGCAAGCTCTATATTCACAATTTGAAACTGATACGTAGTGTAAAATTCAAATAATGCACGTAAACAACGTCTGATTAATAGTCTTTACCTCAGGCTCTTAGCAGTTTGTGTTGAAATATCTGCTTTATTGATTGATCTGTTTATTAAATTATAAAACGCATTATGAAAAAAAAATGTTCTATGGAAGGAATCATCTCCAAAGTTTGGTAGTTACTCATAAAATTAGGATTTCACACACGCATAATAACCACATAGATACTGTAACAAAGACTAATACTTTTTTCGTGGTACGAAAAAAGTCGGTTTGAAATTTAACGGCTGAAATTTTTTACATATACAGAAAGCTTCAACATGCTATATTCTTAGAAATGGTCTTGAATCACACTCTCTTCAATTTACGATCGTGATATACGATTTCAAATTTTAAGCTTGCAAAAGGGACGGACAATCTTTAAACATGCACGTAACGTTGTGTTTTGCTTTTTGGCAACAACATTGTTTTAAGCAGTGTCTCGCTCGCTCTGGGATCCAATTATGATGATTATGCCAAGAGTTCTGACAGCCGCCATCCCTCATGCTCTTTGACTTGATAACATCCATGACATCAGAGAGGTACGAGCATAGCACCCCTTGGTAACACTCACGACGGCCCGTTACAACACGTGTTCAGAACTACCCCACCATCTAGCCCACGTTCCAACGTACAAAGGAATTGTCATCTCACAACGAAACAGCGACGCTCTATACCAATTTATTCTCACTGGTAACTCTCACAAAACCACAAATGCATCGTGTTTATTTTCTTGGACTATTTTCACAAAACCATTAACATATCGGGTTTATTTTTATAAACTTTCACAACGTAAGCATTAATGTATGTCGTCCACCGCAATGGACTGTTTTGACAAAGGCATTAATGTATCAGGTTATTTTCGCAGCCTTTTTCTTCAAAAGCATTAATGTTTCGGCTGTATTTTCATAGCCTATTTCTTGAAAAGCACTAATGTATCAGGTTTGTTTTGATGGACTATACTATAACAATTCGTGGTAACAAGCAAGGAGGTAAATCCGATGTTCTCTTTGATTTGTTTAATTTTTCATTTGACAAACCTGTGATAGCGGGGCCAAACATATAAATCATTGTGGTAATGCATAGCGGCGTTTTTCCGCCTGGGTTTATCTGCAGTGATGTCACCCACTTCGCCTGGAGAAAAAATAAACGTGTGCCGGCATGGACCAGTGAGAGTACTCTCTGCGCGATCAAGAGAGTAGTTTCACAAAAATCAGACGTCTTTAAATAATATATTATACACGTTGTACCGATCATTAACGCTCTCTACGAATAACATCCCTAATACACCATTTCCTGGAGATGGCTCAAACAGGTCCATGGATAGACAGTGCAAGATGAAAAGTTGTATACTGCTGCCACATGTTAAAGAAAATGATATCCAAAGGGCAACTTGAAGGTAGGAGCGGCAGAGGAAGACCACCAATGAACTGGATGACAAACATAAAGCAGTGGACGGACATCAAACCCAACTCATAACCCAACAATCCTTGGAAGGACGAGTAAGAACATAATGTACTTTGCTGTTGCAAACAGTTTAACATTCATAGGAAGGAGCAGACACGCGAGCATAGTACATTCATAATACATTCAGACATCTGTATGGATACAAAAGCGTGCTGATGAATGACAAAAGCATTCCACAGTCATGACAATGCTTTGATGTTCCATGCTTAACACCGCCATTTAGAGGATGTCAACTTGGAAAGAAATATCTTCGATAGATTTTTCCTCATTTGTCTGTAGAAGCTTTGTTTCTTTTCACATTATTTCGCACTTTTCAAGGATGTTAGGGACAATACCATGAGAAAGCATGCACTCGGCTTTCTTTTAAAGGATTGAAGAATTAAGAATAAACAGACTGGTATCTTTATCACTTCCGGATTTGTGTGCAATAGTGGGATTCAATCATTATCAAAATTAAATCTTAAGCTGTGTATTGTCAATAACAATGTGTGCGTGCATTTTGCGTGCGGCTGAGATATGTTACCTTTTTGCTTGTTATGCTATTTTACGCTCACAAATGCACTGATGCAATGAGAAGAACTGGACAAGCGAAATGAGACTTTCCATCTATTTTGTTCTCTTCTGAGAAACATTTGCCACGCGATCATGGTCGTTATTGTTAAAACATCTGAAAGTATGTATTTAGAACACATAACTTTTCGGGGGTGTCGAGCATGGGTTCAAAGGAAGATGGTTTGTTCATATCCGTTACATTTCGGTGTCCCTGGTTTAACCAAGGCGTTACGTGCTGGTAACTCCTGGTAACTTTGTAACATTGGTGAATGACACAATTACCAAACATGTGGGGGAAATGCAGAAGAAAATCGAAGAACTTGACGGCAGAATTCTTGAACTTGAAAAGAGCAATCGTGAAAAAAACAAAGTAATACACGATCTACAAACCAAGGCTGCTTCTCATAGCAACAGTCTCCAGGCCATCGACACTCACCTGAATATCCAGGAGCAATACTCCAGGAGAAACTGCTTGCGGCTGTTCGGGTGTAAGGAGAAGCCAGGAGAGAACACTGACCTCATCGTGCTGAAGGTCGCCCGTGACAGCCTCCATGTCGACTTGATGCTGGATGACATCGAAAGGTCTCACAGAGTTGGCCAGAAGCAGGAGTCGGCTAATGGCGAACCCATCCCGAGAGGCATCATCATCAAGTTCCGGTCCTATCGCAAGCGACAGGAATTCATCTCCAGCCGACGCAAGCTGAAGGGAAGCAGGATGTCTGTTGTAGAGGACCTGACGCTAAGGAATCAGAAGCTACTTACTGACACTCGACGGCATGACGGCGTGGAATCTGCATGGAGCAGGGACGGTCGCATCTTCGCCATATTGAAGAGGCCGGTGGACAACAAGAAGAAACACTTGATCCTTGGCAATGACGATCTTGCTAAGTTATAACACTTCGAACATATGACAATATCTTGTTTCACAACTATAACATTCCTACTCCTGTTGGATATCCTCCGATATTTTTGAGTTCATTGTTGCTATTTTCACTTGAATTTGTGTATATATCATTATTTCTTCTGTACATATGTATTTTTTTCTGCTTTCTTTTACTACTCTCATTTGGTCATGTATGCGGGAGTGCTTGAATATGTATTTTCGTGTGAAGTGTACTTACTAGTATCATTTTTGTATATACCTTTTGTTTATCAGAAGATCTGTTTATCTTATATGTATACACGCAAACATTTACATCATGTATTGCAGGATGGAATTCATTTTTTTTCTAGTTATATTCTATATTTCAATTCATGAAATGTGGGTTTAAATATGTGATTGTTTTTTCCTGTTTATGAGTCACATCCTAGAGAATGTTGATCCTGATTTGAATTTATTAAATTTTTCTAATTCATGTAATTATTATACCCCTGATGAATTTAACTGTAAATTTGATCGACCAGTTGGTCTTAGTATGATACATTTCAATGCCCGCAGCCTCCAAAAACACTTCGATGATATTTCTATTTTCTTAAGTACTCTAAGAACATCATTTTCTATAATTGCAATTTCTGAAACCTGGATCTCTAAAACACCAATAATTCCCTTTCATTTAGATGGATACACATTTATACATTCAAATAGATCTTCTGGACGTGGGGGTGGGGTAGCATTATTCATTTCAGAGAGTATACAATATAGCATTAGAACAGATATAATTCAAGAAGGGATGGAGAGTAATACTTGTGAATATTTATTTGTTGATTTAATTAATAATAATGCTAAGTGCACTGTGGGGGTCATGTATAGAAAACCAAGCTGTAATAGAGAATGTTTTTGTGAATTTTATAATAGAATACTTGAAACGATTTCTATGACTCAGAGAAAAATATTTATTCTAGGTGATTTCAATTTTGATTTACTTAAGAATAACCTTGAACCTGATGTAATTAATTTTTTTAATTTGAATTCGCTATTTGGTTTGTTCCCATCAATTAAAACTCCAACTCGCTTAACATTAACTAGCAGTACATTAATTGATAATATTTTTACAAATTACTATAATAATTTTGAATGTGGTTGTTTTTCTATCGATATTACTGATCATCTACCTATATTTTTTATATCCAACATTAAAGCGCATGAAAAACAGAATAACCCAGTACGTATTGCTCGTAATGTAACTGAAGGTGGTATTCGTAACTTAAATAATGAACTGTGTAAAATAGACTGGTCACCGGTATATGCTTCATGCAATGTAAATGCCGCTTATGAATTATTCATACATATATTATTACCTTTGTTAGATAAACACCTGCCATTTAAGAAGAATACATTGAAGAAAAACAAAATTCGTAAACCATGGGTCACTGCTAAACTTCTTCGTTATATAAGGAAGAAAAATAAATTATATAAACAATTCTTACATGATAAAACTCCCATTAAAGAAAATCGATTTAAAAAATACAGAAATAAAGTCAATAATCTCCTTCGCCATGCTAAAAAGAAATATTATTGTGATAGATTAAATGACGCTAGAAATGATATTAAACGCACTTGGTCTACCATAAATTGTATTTTTCAGAAATCTAGTAACACTCCAAAATATTTTGTATGTGATAATAAGGAAATAGATGATCCCCAGGTAATATCAGAACAGTTTAATTCATACTTTTTTAATTGTTGCCGAACAGCTTTAGATTCATTACCTTCTTGTAATACTGATGTAAAGTTTTATTCTTATTTGAAAGACAATTATTCTCATTCTATATTTTTTGAATCCATCAGTGAGTATGAAGTAATAAGTTTGTGTAATTCCTTGCAAAACAGTAATTCATATGATTTTGATGTGATTAATGTTAATATTGTTAAGAAAATCATATACACAATTGCAAAACCTCTGGTATATATTTTTAACTTATCAATTGACACTGGAACTGTACCAAATAATTTAAAAATTGCTAAAATTATTCCTGTTTATAAAAAAGGTGATTCTCATCTATTGAAAAATTATCGGCCTATTTCTATCTTGCCATGTTTATCAAAAATACTAGAAAATGTATTTATAATCGAACATATTCATTCTTATGTAAGTATAATATTCTTTCTAATTCGCAATATGGTTTCAGGAAAAATAACTCTACTACTCATGCATTAATTGATTTACAAAGTAAAATTGTTTCTGCTATTAACGAAAAAAATTTTGGTATAGGGGTTTTTATGGATCTATCCAAAGCTTTCGATATAGTTAATTTTGATATTTTATTGTATAAGTTAAATTACTATGGTATACGTGGCACACCTTTACAATGGTTTAAAAGTTATTTGTCTGATCGTTGTCAGTTCACTTCATTTTTAAATTTTTCATCAACTTGTAGTTCAGTTCAACAAGGTGGACCTCAAGGTTCAATATTAGGTCCCCTCTTATTCCTGATTTATATTAATGACATAACTAATTCCTCTGACATACTTGATTTTATATTATATGCGGATGACACTACTCTTTTTTATACCCAAGGAAGTGATGTTGGTATAAAAGAAAACATAGAAATTGAAATAGATAAAGTATCCACTTGGTTCTCCGTTAATAGACTTCTTGTAAATTTTGAGAAAACTAATTTTGTTACTTTTTGTAATAGATCAAATAACATATATAATACATTGCAACATATTGATATAACACTCTGTTCACATCCCATCAAGAAATGTAACACTGTTTTATTTTTAGGTATATATATCGATTCTAATTTACACTGGAATACCCACGCAGATTATGTCATTAGTAAAGTGTCTAGGTGTATAGGAATCTTATTCAAATTAAAACATATTGTGCCGACATTTGTCCTTATCGTATTATATAATACCTTAATCTTACCTTATTTATCATATTGTATTGTCGTTTGGGGCAACTGTAATCAATCTAAGATAAATTCCATAATTAAGATACAGAAAAAAGCAGTTCGGATTTGTACAGATAGTCATCATCTTGCATCCTCAGCCCCTCTGTTTGAAAAATTGAATGTTTTGAAATTGTATGATTTGTTTTTTTATCATATTGCATTATTAGGATTCATGTACTTCAAGAATAAATTGCCTCACTTAATTTCTAAACTGTTTTGTATAAATAGTAATATACATCAGTATGACACCCGTAATTGTAATTCATTCCATTTGTTCAAACTAAAAACAACCTTTGCCAAAAAATCAGTAAGATATAATCTCCCCGAAGTTTGGAATTCACTACCTATTAACATTCGTACCTGCTTTTCGTTACAAATGTTTAAGAAAATGTTGAAAACTTACTTATTACACAAATATTGATCTTCTGTATGTCTTATTTAAATATCCTTTTGTGTGAATGAGTAGTTAAATGATATCTTTTGTGCCCTATTATTATTATATTATGTTCGAGGACTTTTTCCCCCACAAGGCCTCATGGCCTTTCTATGAAGTTCTCTTCATTTCACTTTGTTATATTATGGCTATATTTACTTCATGTTTGATTATCTCGCGTGTGTTATGAATATATGTTGTTTATCTTGTAAATATGTTTTTAATGAAATGAATAAACCAACCAACCAACCAACCAACCAACCAACTCCTTGGTTAAACCGCATGTTCTGGGTCTTGCACTCACGTTTCGTCATGCATCGACGATACTAGTCTAGTTACTAGGCTGAGGCGTGCATGATCACAACTGAGTCTGTTAACAACTATGTCTGGTAATACAGACTAGGCCTTCTAATACCTCTATTACTGCATCCTCTTTTACGCCCGCTGGATCCAGGGCAGTCAGTGTGATTAGGGCCTAGTCTACATTACCAGACACAGTTGTTAACAGACTCGGTTGTGACCATGCACTCCTCAGCCTAGAAACTAGGCTACGGCGATACAAACTCCTTTTGTCACGATCGTTGTCTCTACAGAACGAAACCGCGTCCCACCCTGTAAAAAGGATAGTTCACTCTGGGGAGAAGTTGGTTTCTATAAAAGCAGAAACATGAAAGAAACATATTAGTGGCGATTTGACGAAAATCTGCAAAAGGGGATGTGTGTAAAAATGTATTTCTATGATGTATCAAATGCACAGGTAAAAGATGACATATATGTTTGAGAAAGTGTACATTTTTAACAACAACAAAATGTACACAGCATAATATGGGGCACCTCGGGCGTGACGTCATAAAATAAAAACTTTAACAGATCACAACTTATCCTTTGACGGATTTTCATCAAACCTTCACTAATATGTTTCTTTCATGTGTCTGCTTTTATTGAAACTAAAATTATTTTTGGGTGAACTATCCCTTTAAGATGAAGGCGCCAGGACCACTGAGAAGTGTTGGGCTGAGCATGCGCAGGTCACTTTTCATCTAATGTTACCGTACTCGCTGCCCGCCGTCCCATCTTCGGAAGCGCCTTATTATCAGGATTGAACATCCTTCATCATTTAGTTCATCTGGCACTCTTAATTCTGGGTTGATAAATAGCATTCTGGAGTGAACGACAAGGGGGTGGCATCTCTCAACCGTTTTGCATTGTAGTGAAGGCTTTCTGTCCACTCCACCCGGTTTTCACCGTGCTCTTAATCAAGTGGTGAAGTGGGGTGTGTAACGTACATATAGAGTGGCCCTGCTATACACAGGACCGCCATTGACCGCCTTATCCGAGGGACAGAGTGTTTTCCAACATAGGGGGGGGGGGTGCGAAAACTGCGATGGCTTTTCTTTGAAAGCACTTGTGTGGGACTCGAACCCACGACCTTATTGAAAAATGAATTCCCTTCATAACCCTGCTTTCCTCACAATGACCAAAGATCCCATTGACGTGGATGCAGCCAGCCTTTGCCGATTCGTCAATGCTTTTTGTCCATGACTACAGTACGTGCAGCTGGGAAAAGTACGTCGGCTTTGAAATGTGTGTGCGCCACCGTGTCCTTTGTATGCACAATCTCTATCAAGCGTATAAAAGACTATGTTCCAACGGTCCTGAACGGTCTCAGCTGGAGACATTCAAGTACAATGTACATTCACATCAGAAGCCGGTTTGCCGCCCTCACTTCCCGCCAGGGTTTTCCTGTAGCAATTCATGCATACAGTGATTCTGTAACGGTATCAATGAGTTTGTATAAAGCATCACAACAGTGAGTCATTTTAATGCTGTTATAACGGTTATTTATTGAAATTGAAATTATTTTTCTTTCGATAAAAGCAGACACATGAAAGAAACATTTTAGTGAAGGTTTGACGAAAATCTGTCAAAGGATAAGAAAGTTATGATCTTGTGACACTTCAGTTTTGTGACGTCACGTGCACGGGAAAACACGGAAAATGGTAGGAAATGATGTATAACAACTCCCTCCCAATAATAGAGCCTGGAAACTGACTTTGAGCGAAAATATAGCGATCGTTAGATTCCGTAGAGGTTTTTCCGACGGGCCAAACCTTCGCAGTTCTTGTAGCCTAGAAGCCAAGACTGCAATCACCACACATCGTGGTCCTTCGCTCCGCACTGTCCGTGGTGATAAGAACAGTGCTTGGAGTGGCAGCACTGTGGCGCTGTCCGTTGCTATACTGTATTTTTGTTTGCAAAAGGGGTTATGAATCTGAAGGTAGACTATGGTCGCTAAAATACTGCGCGTTTCAAAAGTAAACAAGGATATTTTGTCAATTTTTCTTGAAATTCATGAAGCTAAGATTGAGATTCTATACGCGTTATTATTGGGATATGCTGCTGATTCCTGCCGAGTTGTATAAGTCTTCAAAATGGGCTACCCCGTCTGTGGTGTATTTTTTATGTAGAATCTCTCCCTCATTTCAGTCATTTGCACTTTTATCAAATCCTGCTGCTCACTAGCATGACTACGCCCCACCCGATCCCAAAGCTGTCATCTCATTTCTCATTGACCTTGTGAATGACATTGTAATTCCATTTGTAATCAACCTTGTCAATGACCTTGTCATTAACTGTGTTGATGATATCATGATTGACGTGGTGATTGACCTATTGATTAGCATCGTTAACGATGAAATGAATGGCCTTGTACTTGACCTTGTATTTATCATTGTCTTCAGCTACTTTGGTCAGCCTGCGGTCGGACACCGTCTTCGAGGGCGTAAACGTCACCGTCTCCTGTGACGTCTCGGACCCGAGCGGACCAATCACCGACTCCCAGGCTGCCTGCGGTAGAGTACGCTTCACCCGAAACCTTACGATCATTGCCGAAGACACGAGGCACCATCGTTCGGGCGTTACTCGGGACCCAATCACCAATGAGATCAACTGCTCGCTGTCGATACTGCGGGTGCGAACGAACGATTCAGGAAGATACGGCTGTTGTTGGGCGGCCACTGACACGGGACTCTGTGCTGGTCACCCGACCGCGCCTCTCCTGGTTCAACCGCTACCTACGACGACGGGTAAGTATCTCAAGGGATTTTAGTACTACTCTCCTCCTTCAATCCCTCCCCGCGACCCTCCCCCCCCCCTTCTTCTCTCTTCCCTTCTCTCCCTCTCTCTCTCGCTCTCTTTCGCTCTCTCTCTTTTCTCTATCCCTCTCTCTCTCTCTTTCCCCCCCCCTCCTCTCTCTCTCTCTCTCTCTCTCTCTCTCTCTCTCTCTCTCTCTATATATATATATATATCGTCCTTATATATATATATCGTCATCATCATTATAATCATGTCCTCCATCGATAACTTTCCTATACAGGTCCAAGCTCTACAAGCCCCACCCTGACGCCGACGTCTACATCAGCATCAACAACAACAACGACAAGAATAACAAAATCAACCAAGCAAACCCTGAAATATGTTTCACAAGAAGTGGAGTATAACGCCATTCCCTCATCGTCATCGAATAACTCAGGTGAGCAAACGAGCTCCTTCAAGTCCAAAACTGTTCCTGGAGCGGTGGAAAAAAAATCGTCACCGCTCGTTACCGTTCACCAGTGTTTAACAGAAGTTGGCCCCCGTTAAAGGGCATATACTGTACTGGGAAGGCAAAAAGCCTTCAAAATGTAATTGTTAGCAATCTTCTTGCCAATGGTCTTAAATTCATGTATTGTCTATTTTAGAAGCTTGCTGAAAGTTATTTGCCCTCAAATGATCTACATTTGGAGTAATGAGTGATTAAATCACAAATCCTCAAAATGTTCGGGCCGAACATCATGGAATTATATTGCACACAACAATGTGGGAGAGCACCTCGTACGTGACGTCACAAAATTGAAATTTTAAAAAATCATTACTTTCTTATCCTTTGATGGATTTTCGTCAAACCTTCACTAATGTGTTTCTTTCATGTTTCTGTTTTTACACCAACTTATACCCACGGAGAACTATCCCGTTAAGTTTGAAACTGCTCCAATATGCCTATCACATTATTGTCAGGGACTGAAGGTGAAATTCGAGTCAAAACTTGAAACAAACTTGAAAGAGGCCATGAGAAAGAAACAAGCGGGTCCCCGGCCCCAGACGATCATGTGAATGTGCGTGACGTTTACATTCCATTCATGAGCATTAGAGGGGGAGAAGGTGGGGAGGGGGGGGGGGGGGCAGGAGAGCTTCGGAGTAAAAAAAAAATACGCCATCCTCCGTTGCCATGGTTGTAAGAGAAGCACGTCAAGTGTCATTCCATCACTCACACGTTCAAGATTTAACTTTGGTTACGATACTTGGTACGCCAACAATTAAGAAACAATTTCGGTCTCATTGCATACACCCGTTCCTGGTTAGAGATTATTTGAAGAGTTCGTTTTAGATTTTGAGATCCCTAATGCAAGCAGACAAAGAATGTCTGACCAAGATGTAATATTGAATTCGGTTATTTGTCACGAGCAACCACGACATAGTGTGTGCAAAGTAGCAATATGTATGACAGTGATGAATGGTGTCGGAATAGCCGCCGTGTTCCGCATTGTGTGCCTTGTGTGCTATAAAATGATCACAAAACCAAATATATACTTAATGGTCACCAAGAATTCAATGGCCCATAGCGCTCAATGGCCGCTTATAAACCGCACCAAGTCATGGAAGACATAACGTTATTCGTTACCAAACATGCTAACAAGACGAGGCCGAAAGTCTGGCTCTAGTTACGCCACGTGTAGTGGTAGATCGAGTATGTCGAGGCCAACAAGCCGACACGATTTTGCCACGACACTGCAGTCGTAAGGGCTTGCGACTAGAAATGTGACGTCACCTATTTACACAAATCCTCTGACCGGGTCCTGCGATTCAGCCCGTCGCAGAGTTATACGACTGGTCGGATCGTGTCGTCTGTGATGGCCTTTACTATGACTTGGGTCTCGTTACATAAAACTTCCCATTATTGGTAACTCTGCTATTAATTAATGGTAATTACCATGGTAACACTGCTCAAGAGTCGATCAAATGTAAGGTTTCCATAGAGATTGCCGTTCGTAGCAAAGCTGCCATCAATGGTAAGTCTTGTGCAGCAGGGCCCAGTACAGCGAGTTGTGAGTCATTTCCCTGTTATAAATGATCACAAAGACAAGTACTTAATCATGCTAAAGTTCACCAAGAAACCCAATGGCCCATAGCGCACAATGGCCGCTTATAAACCGCGTCAAGTCATGAAAGACATCACGCTATTTGTTAGCCAACATGCCAGCAGCGTGAGACTAATGTATTGCTCTAGTTACGCCACACGTGGTGGTAGATCTAATAATTAATGGTTGTACAGCTGGGCATGGATCTGCAGTAGCCAATACACTTAACTATAACATAACCATGATAACCTAACTAGAATTGCACAGTCATAGCTACATCCTATACGAGGTGTCCTTTACAAGAACACAATATTTTAAAGAAAAACACCAGGTAGAAATAAGAAGGAACATACTACATCCGTAGAGGTTAGCCAAAGGTTACATCAGCGACTCAGATTGTGATGAATTATCACATAAGAGGTGGGGCGGGGGGATTCTTTCGGTCATTTTTTTTATTTGTGTGTACAATATGATATTACCATGCACAGTGATGTACGTCCATTAGGATAAAAAGGGAGACAAGCGAGTGGACGTTAAAGGGATAGTTCACCCTGAAATTAAGTTGGTTTCAATAAAAGTAGACACGTGAAAGAAACATATGAGTGAAGGTTGGATAAAAAACAGTCAAAGGATATGAAAATTATGATCTCTTGATTCAGTGACGTCACGTGCGAGGTGACGTCACATAGGATCATAGCTTTCTCATATTTTGTCGGATTTTCGTCAGACCTTCAGTAATATATATATTTTTCATGAATGCAACATATTTATTGTGGGAGAGTACCTCGCATGAGACGTCACAAAGTAAAAACTTTAAAATGAAATAACGTTCTTATCATTTGACTGATTTCATCAAACCTTCATTAATATGTCGGTATGTGTCTGCCATGTGTCAGTTTTTCTTGAAAAAACACTTAATTTTAGGGTGAACTATCCCTTTAAGACCTTTGCAGACGACGCTATTAATCCACCATCCGGGTCCTGATTGTAAGAAAAACGAAACTCTAGATTTTTCCCAAATTTCTCACAATCGAAAGAGATTATAACAGTACTTACTTCAATGCATTATGACGTACTTATTCTACTTTCATTTGGTAAATTGGTCGTTCATATTGGGTCAGGTATAGCTGCTCAACAAGTATTTTTGTGTAAAGATTTTAGTTTGCCCAGCTTGATAGGATTAGTGATATCTAGCAAAAAAAAATGCTTCAAAACCTGGACAAACCAACAAACGACTTGAATTCAATACACGCAAGCTGCATTTTGCATTATGACAAAGGAACTTTGTTCGTTATTTTTTTCTCGATTTGGGGGAAATTGGAGTCAAACCCTAGTTTCCTTTTTTTTCTATTTGAAAGTACCACTGCATAGCGTCAAAGGCTTTATCTAGTTCTCCGACAACAGCCAATTTACCATTATCATATGCATCATGCGCACGTATGTAGGAGAATATAATTACGCGTCGAAGCGAAGACAAAAGACAAGACTAATTGGGTAACGGCATCATCATTGTCTCGGTAAGAGCTGGCCCTTTTTCTGTTCTTAGTCTTGTTTATTGTAAAAATGAAAGAAAAAAAAAGAAGTGGATTCATACTTGGTGGTTGAAGAAAGAGAAAGTGATGGCACAACGAAGCAAGCGTGTCATTACCAATTATTGGGATTAACCAGGGAGTGTTTTGTGAACATGTGGTAGACATGAATTTAATAGTCCATTTCCTCCAATTCTGTGTCTCTCTGCCTGTCTGTAAGTGTGTCTGTCTCCCTGTCGATGTTTTTTTCCTCTCCTCCCTTTCCTCTTCCGCTCTATCTATCTTCCTATCTGTCGATCTCCTATCTCTTATTTGATTTGAATTGTATGATTGTTGTACTCGATTTCAATGAGTAACGATAACGCATCGAAATGAATAAGTGCACCAACCATATCAATGCAACTGAACATATCAGAAGTAAACCAATTGAATTCCGTGTCTTTTATACAAATACATTGTTGTAGGAACGCACGATCATTGTTTGAATGTTTGACTTCATTATTGAAAGGAAAATGGGACTTTCAGGAAACCGTGGCTTGAATTCCTGACATAGATTAGTGTGCGACATTATGACATTCCATTCGAAAAATGAAAAAAGGGAAAAATAAAAGAAGAGAGGGTGTCGTGGAAAAAGTAATTTATGAAGAAAAGACAAAGATGATCTCAGGGTCACATAGAGAGTCATGTGGGGAAAGTATTTAACCAGGTTGAAGAGAAAGCTGGTGAAATTGTTCATTACGGGCGTGCTGATTGAATGGGGCTGAATGGCAATGCGTACAATTATTTTTGTGTTAACGAGTCTCCATCTCTCCCCCCCCCCCCCGTATCTCTCTCTCTCTCTCTCTCTCTCTCTCTCTCTCTCTCTCTCTCTTTCTCCCTCTCTTTTCCCTCTGCAACCCAGGAGGGACCCAGGATGCTCGTACACAGACGTCCATTCACAAGACGGTGTGGCCGATTCTTCTAGTTGTCGCCATTTTAGTGGTAAGCAACTTAGGTTCCACGGTTGGTCAACAACACTAATGCCGCCATTTTCTCAAACAGTCACGCTAACCTAACAACATAATTTCTGAAAACAGGGACGTATGTTAACGAAGGAGATTAATAATCCGTAATATGTCTCCGTATATAAGATTGATTATTTGATAAAATATACATATAGCATTAGGGTTGGAGTTCGATTAGGGTTAGATCAAAACGGCACGTTTTCATATGGAGCATGAGTTTGACCTGGATTGTCAGATCATTTTATCTCGTTAACATACGTGCCCACTTTCATGGCTTCATAGCTTCTACCGTTCGGTTAGCGTGACGGCGTTGGGGATAGAATGACCACGCTTGTTTATGTAACGATATGCTTGAAAAGGGTTTGCCCGACATGGCAGAGTGTGGAATGTAATGCCATACCAATCACCTTAGTTCTAGTGTGAGAATCCCTTGCTGTTAGCAACCAGCAGCGCCATCCCATCATCATTTATAAGCACGTGCATGCTGTCACGTGGTCGTGGATGGGCGGGTGGCTGTGTGTGTGGAAGGGGGGGGGGGGGAAATACACATACAATTATTTAGTGCATGAATATCTCTTTTTCTTATACTAGTACATGTATCTCACTCTCTGCCACCTCTCTCTCCTCGCTCTCTCTCTCTCTGTCTCTCCCTCTGTTCGAGTAATTTTCTCTCTCTGTCACACACACACACATACACACAAACACGCATACACACTCTATCTCTCTATATATCTTTCTTTAACCCCCCCCCCCCTTCTGTCTCTCTTTGTTGGTCTGTCTCTTTGTGTGTCTGTCTGTCTGTCTTTGTCTGTCTGCCTTTTTCTATCTCTCGTCTAACTGAAGCCGTTCCTGTTCCCACAAACTGCCTAATAATGATAATGGAACAAAGCAAATATTAGTACAATGAAGGCTGCACTTTTGCAAAAATGTCGACAAACTAGAAAAGAAAAATCCCTATTTTGTCTGTCTTTTTGGTTTGATGCTCACTGCTTTCCTTGAATAGCATGAATGACACAGAATTTACTCCGCAAATACCGCCTTTTATATCCCTCAAATTGCGTTGCCCATGATGTGATATAATCTTTCGAGGAGAAAAATGAAATGCGAGGATGATTCGTAGACCATATTATTCTTTCAATCAGATTTGAATTAGCATCATTGATGCCACGGGCCATATCCGAATCACAAAGCCTCTTGAAACAATTCATACAAACTATTGGGATTAACAACAACGACAGCTTGTAAACCACTATTGTGTCAACATGCATAGAGACCAACAACCGAACTACGAACTCACAGTCACGGCCACGTGTAAAACACCGTCTGGAATGCGCCTTTGATAGTTCACCCTGAAATTAAGTTGGTTTCAACAAAAGCAGACACGTGAAGGAAACATATTAGTGAAGGTTTGACGATCATAACTTTCTTATCCTTCGATGCCATCGTGCAGAGGCCGTCCATATACCCGCCGATGAGATTTTTGGGGAAAGGGAGGGGAGGCAGCTATAAACGGCCGGGCGTCGACCATTCTTTTATACCAATCCCCGATTAATCATAGGGTGCTCGTGCAATAGCCGGACGAAGAACCGGACATCGTACGATTATTGGTAGAGTATCCTACAGACACCGTACGATGCCTGGGCGATTGTCGGCTGGGTACAAAGGCGCTGCAAGTTGTACGTGCGAAATGACGCGGTTCATAAAGGGTCCCAATGCATATGTGATCACCGACCGATGTCCGGCCGATGTCAATCACATTGACCATACATCACTGTGTCGTGGATGTGTGGGCGATTAGAAAAATCGGTGGAGACATCGGAAAATTTTAACTTCCAGTTATCTTTGTCCGATCACCCCCCCCCCCCCCCCCCCATGCTATTTGAGAGTCCGGCCACCGTACGATGACCACGGGTGTCCGGCCGGCAACCGGTCAAAAATGGCAAAAAAAAAAAACATCGGAAGTACATTGTAAACCTAATAGGAGTGTATTTTGACCTATGCGACGCCTGCGCGACGTCTCACCAACGTCTCCAGACAACATGGCAATCACTCTGAACGGAAGTTGCGGGAACCCGACGTCTCCGAAATGTCTTTACAAGTGCGGCGATCTCTCCATCAGTATGATCAGTGACGGCAACGTCGCGAAGACAGTGAGACGTCTTCACGACGTCTCTGAGACTTGCTGGAGACTAGAATATGTCTCCTAAATGTAGAACATGTTCAAATTTTCCGGAATTCCCTGGAGACCCGGCTTGTCTTCAAGAAGACGTCGCGGAAAGTCGGTTTTCTGGTAAAACAAAATCGAAGAAAACATATTTCAGTGTATCAAAGCGGTTAAACTTTCCACGAAGGATCTCGTAAAGGGGTCAATGAAAGGAGAGGGAGGGGATATTGATTACAGCAGTGTCCACTTTCATTTAATTCCTCCATCAATATGACGACAATCTACATGTATATAATAATGAGATCTCCAAAACCTGGGCCGTGTTTCACCAAGATGCGCGTAATTTACGCACGGTTTTACGCACGATTGGTGACCTGTTCGTGTACTAAATGAGTTATCCCAATTTGTTACTCATTTCACATAGTGGGAGTGAATTTCCTACAATTCTAATCAAATTTGGCAAATTAGATACTTTGTATTGTGACGCTTGTTAACAACACGAATTTGAATGTCCAAAGATGAGTTTTTTTTTTTTTTTTTACAAAGAAATTTTAGGCATACACCCAGTAGTAAGGATAGGGTGCTCCATCCTGTAAATGAACGCAAAACAAGTCAGACAAAAATCTTGGAACCAGACGGGATTTGAACCTGCAGTCTACTGCTTACCGGGCAGCGACTTAACCACGCAAGCTATTTCTAGTTCACGGGTCAAGACACAACAACATGGAAACAAATACCCGAAAGAGTCTCATTTCATCTGACTCATTAATATTCATGAGTAGTCCGCCGTAGGGACAATTTCACTAAAATTGTCCCTACGGCGGACTACTCATGAATATGACGAAATGCCACCAGCGATTTAAGGGTCGCAGACTATGATTTCTGAAATCTCGCGTCACCTTGAAGACGAATAGCACAAATGTTTTATTTTTGAGCCCGAACAATATTGGAATCAAAATCTCCGCTGAAGTATTGGCTTTTTAGAGCCGTAACTGACGTTGCCGTACAATCCATAGAAGGGTCAGGATCCAGCAAGGTCTGAGAGCTTACATATTAAAAAAAAAAATGAGGCCTGCTTTTTAAAGCAAATAACATAAAAAAAAACTCCTTTGCGGAGTGAAAATATTTATTAAGAAACATATAATCTCACTCCCTGTCTAAAAAAATCCTGATCAGTATGCTTACAGAAGACACCAGCAAAAGATCTCTACCCTCCCCTCCCTCTCTACCCTCCCCCTCCCCCAAAGCTAAGCATAACATTCCCCTCCATTTTGCGTGATCAGTAACCAAATCGGTACCACTACAAATTCGCTCTGTTAGCTATATAATCATGATAAGTGGTGTGTGTATTAATTCTGCAAAAGAGCGAAAATAGCACGTGGAGATTTAAAGAACATCATTATAGGTGAAAGGCAGGGGGTAACAGCGATAAGGTTAAATGAGGTACTGCAGTGATAGAGGGTCAATCATGAAGGGCATGTAACACAGACCAATGCCAGACCGCGCTTTAAAGGCTTTCACGCGTCGAACGCATGATCCCTAGCGCGCTGCCATATTGCGTACGCCGTGCGTTCCGTGCAAAACGCACACTTACCTATGTGTATTGTTTCTCGGTCACTTACGCATTTACCCGCCTGGTTAGGATGCACGATCCTTTCCGAAGCTAAACCTTCGGCCCGAATCGTGGCTAGCCATTTCGCTGCATGCCGCATACGTGCGTTAAGTTCGCGAGTAAGCGAAGCAGCTAAATAGTGACGTCTCCCCACTGAATCGACGCGTGAAAGCCTTTAAGGGAGAGAGATAGCGCGCGCGTTCAAGGTCGGTAAAGAAGAGAGGGAAACGACGACAAATCATGTTCATCTTGGCCCAACTTGTGCGACGTAAAAACCATTGGTATTTATCGCACGCTTGGCCTCACGTCCACTCGTGTGTGTAGTGAGGGTAAATAACTATAACAAAACGGATTATCAAAAAAAAAGAAAAGGAAAATCGTGATTTTACGGTTCTTTGCCTCGCTCGTCAGTGGCATTGAGGGGAAGACGGCATTGTTAGGGTATCGTTTTAAAGCTTTTAGCGGAACCCTAAAAAAGGGTACGAGACAGGGATATAGAGCTTTGTGAGAAATCCAGGACAGTCATGATTTTCATATTTTGCCTTTTGTTCATATTGGGTACAATTGTAATTCTCGCTCGAGCCTTTCCCACGCTACATGATGTGAAGGTTATTCCTTGGTGGAAGTATGAACCAGCAGATGATTCGCTTTGGATTGTGGTTGATATTGAGATGTGTAATATAGATCGATCAACCTACGGTAATATGATACCCATATAATGGTGAAAAGTAATTTAATGTGTTTTGAATTCACTGGATCATGTGGCTTCATTGGCCAACGGTAAACTAAAGGGCGTAATGCATCAAACGGAACCTCTTTGATCAGTGAAAGAAGACATGTCACATCAGTGAAATGTTTGCACAAATTCAGACAATATTTATTACGTCTCCAGCTTTTCTAGACTGATTAAGCGTTACGTCTTTATGCGCCTGATAAAAGACATTTCTGAGAGATTTTGTGTGTATTGTGTCAAGCACGCAACGATGGCGCACAAAGACGTGATATTTGTACGTACCTTTCCCACCAACACGTACTTTGGTCATAGACAAAAAGCATTGAAGAACTCGTCTCGACCCGCTGTACCAAGGCTGATTGCCTCTGATTAACTCTGATTGTGGGAAAAGAGGTATTGTGGCAATCGTATAAACCTGGTAATAAATGAAATAAAATCAAAGTAGAACATTAAAATAGATAGATTGGAAAAATACGTGAGAAAAACATACATTTTTCGCCCTTTATTTGTGTTCCTGATAATGGTTTTCAAACGCATAAAATTCCTTTTTGATATTTCTGGATTATAAGGTTTGTGTGGCTGCATACTCTTGGATTAACTCTTTTCTAGAGAGCAAGGACCAAGGAAGAGTACAGGAAACTACTGTAGATGATAGATGCATGCATGTCCCTCTTATACCACAGTCAGTCTGTAACTCTGTCTGGTCTATGAATCCACACGATGCACAGCTAGTCAAATATATCGACATATATATCAATTCTCCTCCCCCCCCCCCCACACACACTCTCACTCTCTCTCTCTCCCTCCCTCTCTCTCTCTCTCTCCCTGTCTCTCGCCCCCCCCCCCCTCTCTCTCTCTCTCTCCCTCTTTCTCTTGCTTTCTGTTCCTAACTTTAATATCTATTTAATCACCTGGATTTATCCTCATCTTTAATCACCGGATTAATCCTGGATTAACTTGTTTCTAGAAAGCAAGAACCAAGGACAAGGGCATTAAGTACTACACACAAATCCCATTAAGGAACGCATGTTGAAGCACGGTGCCTAAGCTCTTATGTTACACTTTAACGTCTTAACAAACGCACCCAAATGCTTGATGTCCTTCAGATTCTGTCTTAATCTCTCTCTCATTTCCCTTTGTATCTCTCTTTCTGGCTTCCACTGTCTAACTGTCTTCATATTTCCTTCTCAATTTATGTCTGTCTCTCTATTTTGTGTCTTCTCCTTTACCCGTCTCCCCCTGGCTCACGCCCCCTCTGTCTCTTTCCCTTTCTCTCTTCTCTATCTTTTCCTCCCTCCCCTCCCCCTCCCCCTTCGTGTTGTCCATCTTGACCATGTTGAGGCGACTGTGACCAGTGTTCAAAGGGCATTGTGGACTAACGCTCCGGGAAAGAAGGTCCAAATTCATGTTAAAAGCCGAATTATTCTAGACATTATCTATGCCAATTCCTTGTTCACAAGAACTCATTGATGCAACGCATTGATGACTCATAGATGTGGTATCATGACACACTGGCGACGCATTGATGTGGCATTATGACGCAGTGACGCGAGATATTGACGGACTGCTTTGTCGTGACGCATACTGATCATGTGGCATTTCTAACTCTGTCTTATTGTTTTTTCTGTCATGCTCCAGATCGTCTTCGTCGTCATAGTGAAGCACATAAAAAGAAGACCGAACGAGGCCGAATCACCGCCGGACCGAGACCCTGAAGCAGCCGAGTGCTCTCTAAACTATAGCGGTCAAGGAGCGGCACAGCATAACGAAGGCATGGTCACTACGACAACCACGACGACGACGATGACGACATTACATGGTCAAAACAACGATGACGACTTCATGAGATGATCTTCAATCAAAACATGTTCTTGTAGAATCCACGACAATTCACAAACAAACTGGTCGCTGTTCTCGACGTGAATCGATGTCATGCTCGTAGTGGTTGCGAGACAATTTAGCGGAGTAGCAAAATACGATGAAAGCTGCCAAGAACACTGATGAATGTTCGGCTGAAAAAAGGTACAGAGACCATCGTGTTGGTGTGTACCCCGCCTCCTAGTTCGGATCGCTCTCTAATGAACCAGCTGTAGAGTGAGGCTAGTCACGTGACTTTCCAGTTCTCAATTGCGAAGATGCTGACGCGAAATCTTAAAATGGACGTCTCGAAGAGTAAAGAAAGACTGATCGATATTTATACGCATGTTGCTTCTCTATTGAAATATGCGAATATGCGATGAATTATGTATATCTTTCATCATTGACTACAATATGTGTTCCTTGGTCGTTGTCATGAATGATACATTCCTATATACAACGATATAACAGTGTAGCGGCTGTCTCTATTCTATATTTATATAATTATTCTTGCATTTTTATGATGATGATTCACAGAGAGTCTGATATTTGAATCTGGGGTGTAACTGTCGTAGAAAGTAATTACCTAATTTATGTTGTCTTTCTGAAGGTTACCTCCAGTTTGTTGAATGGATTTCGTTTGTAATAGTTGTCCTGGGCCAGGTGTGTTCTGAAGGTTTCAAATCAATCGTGAATTCATGAAAACAGCTTAAGCATTTAGAGAACTTTTTTTACTGTTTCCATGGTAGTTCAGCATGGATGATAAGTTACAATGATTGAACATTATTACGACATGGCCCAGGAATCATTGTGGGGTCGTTTTAGGTGAATTCGTGTTTGTTTCTTGTCAGAAAGAACGTTTTCTCCACAGTTAAACGGCTTCAAATGCTTCAAATAGATGTAATTTGTTGAAACTTAAGCAATGTGCTTGAAAAGGGCTTAATGTGAGGAAAGAAAATTATTGACTCCCTGTGAAAATAGACGTAATTATGTGCATTGGCCTAAAATGATAATAAACAAAATCACAATAAGAAGGTGATTTGATCCACCTGCCAATTATCAGTGGAACACGGGTGAGAGATGTGGACCCCTCGTGGTTCATCCTAGAAGGCTAGTCAGCCTACAGACGATATCAAACAGGCAAACAGAGTGCCATACGAAAGAAGAAGAAGTAACACAATGCAATTACAAATTAAAGAATGCCGAGCACAGATGTGTCATCGAGCTGGAAATTGCCAATGCAGGATTAAGGGATTTATTAGTATAAAAAAATTGAATGTCCACAAAATATCAAGTACCTGTATATTTGACTTTCTTGACGTTGAAGTTGATTTGAATGTCCACAAGATCTCAAGGACCTATTTGACTCTCCTGGGGGTGTTTCATCAAGCTGTTCGTAAGTTACGAACGACTTTACGAACGACTGGTGATCCCTTCTTGTGCTAAATCGGATTCTCAATGAACAAAGTGTGGTATCGCATTTAGCACAAGAAGGGGTAACCAGTCGTTCGTAAAGTCGTTCGTAACTTACGAACAGCTTGGTGAAACACCCTACAGATGTGATAGACATGCTCTTATTCTTAGGTGTTCTTTCCTCTATGAAGCTTTCATAGACCGAGAGTTGCGATAAGGAATGTCTCCAATGGGACGATGGATGAGCTATCACCACAAACCCAAGCTCTGATTTCTGTTCGGTAGCCAGAGCGATGCCGACCAGTCCCTGATCACACAGTTTGGCTTGATTCAGTTGATAGGCAGTGGGAACCTAGCATTGTTGACAGGCGGGCTTTGCCTAATCAGAAATATGGCGTATTGTTCAGGCTCAGGCGGCGGATTTGATTGGATCAAATGAAGTCGTCCATCGACAGTCCTTCGTACTAGGCCCATACTGGTAACCAAGTACACTGCCACAATTTCCTCTTCAGTACTTATGAATCTTCATGGTGGCTAGTTTTGCCTTGAAATTCTCGAACATTCTGTTCTATATAGTCGTTCACGAACGTTTGCTCACTGAAGACCTATTTCAGTGTAAAATATTTCGCAAAACACTACACCCATCTATGCAAGGAAGTACATGTATATGAACGTCTGTGTATATGTTATTGTTAAGAACAACTCTGTAAGAAATCTGACAGCAATATAACTATTGTGTTCCTTATTATTTTACTGTTTCATGTTTGTAAAACATTGTCACGATTGTTTATACTGCGTAAGTATTACGCTCCGCATGCGAGTATTGTAAGACAATTATGTGCTATCTGCAAAATATATAGTTCTCTTTTTATCGCTCTATCCCTGTATTGCTTTCTCATCGTTCGCTTTCCACAAAACTTCTCCGTTCTTCTCTTCTTCTGTTCACTCTTTCTCTCTCTCTCTCTCTCTCTCTCTCTCTCTCTCTGTATAGATCTGTCTCTCCTTGTCTATGGCTCTCTCTCTCTCTCTCTCTTTCTATCCCTATCTCCCCATCTCTCTTCCTCTTTCTCTCTGTCTCTGTCTCTCTTTCTGTTTCTCTTTCGGTCTCTCTGTCGCTATCTCTCTGTCTCTCTCTTTCTCTCCCTCTCTCTCTCTCTGCATATCTTCCACTCTTCCCCGTTTGCTCTACAACATAATTATATCCTTGTTTTTCTGGTTGAGGCCCTTCTTGCTATCTCTATGCACTCCTATATTATTGTACTACCCAAACTGGGAAATATGCTCTGTACATAATATCCATAGCACACCTCTGATTATGTAATGGAATGCTAATACAATCTCTCTACATATGGCTGCTCTTTTATTAAGTGTACATAATTTTGGCTCAACACACACGGAAGTGCAAACATATTATAACCCGTGAAAGTACTAACAGCATTCATGGCGTAAAAAAACAGTAAAAGTACTACCATGACATTTGGGATGCCGTTCCCAAGGGGCGCTATTCCATGCTTTGTATACCGGAGGTTTGTTAATCCGATAATGTATTACGGTTCATTTATCCGAATAGTTGTTGGATTCATCCAACGGTTAGTTATTCCGAAGGTTCGTTATAATGAAAATACAAAATAGTTCGATATACCGAAGGCTCGTTAATCTGAAAATTAGATAGGGTCCGTTTATCCCAAAATGAAATACGGTTCGTTTCTCCGAAATTAAAAAGGGTTTGTTATTTTGTAAATCTAATCTGACAATGAACTAAGGTTCGTTAATCCGATTGAAATATGATTCGTTACTGCAAAAACGGGATAGATTTCATTCTTTCAAAAAAGTAAAAAAAAAAGTGCTGAAATCATTTTTGGATTAAGGAATCCTCTTCAATTTCCGAAGAATCGGAATACCGCACCGTTGGCTGCAATCGCCTGAAGATAGTATTTGCGTACACTGAAGTTTTCCGGGATCATCAACCTCTGACGGACGAACAGTCCGTCTCTCCTATTTATTGTTTCTTTAATCATGAATATGTTTCTTGTTGCTGTAACAATCACATTGCTCCCATTTCTTCGTGAATCTTGAAATAAAGTTTTATATTGTCCGAAATGATTCTCGTATACCGTTTCCGTGTTCGCGCTGTCTTCTGAAATATCATCTTTAATATCACATACATACAATCTAACCACATTGATAGTATGATCGATAGTTAAATTGGACGACTGAACAATCGATTTCAAAATCAACATTACACAGGGCTACGATTAATTGTACGATCTATTGTCCGCAGATAAAATGCAAATTCCAAAATGGTGTTTATTTCTTACTGAAGTATACATGTCATTTGGTTGTATATATGTAAACCATGTTGTGATGTCAAAGCAGGGCCCCCTGGCAGAACAGTGTTCAACCACTGAAGGGGCTACCCTGGGTAAATTACACCAATAAAATAAAATAAAAAATAGCTCAAGCGTGGATCTATCTATCGTAAATCCGTATCACAAAGTACCAATCATCGATATCGATCGTAACGTGCAATTAATGCTGATCACAGCTTGTGTTGATCTATCGTAACTGTACGATTATTGAAAATCAAGTACTAATATAGGTTTTGGCTTGCAGTCATGGTTTTGTTATGCGGTAAGCTACAATATAAAGCATTGTAACTGACGCCGGCGAGTACATATTAGATATCGATAAAAATCTCGCGATTACTGAAACAGCAACAAAATAATAATTAATAATTCATTATCCAGACGAAAGCTGATGATTAACTATTCGGGTTTCCCTTTATTTCGTACAATGGCCCCATCATGCCTATGAGTACAACCATAAACCTATCATTCTGGATTAAGTCAGCTCTTGAGAAGTAATCCTGACATGTAACTGTAACCCAAACTGCCAAATATCAGGCTGTGCTCGTAAACAAGAGGAATACACGCGATGAGAGTAAAAGCATGTGATAATTAGCTGTGCCTTAACATGATACAGCTGTCAGGCAGGAATGTAACCAGTGACTTATCACATTCATGCGATGTAAACCTTTGACGGTGTCACTAGCTTCGAGACTCGGGCAATTCCCGGTTGCATCAAACGTTACAAGGACCTCGATACATTCTTCAATCAATCAATCATTCTTTCAGAGTTTGAATGAATTGCTTTACAATCTATTTGTAGGAAAACACTCACCCACGCACTATGCATTCCATTCATCTACAATTACAATGAATGAATGCACGAAGAAAGAATATTCCATATGAAAGAAGCTTGCACTAAATGTTGGTTATTTAAACAAATTTAGGCTGATCAATGAGTTGCCCAAATACCTCTATGATTGATATGCTGTGCACCCTGAGGAATGCTTTTTACACCATGATGACATCCTAATCTTTAGAAATTGGACTACGCACAGTCGACTGGTATGCATTCGTCCTCTGGGCCTATACTCAAATATTGCCAAACCCCCCTCCCCCAGATCAAACTCCTTTTGTCCTTTTCCTGGCAAAATGTAATTTGACTTTTTGACCCGATCGTTTGTATTCTACATACAGTTTAATCGAGATTTACCTTGACCTGTGGTAAATCTTGTCCAAAGCACGATCAATTTGTAGGAAAATTGTTTAACACTGGTCACGTTCATTAAGATATTTGTCAACTAATAACTAGACCAGATCGACTTCATCACATGCTTTTGCACAACATAAATGCCCGCTAAAAAAACAACCCATAATATAAACACAACAAAAAAGTAAGTCCCCCCCCCCTCCCCTAAACAAAATAGCATAACTTTTTAGCGAAGAGGTTTTGGGCAAAATAATTTGGCAGGATTGTTCCTTCATTTATTGACTAACTTCTGTGTGAAAATCACATTAATCCACTTAGTCATGCATGAGTGGGCAAATTTTAAATGCAAAAAATGTCACTTTTCAAAGGTCACAAGGGTAATTGTTCTTGCCGTTTTAACATTACATTTTGGCATTTCTTGTGCGATTTTTAAAATGTTTTGACTCAACCATGGCACGAAAATGACTTCTTATGTTTGCATAAGAGTTCATGTTACATCTTTGTAAAAATATCCAGAGTTTTATTTTTTCACCAAAATAAAGGGTTTTTAAAAGTTTCAAACTCAAGAGCGATGAGTATTTATTAAACGGTGCTCATTCAACCAGAACAATGGGTTAAGCGTCGGGATAGGTGTTAGTGCATCGAGATATGGATGATAAACATTGAAAGGGCATAAATCATGCACCAAAAATGGAATTCATCCAAAATTCATAGACAGAATCCTCAAATTACCCTTGTGACTTTTGACAAGTGACATTTTTCCTTTAAAGTTTGCCCACTCATGCATGACGAATTGGATTAATGTAATTTTCACACATAAGTTAGTCAAAAAGTTAAGAGACAATCCTACCGAATCATTTTGCCAAAAACCTCTTCAATAAAAAAAGTTATGTAATTTTGTTTAGGCATGTTAGGGGGGACTTACTTTTTTTGTGTGTTTACATGAATATCTCCATGAAATAACTTGTAAAATCTTCTCGAAAACAAACGCACACTTACAAACCCATCCATTGCAATCAACATTGCTACGGGACCCCAACATTACCAATACATACATGCTGAAATCAATGTCCCACACTTCTATCAACTGTCATCTGCTCAATGAATTAGCCTTCGTCCCAGACAATGAAAACAAACTCTATCACAGGAAGATATACAACACAGGGAATGGCTGCAATACTCTCGTAATTTCAAAAATGAAAGCCTAAGCCAAGAGGAAGACAGTGAAGGTCTATATCGTTAAGGTTCAAGTAGTTGATTTCCATTCAATAGGGCCTATATAATCATGATAATACATGCAGTATGTTTCGCTTGAAGGTTACCATGGTTACGGTGAAATTATTGTATTTCCGTTCGATAAGGCCTAACACCGGTTCGGTGTTCCGTTTGAAAGTATAAACATGGCTGTACAAGACGGAAGACCTACATCTAAATAATGATCAATGGCACAGCTCATGACGGTATACTTAATGTCCAGTGATAGACGCGAGTCTAACAAACAAAAACACAACGAGTATACTTCATGAATCAATGCTTGGGATTACCTCAAAACGTTAGTTTTTCCATAACTCATTGGATGCGCAATCACGAGGGATTAAAGAGTATAAAAAAACGTGTAATTGTTTTCATTGCCTGCGTGATTTTGTGAACGATTCTTCTTGAAGCTCAAACTACGATAATTCAACAATAGGCTGCGATATTATACATTCTACCTATGATTCCTTAAAGAAAAAAAAAAGGAACACACACTATGCATTGGGATTCGTCAGTCACTAAAGAACGGATCAAGAAATCCAAGGAGAATTTTAAGAAGTAGGCAAGGCAGGAGACGATGAGAAATGGTGGCGACTTTACCGGACAAGGAGCGATACATATAGTGAGACACGCGGAGCACTAGAAAGATGGAGGAACGAAGAAAAGTTTATGATTTATCAAATTTGATTAGGACCGTTGGGAATTAACTCCCACTATGTTAAAACAGAAACAATCTCATTTAGCACAATGAAGGATAACTAATCGTGCATAGGAGCCGTTCTGAGCTTAAGAAGAGCTTGGGGGATCCCCCCCCCCCCCCCCCCCACCATCACCACCACCATCACACAGATTTGTACCTAATCACACTCTCAAGCTACCGGTCAGTTCCTCTCCAGCTGCATGTCATATTCGCAACTCTACCCCATTAGGCATTGTTAACCCATGCGGGAGCAAGTAGGTTTGGGGCTGTAACTATTGATATCAACTGTTAAAAACAATGAAATATGCATCACGTGAAAGGGCATACATCTCTGCACAAGATGAATTAATTACCTTCGTAAGGATTTTCAAAGCAAAATAAGGTGCAAAGGGGCACTAAATCTTCAAATTGGCAACTCGCTGAATAGGTTGAAATCCATCGATTGCTCTTCCAATTGGCATGATTTTTGCTGTAACTTGGATGATTTTGACGTTTTATTTATTTATAATGGAACTTACATTACGTTTCTTAATAACAAAAAATTTAAAATTTAAAAGCCAAATAGTCATCAGTTTTGCTATACAAAGGTCTTCGTCCTGAAAGGATAAACATCCTATCCTGCTCCCCTCCCATCATAATCTACATCTAGAGTTAGGGAAGGTTACACATACGTTGTGGAAATGATTATGATTGGTGTTACAAAGAGGGACAAAGTTAGAAACCAGGATTTGAGAAAGAAAACTTAAGTACGGGACATAGTACAGGAAATTAACTCGAAGAAATGGAGGTAGGCTGGTCATCTCGCCAGGAGGAAAGATGATAGATGGACTTATAAATTAACCAGCTGGACCCCCAGAGCTAACACCAGTAGAAGAGGCAGGTAAAGTAGGAGGTGGATTGACGATATTAGTGAAATGGTATTATGACATGGAAACGAACGGCACAAGATAGATCAAAATGGAAAAGTGAGGAGGAGGCCTTCCTTCAGCAGTGGAGAGAAATAGGCTAGATATAAAGAGAGTTAGATATACACATACATTTCGTTGAGCTTGGGATGTTGATCTGACTTGTGTGTATAAGCATCACTTGTCTCCTTACAACCATGGACTGTGCTCGCTTGGGCCCTCATTGACTCTCTCCAGACAAATCAAGTGTAGGACCACTGCAGATGATACGATCCGATCTGTCTTACAACTCTGCGACTGGCTGAATCACAGGACACACTCATGCAATTTGTGCAAGTAGGTGATGCTATATTTCCAGAATCGTGGACAAATCGTTTTTTTCTGCAATGGCCCTTATCCATCAGACCAGGGAGGTGATCCTATTCATAACCTTTAAAAGAAGGTTAACTCCTTATGCGACATTAACGCATTTTGACACAAGTAAACGCCATCGCAGGCGACACAATCTTGCCACGATTATGCAATCGAAATGGTCTACGACTAGAAATGTGACGTCACCTACCTGCACTTACCGGGTCCTGCGATTCAGCCAATCACAGAGTAGTAACCGATTAATCGGATCGTGTCCTCTGCGGTGGGCCTTAACACACGCAAAAGCCATAGAGTGGCAGATAATATCGCATACAAAGGGTGAATGCATTGTGCGCCACATTTGACATGTTCATACACACAGTTCCCATAGGGAAGTTGTCTGTTTGGCATTCAGGGGGTTAACTGATGGTTTTCCTTTTTACACATGATGATAGTCCTGTAACCTTCGTATAAACGCAATCACATAATATGTGATGTCTGAAGCATCATTCCAGACAGTTATCTAAAGTAGATGGTAAGCAATTATGCACATATTTGTTTTCCTGATTATTTTCAAACGGAAATAGAAACGGAGTCTGCAAATACATAGGCCCTACATACATTCATTTATACTTTGGAGTCTTCCATATGAGAGTTGTTGATATAAAAAAGAAAAGAAATAGCTTTGGTGCAATTAATTACATAAATCCAGTGTCATCTGCAATAAAATCGTGATTTTGCTCGATTATGTTTACATTTAACACTTACATTGGTGTCACTTCTTTATTTGACTTCTTTATTTTTCAGCTTCATCTGCATCTATTGAATAGCCAACGTAGAACATTTGAACACTGTTTTATTCTTTAAATGATAGATATTATTGATTATTGTGAGTAGATATATGATATAATAAAACGGAAATAATATATCGGCTAAAGGCCTTTAGCAAGAGTGATGTACTGTTAATGTGCTTACAACTGACGTTGGTATGACGATGCAAATGTAGATGACATCTGCATTGTCAGTACATTACTCTTGACAAATGCATGTTTATGGCCGCAATGTTGAGAGAATTATTCTTCTTCGGCGTGTTTATTCATTTCTTTGTATTTTCTCTCTCTCTCCCCCCCCCCCCCCTCTCTCTCTCTTTCTCCCTCACCCTCTCTCTCTCTCTCTCTCTCTCTCTCTCTCTCTCCATCTCTCTTTCTCTCTCTCATAGTCACACACACACCCTCACATCCAAACACACAAATACACAAAATGCTTCCCCTCATGTATCATTTGTCTGCAATCATCATACATTTCAATTGTTAATCAGAGCATTTGTAATGCTCCAATTGAACTCAGCAGCTTTTAATCAGAAACCAGAGATAATCATCAATCGTGCAGTCTGAGTGGTTAGCCGTATGCTGCTCTATTTATTCCACGGTGAGAACCACAGCCCGGGGGGATTTCGATCACAAAGGAAACGTTTCTAGACATGTATCGAAAAATGCTCGAGATCGTTCGATTTCCGCCTGGGATATGCGGATTATGTTCGGTAATTGCCAGAAAATTTTGGAATGTCAACAATTATGTACAATGTATGTTCAGAACTGCACAATACAGGGAGACAGGGTGAGGCGTGTTGGATTAACGGATCGGGAATATCAAAAGCCGACGATTGTTTGAATGTTGAAACACACTTATGAATATAACCTCCTCCCCCCCCCCCCTCTCCTTTAATAAAAGCAAATTATGATATAGCGTAATTTATCTAGTTGTTTACGCAATCAGCTCATCAGTGCGAACACTGCTTTTTATGAGGATTTCTTCCAGACTGTATTAGATACGGGCTGATAGGAATCCTTGGTGAGAAGAAAATACACAATTGGGCAGCTGGTGAGTTCGAACCCTGCTCGAGAGGCACAGGAGCTATCCACTATATCACGCTACTTTTTTGACCTGACCTTTTACAGTTCGTACAATGATATATAAAACGGATAAAGTAGTAGAAGTCGTAGTTGTAGTAGTAGCAGTAGCAGCAAAAATAGTTGCAGTAGCAATAAAAGTAGTAGTTGTAGTAGATGAGGAAGTAGTAATAATAGTATTAGTAGTCGTATTAGTATTGGAACTAGTAGTAGGATTAGTAGTAGTAGTAGTAGTAGTAGTAGTAGTAGTAGTAGTAGTAGTAGTAGTAGTAGTAGTCGTAGTAGTCGTAGTAGTGGTGGTAGTCGTAGTAGTGGTAGTAGTAGTAGTAGTAGCAGTAGTAACAAAAGTAGTAAAAGTAATAGTAGCAGTAGTAGTAGTAGTAGTAGTAGTAGTAGTAGTAGCAGCAGCAGCAGCAGCAATAGTAGTAGTAGTAGTAGTAGTAGTAACAGTATAGTAGTATCTGTTGAAGTAGTAGTAGGAACAGTTATAGTAATAATGGTAGTAATAGTAGTAGTAGTAGTAGTAGTAGTAGTAGTAGTAGTAGTAGTAGTAGTAGTAGAAGTAGTGGTAGAAGTAGTAGTAGTAGTAGTAGTAGTAGTAGTAGTAGTAGTAGTAGTAGTAGTAGTAGTAGTAGTAGTAGTAGAAGTAGTAGTAGTACTGGGAGGAGTAGAAGTACAATCAGCGAACACAATTCAGTGAACGTACCAAAGATAACAACTATAGATTAATGAATTCACCAGCTTTGATTTCCGAGTGCGCTGTTCACGTCAGTGCATTGAAGAGAAAGCACACGGCCTGGAAAAACACTTCACTGCTTAATGTCGCATTGAATTTAAAGAACGCAAGGCCATAATTGCCGAATGATTATTCGAAGCTGAGTGTATTCATGCTAGAATAATTATTAATTTGAGCAATCGTTTACTTTACGATTACAAAATTAAGAAAATCAGCGATAATTTGAAAAATTTCTTACACATTAAAACATGTATTAGGGAATGATAGGGGTTTGAAAGTTGGTTGCTCCTTAAAGGGGACTCTGATACTAAAATAACTTGCTCTCAACTTGTTTTATACAAGCATAGCAATCTAAGAGTCAGAGCAAAACAACTTCATTTTTGTAACATGGAGACCATTTCTATACCTTCACTGCCTATGTGCCAAAACATACATAAATAAACTCCTTACTTTCTCGTTTACTTGTCCGACCAGGCGCGTATTTAAGGAGGGGGGAGGGGGGGGGGTTCAACCCCCCCCCCCCCCCCCCACCTCAGACGTTCAACCCCCACCCCTAGTTTTTGTTAATGTAATTTATATAATTTTGATTGTTATTATTGATATATTATAAGTATGTAATGGTGGATTTAGGGGGGGGGGTGAAACCCCCTTTTCCGTTTTCTTTTTTTTTTTTTAATCTATATGTTTTTCTTTTGCTCATGTTTCCCCAGAGGACGGTCTGCCAGACGGACGGTACCCCTACCTAATAATGTATGACGCAAGAAATTGTGCAGCGCTGGAAAAGCAATCATAGCTAAATTAATCCGAAAATAATCACTACGCAGTATCCCCTACTTAGATAACTTGATTTTATCTTCGGAGTAACGAGCCTTATTTCATTGCTAGTTATATGTCGTTCCGAATAATGAAGCTGAAAATAATCGAGCAGAATCACTCAGCAATGACACGTTTACATTACCTTTGTATGTCCAATTATCCGCTGCTCTACGGGATGTTAATGTGTATTTTACTCGATTGTGCCACATCTACCTTGGATGTGAGAATGTTCTAGAATTCTCGATTGACTGGCTACTGCTCTGAACTTTTTTTTGATGCATACGCAATTAGCTTCACGTTCACCTTTGATGTTGCGATTACAGATGCTCTAATTAGAGATGTCATAGTAGGGGTAATCTCGTTACGACTGTGACTGTGACTATGACTGTCAGCTGCGCGTAACAATCCGATACATACGCGATTGCTTCACGTTCACCTTAGATGTGACAATTCGACATGCAAATTCTACGTCACAGTCACAGTCACAGTCACAAACACAGTCACAGTCGTAGCAATCTAGAACTTCGTATCAGAAGCTGATCTGGTGGTTTTCAATGCAGAGATCAATCATTGTCAAATGGGCACATATCGTGGTCGCCACGGAGCCGGCCGGTGACGATCGAGATAAAGAGATGTACGTAATAATACAAGTCATGGTCACTCGACCACGCACGCGAAAAATACCAGCATTCAATCGTGATCTATAACACACGAGCCGGCAACAATTTGATTTATGTGTCAAACGGTACTTGTGTCATTTGCCTGCTCCGGCTCGCCATCACTGTGCAACCCCCCACCCCCCCCCCCCCCCCCCCAAAAAAAAGAGAGCGAGAGAGAGAGAGAGACAGAGAGAGAGAGAGAGAGAGAGAGAGAGAGTCAGAGAGAGAGAGAGAGAGAGAGAGAAAGGAGGAAGTACAACAATTATATAAGCGGGGTTTATTTTGTTGCAGATAATAAAGTGAGACAGAGACATCCCATCAAAGGATCGACCTCTTTTTGAAAGAAACCAAAAATTTACCTGTTTTTCTTGATTGACATGTTGCCGGGTGACAATGATTTGGGTCAGAATGGTGTATTTGCCCCGATTATTTGTTTCAGTATTGAGCTAGAGGCTTCATAACTCCAAGGCCATGGCAGGTTTAGACCGATTTTCATGGTATAATGAAGAAAAGCATCAATTCTTTTCAAATCTACTCGCACTCTTTACATAAGATTTTTCCGCTATGTGCTCTGTATTTTCGCTTTCAATTCTCTCTTCGTACACAGGTACATGCACCGCATTTCCCCGAAACTATGAAAAACTACCGAGTCTCTGGCATAGTTTTACGATTGCACTTGGTACATGCACCTTCCTGCAATAAACATCCGGACGGACGGATAGACAACCCCAAAACAAGATTCCAACTGGCCACTTCGTGGCGGAGGCGTATCAAATCTGTAACCAACCACAACCCATAAAAACAGCAGCGGCATTCGTAGCCTATGTACTAGGCTGTAAGGTGCATGGACACAACCCAGTCTGTCAACAACTATGTCTGGTAATACAGACTATGCCCTAATCCCATCCTCGCTCCTCCTCACAGAGGGGAAGAAGCCAAAAGTCCCGTGACGTCATTAGGGCGTAGTCTGTGTTACCAGACATAGCTGTTGACAGACTGGCTTATGTCCATGCACCTCACATCCCAGTACCTAGGCTACGGTATTCGCGCTACATTCTAGACCGTAATATGACAGTAATATGTAAATGAGTAGGATTTGGAACCCTGCAGGAGAAACATGGCGAGATGAATGACGTGTGAAAGCTTCCGCAGACATCGACACGACTGGAGTCGTAATGGCCTACAACTGGACGTGTCTTTCTTTTGCACCAATCCCATGACCAGGTACTGCGATTCAGTCCCAGATGCAGTCCAAGGAGTCGTACGACTGATCGGATCGTGTCGTCTTGGTGGTCTGTACCTGCCTTTAGGTTAATGGTTGTGTCCCCTTTTAGTTATAGTTATACACGTCACCAACCGGTGTTCTTTTCTGACCTGCAAAAGGGTTTAAAATGACCAACAATGACCTGATGATGGTGTTGCAAATATTTTATTTTCCACATTGAGTAATAAATGCTTTAAGTGTATAACCTACGATCAGCGTGAACCTGTTATGACTCTTGACATTTTTATTTTTTCTTTGCACGTTTTCCTCTTCTGTTTTTCAGCACTAAATTGTTACATTATTTTTAGATTGTGTCTGTATCAGTGTGTTCAACCGAATAATGTTGTTGTTATACATATAAAGCAGTCAATTATTTCACTGTATTTAAGTTGCCGTCAACGCCTTCGGGCACGTACAAAAAAAAGAATTCCCGAAGACCCACCAATATGGCGCTCGAGATCCAGAGCTATAGTGACGAGATTCACGACTGCGAGTTTTACATGTTTACATCGCATTCCGAGTGTGCTCCGTCAGTTATGGGTAAATTCTATTGTGTAAATAAAGAAGAATAATGGACTGTGACATTTTTGTGGCAGAGTACATCATTTAAAAGCTTTTGTCATATATTTATTGCAAACTTAATGATCAGAAAATGCCCGCGGTGATGCCTACGGGCAGCTTAAATTCCAGAAGTGAAGTTAAGTTGCTGAATTCATATTTCAATCATTATATGTTTGTGTGTGATCTATTAGGACTATGTAAGTCATCCCATTGTGTATAGAAGTTATCTCTCAGTCAATATTTTGTATTTACTTCTTTGTGATGTTATGGCTTACCGTTATTCTTCTTCCGGAGATTCTTTGAAAAGACAGATTTTATGTTAATATAAACGGGGGGAATGTAAAATAAAAATTTGAAAATCGATTTTCAACGCTTATTGAAATGATTAAGAAACATGAATGAATGTAATAGTCCACCCTGAATATTAAAAAGTTCAAAGCAGAAATGTGGGGGGGAAATATTGAAGATTTGATGAAAATCCGTCACAGGATGAGAAAGTAATGATCTTTTGAAATTTCAACTTTGTGACGTATGTGTGAGGTTCTCTTCCATATGTTTTTTGTGCGGTATGATTCCCCACTTTGCTCTTTTCTTTTTCTTATGCAGGAATAATTTTGCTCATATTATATGTGTGTAAAAATATGCTTCTAATGTGTCAAATTCACAAATAAAATAATGCATATCCTTTTGAGAAAATTGTCATTTTCAAGAAGAGTTGTACACATTATGTGGGAGAGCACCTCGCATGTGACGTCACAAAATCAAAATTTTAAAAAGGTCTTTCTTATCCTTCGACGCAAAACTTTCTTTCATGTTTCCGCTTTCATTGAAACCAGCTTAATTCCAGGGTAAACTATCGCTTTAGGTTAGGTTGAGCATGAAAAGAAGATTTAGGAATCACTATAGCTAAGGCTAAGAATAGAACAAAAAAGCAGCTGCTAACATACTTCATGAAATCTACCTCCCAGTTTCCTTTGTCTTTCCTCTTCCTCTCTCTCTGTGCTACCCTATTTCTTTTCCTAATCTTTCTCCTCTTTTTGCATCGATCACTCATTTTTCTTTAGGTCTACCCCTCTCTCCCTTTACTTCACCCCCCCCCCCCCCCCCTCTCACCTACCATATCACATATCACGCTCCCCTGAATGAGTGAGGAGAAATAATCAAACTTGCAGTAAATACATTCAGTCGTGCTTAATAGTCAATATTTGACTATCATACGTCCTTCGCACCCTACATGCTTTGAACTACCGCTCTGTACGGTAAACCTTTCGATACGAGACAATATTTCGGCTGGTGTTAACCAATATGGAGATTCCCTTTGTTGGCAGTACGAGGTTTAAAGTACAGATAGACAAGAAGGCATGGTTGAATAGAATTTTTAGAAGGAATTCCGACCTAAGAGGTAAATAAATTTTAAGCCTAACAAAGTGACAACTAAATGTTGATATCTGTTTCATGGTGACACCATATACGATTTGAAGTGTTTAAAGGTCCCCTGTCATCAAAATGTATGTCGACTAATGTTGATGCTACATAATATGGACATAACAAAATCACTAACTGTTCAATGGAAATATGTGTCCTGTATTTTAAAATCATTTTTCTTTATTTTTTTCTCAGCACTGATAAGCCCCGCCTCCAAAATATCCTCCAACTCAAGATTCCCCCTGTGACATCATCAAAGTAGAAATTAGCAGGATAATAAGCAGAATTTATGCAAAAATTAAACATTGAAATGGCTACCTCCACCTGCCCACAAGAGCATCAAATGTCTATACACAATACCATCAAACAACCTTTCATGTTTCCCTATGTAAAAAATGCTCTATGAGATGCTATTATACGCACTTGCAGAAAGTCATTACAATGCTCAGTTTGTGCATATGTTATGTCTATTATCATGCTTATATCTACCTTTGATGATGTCATAGGGGGAATCTTGAGTTGAAGGGTATTTTGGAGGCGGGGCTTATCAGTACTGAGAAAAATAAAGAAAAATGATTTTAAAATATAGGACACATATTTCCATTGAACAATTAGTGATTTTGTTATGTACGTATTAAGTTGCATCAACAGTAGTCAACATACATTTTGATGACAGGGGCCCTTTAAAGTCAAAATACAAAACCGAAAAGATCTTTTTCCTTGGTTGGCCGGCAATGCGTACAAGGGTTAACGTGCAGGAGTGCAGACACGAATGAATTGAATTCCTAGACAAAAGTCCTGCCTCAGAGGTCGATAAATTCTAAGTAGGTCTCGCACAGTGACAAGTGAAGTTTGATATGTGTATCATGTTAACACCGCTAACGATGTGAAGTGTTTAAAGTAAATACAGAAGAACTAGAATTAGAGACTACAGTTCTATGTCCTTGACAGGTATTTGTTAGGGCTGGTCTGGCTTGGGAAAGTCGGCACTTTGAAACTTGGATTTGGATCAGTTTTGACATACTTGAAGCGAAGTGACATGGTAAATTTGAGTTGTACATATTTTCTAGGATGTCAAAGTATAAGGTGGTACATGTATCGAGTGCTCCTTGAAACGTGTTTTCCTTCCTTGGGGTCGGGGGGGGGGGGGTACTCTAGAGGTAACACACGTCCGCATTTTAGAAACACAAGTGGAATGGGACCGTTGCACGTTGTCAGACAGACACTGGAAGAATCTTAATCATGTTCACGGTTGCAAACACATTTACAAAGCAAATTTGGACCGATACAAGAAAGGGTTGTATGTGTTTGTTGCATCAAAACGAGATTTAAAGTCACGTATTACAAATTTGAGTTTGATGATAATAAGTGTAATTAAAAGAACAACAGTACATGACTTTTGTATTGCATTCCGGTTCGTGACGTCACAGGTGCATTTTTGGGAGCATAATTGCAGTCTGCGCATGAGCAGACTATTGCTGGTAGAACATGACTTCGGGTCAATGGCACTACTCGTAAAGTAAAATGGAAGCTCATTAAATAGTCAACCACATTTCAACTTATTATCATGCAGATATGGCAACAGCTATTCAGGGATAAGAAGGTAGTGAAATAACATTCCATCATGTGCACCTGCTTCCATTGTTGTTCCGGGCACACTGTAAAACGTCTTTACATCCATCATGCAACACAGCTTCATGAAAAACAAAATCTGAGTTAGCAGTCTAGTAGATTGTCCGACCATGGTGCAATTACGAACTGGTATATTCACTCAGTCTACAACCATAATTAAGCTGACAATCAGGGGTTAGGGTAAGGGTTAACTGTTAAGGGTCGGGATCACCCTAAGGATTTGTGATAAGGGCTAAACCAGTTAAAACGTTTGACTAAGTTTACTTAATCCTCAGAAGCAGTTCAAAGGTTTTGTTTGTAGACTAAATGGCGACAAAACTTATATCATTGTGATCAACGTTTCTGACAGTTTGAGTGGGGCGTGGGGAGGAGTACTCTTCTCCAAAAAATGAAAGGAATCAAACCTCGATCATAAGTTGCCATGAATACAGCTAAGCAGAACAGAATACCCAAACATAAGAGGAAGATCGAACATAATTCTATGAGGATTTTATTTAAAGATCTTGAAGTGATGAATTGGGCATTGTCTTGTTAATGTTCATATGCATGGTTCACCTACATGTTAGCAATGGAAATGCTAAACAGTAAGCCTATACGTCATTGCGGATCAACGCAGCTAGCAATGAAGGTTAATGCGAAAAATCACTATTTTCATCTATTTAAACTCACTAGAAATCACCATTTTCATCTATTTAAACTCACTAGAAATCACCAATTTCATGTATTCAAACTCACTAGAAATCACCATTTTCATCTATTTAAACTCACTAGAAATCACCATTTTCATTTATTTAAACTTCCTAGAAATCACCATTTTCATCTATTCAAACTCACTAGAAATCACCATTTCCATCTAATCAAACTCACTAGAAATCACCATGTTCATCTTTTCAAACTCACTACACAATATGGGAGAGCACCTCGCACGTTAAATCACAAAGTCAAAATTTCAAAAAATCATAACTAAATTATCCTTTGACGGATTTTCTTCAAACCTTCACTAATATATTTCTGCTTTGATTACAACCAACTTACTCCTCTTCAGGGTGAACTATCCCTGTGAAGGTAATGGTAATTATTATGGGCCGCTATCAAGGCGCAATGGTTCTGCTGTCCACACTCACTCAGGATTTCATTTCATTTCAGCAATTTAAAAATTTTGAAACGATTCATTCCCGGTCTCCTGAAATGAACGCTAACCGGAATGAAACCATGGTCACGACAGAACGGACTCCATTGATTACGTAGTCTTTACCTCACCTACCAGGTACCTTTAATGTCGCAGTCTTGATCGTTGGCTTTAACTTGAATGTGAGCCAATAATAAAACGGGTTATGATAAATTACTTATATGGCCTAGTTTGTTTTGTTCACTTATTAGCTTTTCTTCTGCAACCGCTTACATTCTTCCTCGCTTTCATGATCCATATTTCAACATTACATGACTTGTAAACTGAAACGTCACATATAGTCCCACAGCATCAATATTGATACCGCATTAGATGATCTATTCATTATCGCCATTATAGTATTCAGGCATTAGTAAAAACATCTTTTGGAAAGTCCTTAAACCGTCAAAATGGAAAATGGCTTACATTGCCTGGCCGTAATCAATAAGTATATTGCACTGGCAGAATAGAATCTCCTGTACTTCAAAAACTTCAAAAAAAAAAAAAAAAAAAAAAACCTGCTTAACCTGAAAATTACAATTACGTGATTATATTTGATATTGCAAAGAAGCAGAATATAATCTCTTTCGTCTGTTCAGCAGGAAAAAATGGCTTGTAAATGATTTATGTGAATAAAAGGAGAATAAAAACAAGAAGAAACAGACCGACAAAAGGTTCTCGACAGTTTTATTTTTTTCACAAATACAACATAGGCAGGGCTCTTTTCTGTGATGGTTTTACAAAGTATGATCATCACACACACCCTTCTTTTAACAAAACATTTGCGTGCAAATACCACACAATACAATATTAAATCAGCCCTACGTGTCTTCTTACTAACACGTAAAGCCATCTCTTTCAACTCTCGACACATTTTAGGATGTTTTAAAGTCCCACGTTTGCATTTTCTCACCAATGCAATGATTTTGCTACACATGTAATGTACTAATAACATTTTGACATAAAATAGTCATCTTACATGTCCACAGGAGTTTGCTGGAGCATAAGAACACTTGTAAAGAAGAAAATTTATGAAAACAATCTATAAGTCACCAATTCTTAAATTTTGCAACAACAAAAAATCGAACCATCCTGTTTCATGAGAATTCTTTCACCTATTTCACTAATCACGTATGGTGGTGTAAAATATACAAACTAATTACATGCTGCTGACTAGCATACTTATGAAATAACTGGCTGATAGAATATAGTATGACTCATTTCTTCAAATAAAACAAATGATATTACTTGGCCACAATTAACCAGGATGTAAGTATGGAATGAATGAATTTATTTAAAAATTGTGTGACACCTGTTTGGTTTAATGAAGATTTTGTCAATATTGTCTATACATGTATTTGCTTTAACTGTTACATCAAAATATTTCAAGACAAGAATGTTTCCTGATAATAGCGTCTGGCTGACCCATTGTTTGGCAGCACAGTGCTATGTCACAAACTGCGATGAGCCTCCCAGCCAAGGTCATGTGACTTGATCTCTTTCTATTTCTCTCTCTGTCTCTCTCTCTCCTGGACCCTGTTGCATAACACTTACCATTAATGGTAACTCTGCCATCAATGGTAACTACCACAGTAACATCACCGGACAGCCAATCAAATCAAAGGTTGCCATAGAAGTTGCCATTGATGGCAAAGTTACCATCAATGGTAAGTTTTATGCAACAGGGCCCTGCTTTGTCCCTCAGTCTCTATTTCTATAATGATAATAGCTGACTTCTATCTAGTGCTTCTCTACTACAGAGTACTAATCAGGGGACCAATCACAGCATCTGATTATTACCCTGGTTTAGCCAAGCAACTATAGGGTGTCTGTAAAAAAAGCAAACCCAACTTCAACAGCAAATTTTCAGCAAACTATAAAATATTTACACATTATTTTTTCATTGTTAAAGTCCTCTGTCTAATGATACCACTTAAGTTATGGAACTCTCATGCATGACTGAGCATGATTCAACCTAATGAATGGGCGTGAAATCATCACTGTGGCAAGTTATTTCTTGCTATTGTCATGCATTCAGGGCCTATTTTAAGTTAAATGTTTGTCGCATGTTAGGCCCATGATCAAATCATCACTGTGACAAGATATTTCTTGCTATCATCACGCATTTAGAGCCTATTTGAAGTTAAATTTTTGAATACATGACAATAGCAAGAAATAACTTGCCACGGTGATGATTTCACACCCATTCACTAGGTTGAATCATGCTCAGTCATGCATGAGAGTTCCATAACCTAAGTGGTATCATTTGACAGAGGACTTATTGGACTATCTAACCATGAAAAAATAATGTGTAAATATTTTATAGCTTTCTGAAAATTTGCCATTGAAGTTGGGTTTACTTTTTTTAGAGTCACCCTGTACAAGCTAATTGATCGGATAAGATCATTTACTACACCTGGGTTGAGATGGACAAGTATGAATATGACACCTTGTACATGGGTGTAGGTACTAGGCCGGCATCAAAGCTAGGATCTTTCTGCAAGTCATGAGCTCTGGGACCCGCCATTTCACTACAGTGCACTTGCACCTATCACTCCCATGTACAAAGCAGTCATGCGGGTCCAATTTAAAGGGCACAAAAGCATGATACATAGTTTGAACCTTGTGTCTTTCTGTCAGTCCCAGGTTAGCCTAGGTACTAGGCTGTGAGGTGCATGGACACAACCCAGTCTGTTAACAACTATGTCTGGTAACACAGACTACATTTATGCCCCAATCCCATCCTCGCTCCTCCTATCAAGCCAGAGGAGCTATGACGTCATTAGGGCGTAGTCTGTGTTACCAGACATAGTTGTTAACAGACTGGGTTGTGTCCACGCACCTCACAGCCTAGTACCTAGGCTAGTCCCAGGTACGAGCAGCCATGCAGTTCAAATGTTATAGACAGAAAACCTTTTAAATTAGTGCGAACTTCTGTCTTTCTTTCACTGCCAGAAATGGAGCAGCTGTATGGTTCATAAATTACGGACATAAACGCTTGTTACATAGTGCAAACCTCTGTCACTCCCACGTATGGAGCAGCCATGCGGGTCGAATGTACAGTGTGCCAAGGCTTGTTACGTACCACAAACCTCTGTCTTTCTCTCACTCCCAGGTACGGATCAGCCATGCGGGTCGAATGTAAAGTGCGCCAAGGCTTGTTACGTAGCGCAAACCTCCGTCTTCATCTAACTCCCAGGTACGGAGCAGCCATGCGGGTCGAATGTAAAGTGTGCCAAGGCTTGTTACGTACCACAAACCTCCGTCTTCTTCTAACTCCCAGGTACGGAGCAGCCATGCGGGTCGAATGTACAGTGCGCCAAGGCTTGTTACGTACCACAAACCTCTGTCTTTCTCTCACTCCCAGGTACGGAGCAGCCATGCGGGTCGAATGTACAGTGTGCCAAGGCTTGTTACGTACCACAAACCTCCGTTTTTCTCTCACTCCCAGGTACGGAGTAGCCATGCGGGTCGAATGTAAAGTGCGCCAAGGCTTGTTACGTAGCGCAAACCTCCGTCTTCTTCTAACTCCCAGGTACGGAGCAGCCATGCGGGTCGAATGTACAGTGTGCCAAGGCTTGTTACGTACCACAAACCTCTGTCTTTCTCTCACTCCCAGGTACGGAGCAGCCATGCGGGTCGAATGTACAGTGTGCCAAGGCTTGTTGCGTACCACAAACCTCCGTTTTTCTCTCACTCCCAGGTACGGAGCAGCCATGCGGGTCGAATGTAAAGTGCGCCAAGGCTTGTTACGTAGCGCAAACCTCCGTCTTCTTCTAACTCCCAGGTACGGAGCAGCCATGCGGGTCGAATGTACAGTGTGCCAAGGCTTGTTACGTACCACAAACCTCTGTCTTTCTCTCACTCCCAGGTACGGAGCAGCCAGGTGGGTTGAATGTAAGGTGTGCCAAGGCTTGTTACGTACCACAAACCTCCGTCTTCTTCTAACTCCCAGGTACGGAGCAGCCATGCGGGTCGAATGTACAGTGCGCCAAGGCTTGTAAGGTAGCACAAACCTCTGTCTTTCTTTCACTCCCAGGTACATAGCAGCCATGAGCATTGAATGTCTTGCTGAATAATGTTAGAAGCCACTTCAGACATTAATCTGTCCTTCCACATTAAGAATTCAGTGAATAGCCAGCCTTACCACATTATCTCCACATCGATGACTCTCTTTTATGATCATGTGATCATATCTAAGCGATAAGTAGCTACTTCATGGGCAACCCATTCAAAGATATCCAAGTTGAATTCTCGAACATGCATTATTAGCAATAGTACTATGGAAAAGACAGAGAGGTATGTTTCCCTTGTATTGCAGCAGCTCATCCTGACCTAGTGCCATCCATCTTCTCTGCATTAGCTCACAGTCTGATTGGCTCTGTAACAGAGAGAGGTGAAAGCAGAGGTAGAATGCATTGAACTCATTAAACTCAAATCCAGGCTCACATTACCAACAGCTACGCTACTCGAATCTCACTTCTAATGGTAGCTACTACAGGTATTCTCATTTTACAATTACACGTCCTGAGTGTCCACTGACTATTTTGAAGTGCATCCAATCAATCGTTCCAAATGGTAACTTTGTACAGAGAAACCCTGGCCCTGTCTTATAAACACTTGCGATTGATCTCAACTTGACTTGAATTGCAACTATGCAAATCAGAGAAAAGGTGGTGCGATCGATTCAGACCAATGGCAACTCTTTATGAGATGGGGCCCTGTTTGAATTACTACCTGTAAAAATAAAAAAAATTTAGATTCCATTGAACAGTGTATCTCGATGAAATCTATATAAAATCCATCTGCAGACGGAGGCCACCTGCTTATAAAGGCTGCATTTCTTATCTCTCTTGAGTGGTCTGTACAGGTTTCATTGTACATTCCTCCTTATAACATACGGTAAGTCTCAGAATTTGCACTGCAATCTTTCTCTTGTTTTTTCTTTTTCTGAGGTACTTGTATTCTACTCCTTGTATTCCTTGAGAGTATTACCTTGCGAATGAGATGACGGCCACAATGCTGAACACCAGCTCCAGCCCTAAGAAGGCTAGAAGAATCACATTGAGGATCAGCTCAGCTCGTAAGACGTATGTCTGCCACAAGATGAGGTAGAGGGCGCCAAACAAGGTTGCCATGGTCATGGCCAGTGAGACACAGAGGTGCACGACTTTCTCTGTGAGGTTGCCCTTCTTCCCTGCAGGAGATAGAGTCAGAACGATGCGATTTAACCCTTTATGAGCTAGAGAAAATTCTGGTTGACTGTACTTGCGTGCATTACTGCTGTAGAAATGCGAACGTTTGAGCGTTTGTTTTTTTTATTATAGAGAAGTGTATTAGATGGATATCTGTTTTCAATTAACCCTGTCAGTACCATAGGTGCATGATATGTGTAATAAGTGATTTGGTATTTCTGGGCTAGGTAGTAAGAGGGGTAATTGTTCTTACCCAGAAACAGCCTGACGTATTCTATAGCAATGAGCAGTAGAATGAGGATCCATTCTCCAGCCAGGTTTTCTGTTGGGTACGGCAACACGGCCCCTGCAAACAAGACCAAGCAAAAACACATTGCCAATTAATAAATAGAACAAGGTATTAGTACTCCTGAAGACGGACTGTCAATCTGCCCGAAACGTAGAGTCTACATCTCTACTCATCAGCTCTTCACGCTTTCTGGTTTATAGTCCTTTTCAGGACTACACTCATTTCAAAAGAATACTTTACTTTCAAATCTCCACTTTCTCGCATTTCCAATTCATCTCCAATTTCATCCACTTTTTCTCATCTCAGTCCTTCCAGGACTTTACACATGGTGTACCGTAAACCTCTCTCGTGATTGATGCAAACCTTCAAACATCATCCAAGGTATTAGTTGCCGTTCATATACTGCAATTACCATAATTCTACTATTGTTACTGATGCACGTCGGTAAGAATTTTTCCAGCGAGCCTCTACAAACACTGTTCATCTACACAAAAAGAGGCGAAATATTGCGCTATTTTGGAAAGCTGGACTCTCTCCTCACCCCGAGCTTGAGCAAACACGCTATGGTGACATGATAAGCCAAAGTAGCGGTGCGATTAGCAAACCATATGCCAGAGCGCGATGCATGAGGCGCAACTTCTACGGCTATTTTGCGGATGCAGTTTATAAGATACACTTACCACAATATTGTGGTATTACTACTACGTCTCCATCTTCAAAATAGCCGTAAAATCAGCGGGAAAAGGAGGAAGCAAATACCGCATTAAATACGTATTATGTAATTGATTCCTGTTCATATTACGCAGCTATAGGTAATGCATCAGCAAAATTGCAGCAAATGTTGTACTTTTTTTGTGGATTGTTGTGTATATGAATAGGATCAGTGAAATAATATATAGGGGGCCCAAGGCAATTTTGCTCTGTAAATTGAAGGTAGACTAAAGCAGTAATGATCCGGGTATTGTATCATTTACACATGTATGCATGGTAAAACAGAACAAAACGAAGGTACAATAGTGTGCTCTGTATCGTATCATGTCCCTTCAAACCATTGGAGTTCCACACATCGGTCAATAAATTGGATGCAGTCATGCAGCGCTAGTAATCATCATTTTCAAACACAAATAGCTTCCTTCTAGGCCCGATTTTTCAGAAAATGTCATTGTCGTTCTTGCAGTTTTCTGCTTCTTTTCAATTCTTCTCAACTCTACTCCAATTCTACTCTTCAATTACCGGGTTGCATTCCCTTAAGCTTTAACGGATATTATTGGGTCCGAATAAGCCACTAATTTGTTTTAACAGTGGTGTAAAAACTAATCCACGCTCCCAATGACAAAGGCAAGAAAAAACACAACTCGTCATATTTGACCTACAAACCCTAATCATTTCTGCTACATTACCTGACTACAATGCATGTCCATTCATGGGATGTTGACATAGCTGGACAATTGACATTACATACATTACGCAGGGAAATTAGCATTTTATTTCCGAGGGCTGTTTTCTACTGCTTCTCCAGCTTTGGATGGCTAGATCTTCAATTCACGGCAGAGGGTAATAGTAAGTTATATGATTGGGTCTACAGCACGATGCTGAGTGCAATAGTTCCAATTATATAATGCAACGCAGAGGGAAAAAATATACAAATACGGACTGCTCTAATGGACATGATTAAAACTTTAGATCTCAAAACGATGATCACGCCGCCACGGGACGAGTGATAATAGCATTTTTCTGAAATCACTGCAGGCCTATAGTTTAACTTTCACTGTAGTCCCGATTATCAGAGCAATTTATATTTGTTTTTATACAGAATAAAGAAAGAAATGATACACATGTATTTTGAACCCACAACCATTTATTATGCAAGTTTATGCTAATAAAGGCACTATTGACCGCTTTTGACATGTAAGCTGATATTTTGATCGCTATTTACAAAAATGAAAGTATTATTGCCTGCTATTTGGTGAGGTTCTTTTCCTAGGGTGGTTAAATCGACTTCATAACTCTCAACCAATGAGGTAACAGTTTTTCTCAAGATGATGTGTACAATTCCAATCATATGATTGGGCCTATAATGCACAGCACAGGACCATACTGCCCTACTCTGACAAAAGGAAGCAAGTGACAAATCACTCAAGTCTGGGTTATTGGTATTCTTAGATTGTACCCAGCATTCCCTACATATGACCAATATCTGGACAAGAAATATTCATCTTGCTGTGAGATATTCAATCTGACATGATATGATGCACTGATGCCAATGCAAATGATGGATACATTTTGCTCATTTACAAGAAAAGTCTTTTTGTTAGTTGCTTTTTTGTCAGAGAAGGGCAGCATAGTCCCAATCAGCCAAAACCAAGGGACCAGTGTTTTGCAATAATTGACTTTCCTGAAGAAGAAAAAAGTGCCCTTTGTTACAGTATTCATTATACAGGTCTTATAAACCTGGTAATTTGCTTTTAATTTCTAACTACCGTTATAAATCATTCAGCTTGAGTATTTTGTTCAATACTCCTGAATACACTCAATGACAGTGCTATCATGTACCAAGATTCAGCAATAGGCTAGGCAGGTAGAAATAAATCCCTCACATGCAGCTGTCCATCTGTCCCTGAGAGACAACCAATGAGCTTCCATAGAAATATCACAAATCCACCAATGAAAGGGCATGAATACTTCATGAATATGTATGAGTATACAATCAGCCCATCCTAGCCCCTATTCACTATCAAATTTAAGCATGCACAGTGACAAAATAGTAAGTTGGTGCTTGAGCAGCTTCATATACAGCTTGTTTGGTCCTTAAATCTATACTGTAACCAACAAATGCAGTATTTTGACACATTTTTTTTCTTGCATTCCATGCCAAGTCTAGACAGAATACAATTTGTTGTCTTTGGAGAGGATTTTTTCGGTCAATACTATCAGACAACCTGGAGTCAGGGGAAGTAGACCTTGTATGACAGCTTAAAATGATGGTGTGTAGCCATGCGGAATACTGGGACCCAAGGGGGCTTTGTGTAAAGCTTCAACAAATACAGATATCTCACTTCTCACTCATTTGCTGTCAATACTCTGAAATATATCTACCAAACAAGTGTGATATAAGTCTTTCAGATTCTGTACCTGTGTGAAAATCCTGTGAAAATAGCCCAAGTGAAATCATTTCTAAATAACACATTTGAATCAAATTCACACTTTTTATGTTCTGTATCTTAGATTTATGAAGAAACAAAATAAACTACTAACAAGCTGATTTCATGAAAAGAACATCAGTTCAGTATGCTAGACAGTATAGAAATGATGAATCAATAAAGGCGTTTGCTACCACACTAAAAAGTGACTATTCCAGCCTTAGTATTTGGGTCTGTCTACAGTAAAAGGATATTTTCTGGCACAACTGAATCATTTGAAATTATGACCACCTTGCACCACCAAAATATGACAGAGAGTTAAGGTCATTTCCTCCAAAATAACTTCAGCTAAAATCCTGCTCTGAATGTTCATTATTATATATTTCTAAACTAAGCCCGTACACATTTGCCATCACAGTGGTAATGGGACAGACAAGTGTATTTCAAACTTGTCTGTCCCGTTACCAATATGCTGTGTTAAATTTGTACAGGGCAAATTTTCTGAAGCATACAAAACCTTGTAAAGTGCAAATCAATACATTTCTTTGATATTTTATTATTATTGGCTGGTTTATTGAAGAGATTTATGCAAATGTTACAGCAGGAAGGTGTTAGAACTGGAGTCGGCACGAAGAGTAATTTATTCCTTCACCAGTCGCGTTCATTGATAGCACAATAGAATATTTAACGCGTTTGGTTCTTTGATCCAGTGACGACCACCGCCAAATATGCAAGACAAATTTTGGATGCATTTAGAGGAATATACAATCTGCATGCGCAGAAGATTTCAGAGCCACTTCATGTACTAAAGTGCATGCGCAGTAGTAGTACATCTTATAATGATATGAATCTGTGAATTTCAGATTATATTGTTGCATCTTTTTTGTGATAAATCAAGAATACTGTAGAAAACATGTCAGAAAAATGCCTCAATATCGCACATTGGGCAATCATATTTCCTTACAAATATCTTGTAAATCGTTTATTGAGCGTTTCACCTTCCATGGAAAGAACGTCGATTTCGTGTCCGGAGATGTCCGAAAAAGTTACGGACCAAATTCTCTCTACAATTTTATCAAAATTTCCCGTCGCTCACCCCCAAACTAATTCCCAGTGTGTGTAATAAGATCAGCTATGAACTCCCAGCGAAGGCTGAACGGTTGACATATTTCTCAAAACAGATTTTCTTTTGTTATTCAGAGGAAGGCACTGCCTCATTAGAAATACAGCGTATTGTTTAAAACACCTGAATGTCTTGAATTTTTATGAGGCGGCGGTCATCATAGATCAAAGGAAGTCTATCCGAGCGCAGTCCATCCATGATACGTCCATGGTTACAGTAAGTGTAACAGAAATGTACCCATTACCGTAGACAGGCCCATTTGCATTTCTCTGGCAGAAATCTTTTCACTAGGGAGACAAGCACACAGTTTGGTTGCTGGGTACAGTATATGTCAGGTATAATTCAGGCATATCTCATCTGGGGTAAGAATGTGACAGGAGTGCATTACTTGCTTTGCTTTAGAAGTCACTGCATATTTCAGCAACTCATTGGAGAGAATAAACAGGGCACACATAATCAAGCTCAATAACAAATGAGCCCTCATGAAAGAAACACATATCTTGGGGCCGTATTCCATAAACATCTAAGAATTTTTGCTTAAGTCTAAGCAATTTGTCTTAGCCTTTTTCTTGTCTAAGAAATTTGTCCTAACGGTATTCCATAAACTTAAGCAATTTTTCTTAGGTTAGACGATTTGGCTAAGCCAAATCTTAAAATTCTTTGACGTCATGAGAAAATTGGTGACGTCACGCAACTTTCATCACACTCGTTCTCCCACGAACAGCTCCCCGCGGTGAAAAGTCAATGCATTTTACGTGTTAAAGCAAAAATCGCACCAGCATTGAGTCTACCGTTAAAGTTATGCATACCTTGTCTGTGGGCTCAATAGGATAGTTCCGATTTGCCATAGGGGCAAAGTCATCATAGATGAGATCAGTGATGTTAAACATACCGTGCCGACATTTCACCAGTACGAACGCAAGTTGAAAATAGAGGTATTTGGAACGAAAATATGCAATTGTCAAATATGTACACATTTTGCCCAGAGTTTTCTTCCGTTAATCTTACATCTTGCTTACTAATGGCTATGCGTAAAAGAAAACGCGCATCCAACCTTTGACAATGAAATTAACGCGCATTGAGCAGAAATACGCGGTCATGGTGCAAGCGCGCGTGGATAAAGCTGCCATACTGCGCGCAACCACTCTGCAACCCCAAAGTTAAGACAACCCACAGCTGTCTTAAAGTTAGGGCAAAATTCTTAGCCATTTGTACTTTATAGAATACTAAGTACACAATTTTAAGAAAAGTTACTTAGCCATACATCCTAAATCTGTCTTAGCTAAGCAAAAAATCTTAGCCGAATTCTAAGACAAAACTCTTAGCCAAATTTTTATGGAATACGCATTTTGGCTAAGAATTTTGTCTTAGACAGAAGATAAGACAAATTGCTTAGATTTTTTGACTTAAGCATGCTTATCTTGTTTATGGAATACGGCCCTTGGTGTCTAGATATAATGCACACCATGTCTTGATGTGTTCTTTTCATATCAATCAGGCTCGGAGAGCAATTATTATGGAAGCATATGTAAAAAAATGAATTGTCAGTTGCCAAATGTATAGAAATCCATTCTGACAGAAGAACCAACAGTGACATTTATGAGAGATTCACACATACATTTTTTCCCTTCATCAATACTTGCATCTCTGTTATAACCATTCATACATATACCTCAGCAAAAATCTTTATGCTTGAATACAAATAGAATATTAAGTTTTTAAGGTTTCCTTATCTTACTATTTTTGTTATGATGGTACAATGGTACCTATCAAAAAAAAATTAAAAAAGGTCACCAAAACAGTGGAACAACCTTGAAAAACAACTTTCCACCTCTGCAAATTTTGGCAATTTTGGAAATGTTAAAGAGGAGACTTTTCTGCACAACATAGCTACTTCACATTTTCTGTGGCAATAGTAGAAGGTTGACCCCTTTTAAAACTAGATTGACTGCACTCACAGGTTTCTGACGACCAGCGACACAAGTCAAAATCTAGCTATCAATGTAATTCTGCTCACAGGTAGTTTCCAGTTCTATAATTGGGAAAAACGGCCTTACACATAATTTTCTTTAATTTTTCGTGTTCCCCCCCCCCCCCAAAAAAAAAAAAAAAAAATGTTTTTCACCTGCAAAATGGGCTACCCTGTTTGTTAAGGTAGCAACCATTGGAGCATGTCATCAAAATCAGCTTCCCAGTAAGGGCATGAGCATCCATCTGAAATCTGAGTCAAAAGTAAATGTACACACCTGTTCAACTCATCAGAAGCACAATGTGTGTTTTCAAAAATCCTTCACTTTTGTAAGCTTCTCAAATATTGATTTGATGTTCATAATAGCATCTATTGGGGCATGTAATCACCTGCAGCTCATGTTCCCTGCAAAGAATAAAGCTTAGGGAGATCCGTGAACATAAATCTTACATTTGTGCCAACAATACCAGACCTAAAAACACATTTGTGTCAAGGAATACATTCATGCTTTCAGTGCAAATCAGTCAATACGAAGTGCATTCACACCAAAAAGTCAAGAGTGAGATTCAACTCGACACAGTTGACTGCGCAGTCTTCAATGCTTCTACTCTCATGCAAACACTGATACAGCTTACTCTCGATACAACGAGCACAGATATAACGAGAATTCGATATAACTGGAGAAATCTCTCGGTCCAAAAAGTTTTTACATTCAAACCTATGGTGCACCACGTCCCTTACAACGAGCACGGTTATAACGAGATTTCTTATAACAAGATTATTCTGATGACCCCAAGACAAAGAAAAACATAACAGCTGCGTCCCGTTATTCTGTTGACCCCAAGACAAAGAAAAACATAACAGTTGCGTCCCGTTACAACGAGGAAGGAAAATTGAGGGCAAACTAATCGAAAGCGATCTTCTCAAAAGATTGAAAACACTGGCACCGCAAGGAGCCAGACACATATCTTGTACTACACGTCCACACAATGGAAGTATGTGCACAGCTTGTGATACATCACTTCTTGGCACAGCATACATACATTGAAAGCACATGGTTTGCAAGTCCGATCCCATTACTGCAATCAATGATATACGGCGCGTGCTGAACTGGGTGTATGTCTGATGAGCAGCAATTGATTGGGTTTCTTGATTGAAAAAAATATGATCTCGGACGGGTGAAGTATATTTCACACAATATCACAATAAAAGAAGTGAAGAGATAACAAAATATTCTTCTTTAAATTAGAATACCACTGGAAATCATAATGACGATATAAAATGAAATAAAGTATGCAGGGGCAGCGTTAACCTTCTACAGGGAACCCCCTCGTAATAATTTGGGAATGACCCACAAAGAAATTGCCAGTCATAACGGTGTTGCTACGTCGTCACAATCTATCAGACGAGCAAGACGCTCTTATCTAAATCCACCTTCCCCTCATTTCCCTTCCATTCGGCGCATTGCACCACCCGTTCTCTTGTTTGCTCAAAGAACTAATTGATGAAGAAATAAAGAAATGAAAGCAAGTCAAATGAAAACTTTGAGAAAAATGATGCACATGGTCTCATATAATTTGACCTTTTGACCCCTAGATGACCTCTGACCCCATCATCCTCATGACGACAAGGGATCATTTGTGCCAAGTTTGATCACAATTGATGCAGAAACAAAGAAACGAGAGCAAGTTAAACAAAAACTAACATTTTTGTAACAGACCAACAGACTGACAGATTAACAGACTAACAGGAAAAGTGGTCACGAGGTCTCTACCGCACTCTGTTCAGGCGAGACAAAAAGAGAAGTTTGTGACTGGTAGACTGACTTTGTTATCATGAGAGTGTTGACTACCAACGCCCATGCACTTTGGTTCCTTTGACAAGGAAACAGAATATTCTGAGATTTCAGATTTTGCTTTATCCTCTCAGTAGCAGTCCCATGTTAATTACTACACAGTTTGTTGCCTAAAGGACTAAAAGGGTTAATTCTTGCATGTCGTCCAAACACAACCAAACCAAACCTAACCTAAAACTGTACATGGTGGTGTGTTCCGCCCTACCCTCCCAAGCTTTTTTTCAATTGGAGAGAAAAAAATAGACATACATCTTTAACCCCTACTGTGCCAGACAAAACGCTGCGCTCTATGGGATTTGTGTTTATTCCTGGGCCCCGTTGCATAAAACTTACCATTAATGGTAACTCTATCATCAATGGTAACTACCATGGTTACATCGCGCAACAGCCAATTGAATTCATGCTTTCCATAGAAGTTGCCACTGATAGCAAAGTTACCATTAATGGTAAGTTTTATGCAACAGGGCCCATGTCCAGGCAGGTACATGTAACACTGGCACTTTGAGAGTTAACTCCTCCTCTGTGGATCAATGGAATTGTTGGTTGTAAAGCTAGGTCAAGTTTTGATTCATTGTAGTGAGAACTAGACTGCAATTTGTTGATCCTGTTTTAATGATCAACGGTTTAAAACCCCAAACAAAGCTTCAACAGTAAAAATATCTTTAAATAACTATTTTGTGTTCTTCCTTTTCACGGTCATGACAGCAAGATTTTTAATGAGTTAACTTCTCCTCTGTCAGTCACAATGATATCGCTAGAATTGCTGTGTAATACTCCATTGCAGGTGAATCTCAATGCAAATTGTCTTGCAGAATTTTTTTTTAGAGGTTAACCCCAAATATGTAGCTGTGGTTTAAGCTGACTGCATGAATAATCTAAACCCATTCTGATTTGCGCCAATAGAAGGTACTATTGACTGTTTCGCTCAAAAACCTATCGACTTTTTGAGCTTTACAATATCATTTGATGCTTTGTTCCAAAACCTATTGTCTAATCACAATAAATTCAATTCACTTCATTTCAATTAAATAAAGCTTATAAATCCTATTGTTGCAACTTCTTTTTCCCAGCCAAGCATAAGTCGCATGCCCTTATGACTTTGAAGAGGAAGAACAAAAAATAAAGAAAATTTAAGATTTTTTCACTGTCTAAACTTTGTTTCAGGTTTTAATCCGGTCATCGTTAAAACAGGATCAACAAATCACGGTCCTGTTCTCACCACAATGATTAAAAACTTGACCTGGCTTCACAATCAGCGATTCTAATGAATTTAAAAAAAAAAACAAATCCAGACAGCAAACATTCGAGCAAACAACCATTTTGTTCATTTGACTGACATGAGAAATGACAGAGGCAGCAAAAATTGCTGAAATTTTAAGGAAACTATAATCTGAAAAAGAAAAAGGAAGAGGTGTGGGTCTCTGTGTAGATCAGAGTGATTGGTAGCTGGTGTCACTATAATGACATGTATGGGTCAATATGCATCTGTATGTATTTATCTCATACAAAAGGAATGATTTTTTTCTTGAAAGACGATGCTGTACGAGTGCTACTCATACAAATCTTTAAAGATACTGTAGCCCATTTGCAGGTGAAAACATCAAATTCTGTTTAACATATGCTGCAAATATAATACGGTCTTGGCATGTACCGGTAGGCTATGGTCGCTAAGAAATGGAGGGATTCAAATGAAAACAAGGTTGGATTTTCACTTGTAAAATGTTAGTGGAGCTACAACTGTTAGATTGGATAGAGTTTATATCTAATACTGCTGATTCATGTCAATTTTTACAACTTTTGCAAATAAGAAACACTGCCTTTAAAAACAGGGAAGCCCATTTGAAAAAGTCATGAAATTTGGCAGGAATCAGCAACATACCCTAATGATAACACGCATGAAATCACATAATCATAGATTCCTGAACCTTTTCAGGAAATGTGAAAAACAATCCTTGGTTATGTCTAAATGCCCCAATCATCGTCTACATTCATACACAGTATGACAGCGGACAGCGACGTCCACATTTGCCCATGATGTTCATACCAGCCAAAAGCAACGTGTGACGACAGGTGCTCAACGCATAAATAAATGGCCAAGCACCAAACATGTGGATGTACAGACCATTATCAGTTATCGCTATATTTAGAAATACTTGGATTATGAAGTTTTTTCATCATGATTATCATCATCACCAGCACAACCATCTTTGCCATAACAGTCATCATTGGCATCAAAATCATCATAGCCATCACAATCATCACCATAGCAACCATCATCATCACCCCCCACCTGATGCTCCTAGCAGGCTCTTACCTTTGTAGATGAACATAAGAGCCTCACACAGCCAGAGGAAGCCAAAGTACCATCCATTGAGATAGAAGAGAACTTGAAGAGGAAGTGATGACAGCTAGAGGATGAACAAGGTTAAGGACCAATACACCATCCATACAAAACACCTTGCGTCAAGAAGGAGGCAAACAATCAGCCATTTATGTAATGTATTCACAACTTTCTGCCTATCTGCGTAGTATCAAATAATGACACTCACGTGTATCAAGTGAGTCAATTTCATTGGATGGATTGCACGCTGATTTTATTAGTTGTTGCTACTCGGACAAACCTCAAACATGCTTTGGGATTACCATTACTAATGTAACATAAAATAAAGATGTGCATATAATTTGCATTCATAATAAAAAAAAAATGGTCTATTAACATCAGCTGGAAGGGCACCAACACCCTGAGATTTCCTCCTCTGACCTGAAAGATCTTTCCCCATTCAGCACATTAAAACATGTGTGACTATATGCCTACTGCTACCTCTTTTCCAAAAGCCTTTTAAATTGTCCCCCATCAAGTACTTCTACTCAAGTGGTGAATGTGCTCAATGTCTAACTGTTGTTTGTTTCAAACATTTGCTACTCACATAATCACAAAATTCACTTACAGGCATGGAGTCAAACAAAGAGTACCTAGAATCTACTTCAGGGCCTCTCTTAAAACTCTGGTAATAAATTCCCTTCGTTACAGAATCCCTACAGAAGATATATCAAATCATGTTTGGTATCATTTCACAAACATTAATGTGAAAGGGTTAGGAGATTTACTGCAAACAAGTGCACTGAATTGCAGGTGAATACAAAGTATGTGATCGATAGCAGTGTGAAGACTGTACTATAGCCTAGCATATCATGATCAGCAATTACACTTTATTCTCATTTTGACTGAACAGGTGAATTAAGGTGAAATTTGTGGAGGTGTCATGGTGTAGTGGTTATGAACTGTGACTGAAGATCTCAAGGTCCCAGGTTCAATCCCACCCATGGCACTTGTGTCCTTCAGCAAGATGATTTATCCACATTGCTGCTCTCCACCCAGGAGTATTTGGGTACCTGGTAGAAGGTGAAAGATTATGTGAATGATCTTGACCCAGTGCCAATATAGTGCAGGAGGCAAGGAATACTCCCCAGAAAGTGAAGATGGTGCACATATGTGTGCATGATATGTTCTTGTATCCAGTGACCAGAGGCCATATTCATGAAACCTTACTAAGCCTACGTTAGCTACTAAAGTGTATTCAGCTATGTGTAATTTTAGTAACTAACTAGGCTAGTAAGGTTTTATGAATATGGCCCCTGGGCTCTTATTGTAACATCCCACATAATTTGGTCTTCGGACTGCGATGGGACCATATAAAACAAACACAATACCAACATATTTCTTAGAATATGCTTAATCATACAGGACCAACTGAATACCCAGCAAAAGCAAGATGTATTGGTGATGACACTTTTGGTGTAATCATGATACCCCAGATCTGGGCACAGTCATCCATCAGACACTTATGATAAGGTAATGGATCTGTCTAATTCAAATATTTGCCATATCGGACTAATAGTGTATCACAAACTGGTTAGTATCTGTGCAAATATTTGTTGAAATAGGCTCTAAGAATCTGCTCTGATAAATAAATAGTGAATGCAAAGAAAAAGATGGTATGAAATTTTCCCAGGAGGTGAGAGACGAGACATACTTTTTATCAAGATGCAGCCAGGTTGAAAGATGAAAGATTATGTGAGTGATCTTGACCCAGTGCCAATATAGTGCAGGAGGCAAGGAACACGCAGCATCACAGGAATACAGGCCAGGCGGGACCAAGTACTATATGAGCTGATATTTTAGCAAGGGGGTTATTTTCATGAATCTCTGCAGGGTCGCGAATTAAACAACAAGCAAATATATCACTACAATAGTCCTGATCACTTATGCTGCTGCATGCATACATGTAGAAGCGCTGTATATGTTGGGGTACAGGGTACTGTAAACTATGGGCAGTGTAATGCAGTCTCACACTAGCTAGCAAAGCATAGTACTGCACAATCAAGCGTTGCTCTGCAACATGTGTAAGGACAGGGTTTCTTCTCCCATTTGCATGTGTACGTATGTTAGCAGGGGGAGTTTCACCAAGCTGTTCGTAAGTTATGAGCGACTTTACAAACGACTGGTGATCCCTTCTTGTGCTAAATCAGATTCTCAATGAACAAAGTGTGGTATCGCATTTAACACAAGAAGGGATCACCAGTCGTTCGTAACTTACGAACAGCTTGGTGAAACACCCCCCAGGCCCGGGAGCAGAGCATGCATATCATAGCGCAAATGTTGGGTGTCATTTGCGAAAACAACAACCTGCGGAAACATCTGTATGCAAAAATATAGTCTTACATCACAAATACATATGTGGTTTAGGGCTTTACATTTTAATACAACAATAAAAAATAATAAAAGATGCATCACACGAAAAGGCATATATTTTTGCGCTTTAAGATTACTCCATTCTTGGCAGTTTGTGATATGTATTATTTTGAAATGATTTTTCATACCAAGAAAAGGGTCATATGACCACTAAATCTTGAAATTGGCAATGCCCTGAAAAGGTTGAAACCACATTTGCTCTTCAAATTGACACACTTATCCCTCTAAATTGTCTGTGTTTGACATAATGTTCATCTATAATGGAAGTTATAGTCAGTTTGATCTCATTTAAAAAGAAAAGTGTCGACAATTGAAAAGGCAACTAATCAGTTCAGCACTGAAAGGACTTTGTTTCGAATGACCTAAAACACCTTGGATGTGAGGGATCTCTGCATGGGCCTGAATAAAGATCGAATAAAAACCTTTAACAGCTTCTGTGGACACATGTGGGAAGATGGCATTCACAATATTGATAATCTAAAGAAGTGGCAATGCAAAGGAGTGCATTGTTTGGAGAGGTCGTGATACCTTTGATTTATGACGCATGCCCTCATTAAAACCACATAAATGACATTATCCATCAGTGTGTGTACACATGAGCACTCAGTGTGAGCTGAAGTGCAATATTTGCAAACAATTCATACATGCAATAACATATCAGTGAAAATCTGGATCTTTTTTGATTGACATGTTTAGCTTGTGTTTCAAGGACACATAATTATTCACTGGGAAAAAAATATCGTCAAAATCTCTTTTGTTTGCTCCCTTTGTCTATGGTCGACCTGAATCTCTCTCTCTCTCTCTTTCTATAGAGTACTGAAGTGTAATGTCATATAAGCATGTTGTCAAGGCAACTGGTTCTACGCTCTGTGGGTAGAACTAACAGCAGTGATCACAGCGATCAATCTCATTGGGGTGCCTGACACTAGCAGACGCATAAATCTTAACCCAAATGGCCGACCTGCATTCTCGTTCAAATTTGGGTAAAAGGATACAACAGCTATCGTCTTGCCTGAAAAAGAACAGAACAACACAAAAAAATGGCATGTTAATCCACAACATAAGCAACATCGAATCATGAACAAAATGTAGAACATGGAGGGCTACTTTTGATACATTACATAAAAGAACATTGTCACATCTGACTGTTGATCTAAATAGAAAAACAGCCCACAAAATATGCATTTAAAGACAAGAGGAAAGGAAGACGCCCCCCCCCCCCCCACCGCCCCTCGTCCCTCATTTTTCCTTAGGAGGTCTCAAAATGGCAGATCAACAATAGTAATCAATGAAACAAAAAAATGAAACAAAAAGTTCTACCAACAGAGGGGGTACTTCAGGTTCTCAACACAGTGTGATTGAATGGTATACAAATCACAGAATCACAGAAAATCACAGAAGTACGAACATATGTTGAAAACAGAAATATTTCAAACAAAAATGTGCAATTGTCAAAATGAGTGAAAGATTTATTGAGTTTGATTCTAAAATTTCTCAAAACATCGCACATAACTGTCATAATGAAAGCAGTATTTGATGAAGCCAATGTTGACCATTGAAGGAAAAAAAAATGAGAGATTCAAGATTATTTTTATGACTGTTTAGTAGTAGTAACATGTCGTCCAAAGTTTGATGTACAAGTCGTTATCTAATTCATGTACATTTCATTGTACAATCAAAAATGGTAATTACTCTACTTGAAAATAAGACAAAATGTGTTAACATCCAACAGCATCACACACTGAATAAAAATACTGATCATGTTTTTCAACCTTGATGATTACTTATACCTCTGTTGTACATACCAGTAGATTTAAGGGGAAGGGGAATCCTTTCACTTATTATATAAACAACAAAAAAGAAGAAAATGTTTCCCAAGATGCTCTTTTGCAGCACTTGTTTGTCTTCACACTCGTCTACTGAGTTATTGAACATTCATGAGAAGGTCCTTATCACAGGATCTGAATAGGACCCTGTGCAGGGATGGAAACGTGCAAAATTTCACTGACTTCACACAATTTCGAACAGGATTTCTCATTTATTTTATACATAATCCCAACATACATGGAGCAGTATGATGGGTACCCTTTCTCTATGCACCTGAAGTATTTTTCAAACAAGATGATTGCATCCTTAATGATGTCCCAGCTTTGATGTATGATGCGGGTGCCTGAAACCGGCCCCCTTGTTTTCTTTTGAATATTTTCATTCCAAGATAACCAAAATTCTAAAATTTCACACACAAATCAGCAAAAAAATGCTTTTTAAAAAAACTATTTTGGGATTGAAGATGAACAATAAACTTTCTGAGAAATTGCGCCTCGAATATCGCTCGATAAATCGTCGCACATTCACATCACTGAAACCTTGAAACCGTACCGGCCCCTACCGATAATGTGCGCTATCTCCGTCAATCTGATGAGTACAGTGCCGACATTTCACCAGTATTGCGTCTCGACCATGCTTGTTCCAGGGCAGTGAAAAATTGACGGGAAAGTTTCGGCAAGCGACGAAAAAATCATGGAAGTACGAACGCAAATTGAAAAACAGAGATGTTTAAAACGAAAATGTGCAATTGTCAAATATGTGCACATTTTGTCTAATTTTGCTTCCGAAAATCCTGCATTTTGTTTACTAATGCATAAATACACAGTAAATTGTGCATCAAACCTTCCATAACGCGCACTGAGCAGAAATACGCGGGGGCCGGTTTCAAGGTTAGGGGCCGGTTTGTGGACCACTCTCTATACATGTAGGTGAAAAAAAAATAAAAGACCTAATCAGAAACCTCCCTATCAAAAATCAGCGGAGCCCCTTTGTCTCTCAGACTATTTCCTGCTGCAGGACCACTTGCTTTTCAACATCCAAGAGCCACTGTTGCATTATGGACATGTCCATATTGTCCTTGACTGTCAACAATTAATTGTACTGTCCCTATTCTGAAACTGAGTTACAGCATCTGTGCTGTGCTACTGCTGGGAATGTCAAGCTTGCCAAAAAGCAGCTGGGAAGAAATGTATCACATAGATTTTGTGTGTAGCGCATTTACCCCGGATAAAGTGATATTGAGACAGAGGGGAAACGGTGACTAGTATTGACATGACGTCATGAAATAGTACTTTTATCCCTCAGATGTCACAAAATAGTACCGGCACCTTTCTTCCTTTTCAGCTCTCTTCTTCCAAATAGTCCATCTATTTGTGGTCATGTGACACCCTTTCAACCAATCAACGAACTGGAATATATGAATGAGGGATATAATGGCTGTTAACTTTCCTGGCCCCTTGAATTTAAGCACTTAAAAACTAAATATGTGAGAAGCCTGTTACATCCACGTCAATCAGAGAGATTTTTGCCAACACCACAAGAACCAAAAACAAAATACATCATTTACATGTAGATCTATGACCTGTATAGCAAGTGTCCCACAAACTGGCCCCCTACCCATAAGACCCATGCCATGGCCATGCCGTGGGCTGGCCTTCAAACCAGCTCCCCCGTATCTGGTATTTCTGCTCAGTGTGCATTATCGAAGGTTGGATGCATGATGTATGTGTAGTGTATTAGAAAACATGATACAGTACAATATTTGGAAGAAACCTTGACAGATATATCGCACATTATCCATATCAGTGGGTTTCATGGACAAGGATATGTGAGTGAGCGATATAGTCAAACTAGTCTAACTCTATACTATAGTCTCAATAGTTGAGTCGAAGGTTTCTCATGTAAATGTAACTTATGGCATGTTATGCCTGTAAAAAAAGCTTCTCGGTTAATTTTCAATCCAAAAACAGTCCTTCAAGTTCAAAGAGCGTAAATTTGTTGAGATGTCAGTGAAATTTTAGTATTTTAATTGATAACTTTGATACAAATATACTCAAAGGATCATAAAGAAGCCGGCAAATTGAGGCATCCCTATCAGTAATCTTACATGTAGTTAGTTTATGATGGGTAGGCCATTCTCGCCGCACTTACGATTTGAGACGAAAACAAATACGTATTTCGATATACTCTTACACTACATCACACTTACTTTCATGCTTTATGTTTTCAAAATCATATTACAGAGGCATTATGAGCAAACACTTATGAATAATTGTATTTTCAGTGCAAAACTGTTAGCCTGTCAATATTTGTTGTTGACGATAAAGTTGTGGCCCTTAAACGCCGCACTGTTTACGTGTATTGTCAATGGGCTTTTCATGATCGATTATGTGTTCGATTTTATGGTGACTTGGTGATTTGAAAAAAAAAATAAAAATATAAATTTGTTTGCTTGTTCATGTGATTTACGTTTGAAGTGGACTCTTGATAGAAGAATTCTATAGGTCCGAAAAAAAAGAGACTGTCATTAATAAGTGAGTCTTCATTTTGATCATACATGTATTTTCTCGGAACGCGCGTGATGTAGTGCCGAAGGCATGCACATCACCATCAAACTGACTTCTCAATTCGGCTACCGAAGCAAAGCGATCCCGGAGCGGGTGCACGGCGAGAATTTTTGAGAAAATGGACTTTCTGGTCGGCATATTATTTAGACATTTATGATGCGGGTGCCTCAAACCGGCCCCCTTGTTTTCTTTTGAATATTTTCATTCCAAGATAACCAAATAAAATTCTAAAATTTCACACACAAATCAGCAAAATAATGCTCTTTCAAAAACTATTTTTGGATTGAAAATTAACAATATCGCTCGATAATCATCGCATATTCACATTACTGAACCTTGAAACCGGCCCCTACCGATAATGTGCGAAAACTCTGTCAATCCGATGAGTACAGTGCCAACATTTCACCAGTATTGCGTCTCGATCATGCTCGTGCCAGTGCACTGAAAAATTGACGGGAAAGTTTCGACGATCGACGAGAAATCACGGAAGTACGAACGCAAGTTGAAAAAAGGAGATGTTTCGAACAAAAATGTGCAATTGCCAAATAAGTGCACATTTTTTTTTTTTTTCAAAAGACGATAATTTGATGAAACTTGCATTTTTTTACTCGTAATTGTGTAGCTTAAGTGCCAAAGGTGATTCTGTAGACTCATGCGTGATACGCTTACCATTTCGTTCTGATACACATTTTTGCTCGTGCGTCGATTAAGGTGAGAATGGGCCACTAGTACTAGCCATAATTGGCGCTATAGGAGTCTAACATACACAAAATTCAATACATGGGACACGATTCGGAGGACGAATTTAGGGATGTCACGTCACTCTTATTTCTCTATCATAGTAAATACACTGACTAGTCTCACCTCTCCGTGGAGCTGCACTAGCTGTTGCTGGAGTTGAGCTTGTTCCTGCCCCATTTACCATCTTGATCTATTATTATTTTAAAATAACATAGATCTATAATTTTTCAGATAGTTCAACGCTTCGGAAAGAGTCACTTGACAACATTACTAGGAAATGACGCTGACGAAAGTTTTTTGTTAACGTTGGCATATCATGGTGTTGCCGAATAGCAGACCATGTCTACATTTTAAGGATCTACATTCTATAATCGACATCAGACCTCTCGCAGGAAGATATACTGGGATTAAATCAATGCGTTCAAGTGTATAATAATTACTTGTCATGAGATTATGTTCATACCATTCGTTCACATAATCCTTTAGCATTAATGAATCCAGTCATCTTTTTACCTTTCACTTTCTACTAATCTGTGTTCATTTCCAAGTGGGGGAGCAATTAGATCGAGGCGTGGACAAATCATGAAGGGAGGAAACTTTTATTGGTAGCTTAATTTATTCTCATACCTTAATTTCTCTCTCTCTCTCTCTCTCTCCCTCTCTCTCTCTCTTTCTCTCTCTCTCCCTCTCTTTCGCTCTCTCTGTCTCTCTCTCTCTCTCTCTCTCTCTCTCTCTCTCTCTCTCTCTCTCTCTTTCTCTGTCTCAGCTGTCCCTGTCCGGCTGTCTGTCTCAGTCGATCTGTCTGCCTGTCGATCTGTCTCTCTATGTCTCATGGGCGCCGATGCTACGGTGGCGGGGGGCCGGGGCCCGCCGGGCCGGGGGCCAGGTTCCCCCACATGATTCCCATAGAGCAGCATTTCATCCAATTATTTTGGTGCCCCCTACAAAATTTCCCCTAAAAGTCCCCCCCCCCCCCCAGTGCCCCCCCCCCCCCCCCCGCTGAAAAAATCCAGTAGCGCGCTACGCCGCTGCTCTGTCTGTCTGTCTGTCTATCTGTCTCTCTCTCGATCTCTCTCGATCTCTCTCTCTCTTGCACTTCTTCTTCGTCTTCTCCTTCCTCTCTCTCTCTCTCTCTCTCTCGCTCTCTTTCGATCTCTCCCTTTCTCTCTCTCTCAAGCTCACACACTTTTTTGTTCCATTCGTTTTTCAAAATTGCAGGCCCTACATGCAAGTTATATTCCAAGGTTAAACACAAAGTAGCCAAGATAATCTTTTACACAATGCATAAATATATGAATATATATAAATATATATAAATATATGAAGTAATTACTAATTAGTCATCCTTTTTTTCAATTGGCTGTCTGTCTATCGGTTTTCTCTTTCTGTCTTTCTTTCTTGAAAATTTACACTCAATAATAAATGAACATAAATGATCTGCAAATATCTCCATTTAATTTTTGTAGCACGATTCTATAATCCAGTCAGGAACCTTATCAGAACCTATGGTACATTGTGCTTGGGCATGTTCTTTTTAATGGCAATAGTTCTCTACGCTCGAACTAGTCGATTTCTTTCATTTTTCAGAAATAATGACGACGCTCTTGATCCTCGATTTAATTACTGTGTTTAGTTTTTATTTTTACCTCATCAATAAAATATTTTAATAGTTTTTTTATTTTATAAAATAATATTTAAGGGTATAAAATATTTTATTTGTGTTTAATGAATAAGATCTAACATCAAATTATTAATTACAAAAATAGAGTGTATAGTCCATTAAATTGGTCACTCAGCTGTACATGTACAACGTGTGCACTATCCACAGCTGCAAAGATGGCAAACCCAGCCCCTCGTCCGGCCTTCCAAGTTGGCATCGTGAAACAGGTATTATTCAACGTTTTACAATATAATTGTTTATTTCATGTGTTGCCATGATTTCTGACGACGTTCAGTGTTCACATAATGATTGATAAGTAAGTAGTAAACATGAAGTTGGGTGACATATGCCGGGCTGGGGCCGTGGGCTGTTTCAGCGACGCGGTGCAGCCTGCTGTGGAGGACTAACGTGAATCGAGCAACAGCATGCGAGACAGAGAGATTTTCCAGACAAGAGTACTGCGGCGGAACACGCTTCCCAAGCGCAGCCTCCTGAGTCAATCAACTTTTTAGTTTTAGTGACAAAAGTTTCAACCCCCAATACTATAATTGACAGTGAAGTTAGAGCCTTACTGTTGGACGGAAGCATAATATGTTTCGCTTTGTTCTGGCATCAGCACTGGCCGACTGGCACTGATTATTATTGCTGATAATGATGGCAGTTTTTTTTACTTACTTACTTACTTTAATCCAACAATGATTGTAGGACTTCGCATGTGCAACGATCATAGATTGAAACAGTTTCCTCGACTTATCACATTAACATGTATGTGGGTCAGGACAGTGTGTGAAATACAGCCTATTTACAGGCTCATAAAGAAGATCATGATTATTAATCCAATATTTGTCAAGCCTAATTTTGAAGGAGTTCACAGAAGTTGCCGAGAGAACACAATCAGGAAGACTATTCCATAAATCAACAACTCTGTTACAGAAGAAGTACTTCCTCATGTCAAGACAAGAGAACTGCTTGTCTAGTTTCAATTTGTGACCTCATGACGTTTTGTGTGCCTGGTGAAAAAGATTGTGTTCAGTGTTGTACACTCTGGTCAAGTGTTTAAAAACATCTATCATATCATATCATATTTTTCTGAGCAAGTGTGTCCAAGAATGACTCCATGGCCATGGTTTGGTCACACCAAGATTGTTCATGTTCTTGGAAAAACGTCAGTAAGGAAATAAGAAAAACACTAAATAACACATGGCACGTTAATGAACATGACTTTGGGGCTATATCTTAATACAAGTATTGAAAATATTAAAAAATACATAAACTGAAATCATTTACATTTCTGTTCAAAAAGTGATTCCATTTGTACTGATACACAGATAGAGCTATATTATGTATCTCCTTTTTATTTCAGTTTTCAAAGTGAATCAAAGGTCACATGTTCACTGATTTGTCATATTGACAACCCATTGTCATTGGCAATGTTACAATCATATTTGCTCTTCAAATTGGCAGAGAAATTGCTCTGACTGTATATTTCAATATACCTACTTTCATCAAAAAGAGAGATACATTTGATTGTTAATAAAGTAAAGAGGTTGCCACCTTAAAAATCAAAATAATAATCTTTCCTTCAAAAGGGCCTGATCATGAATGAGATCGGCAAGGAAAAGTGTAAAACTCCTTTGGGTCTGGACAAAAAGGTTACCAAAGCATGCAATAAGCTTCTCTCTCTCTCTCTATTGCTTAGATCCTTTCAGGTGATGCAGTGATCATCCGAGAGAGGCCAAGGAATGGCCCGCCCCCAGAAAAGCAAATCTGCCTCTCCAACATCACGGCTCCGAAACTCGCCCGCAGAGCGATCCCCAATGCAGAGAACTCTGTAGCTACAACAGATGAGGTAAGTTCAGCATTGGTCTATTTTTAGATATTTTCTTCCTATATAATAAATCATGATATAAATCATGATTTCAATCAGTTCATCATTTTGTGTGGTCACAGATAAAGTGACTGTGATCACTCATTCTAACAGTTTAATTTCAAAATGAGCACAGTACATTTCCTTGCCCAGACCACAGAGCTGTAAGTAAACTGAAGTAATACACTTTTGTTACAGGTTTTCATATGGTTGTCCCTCTGTTCTTTTTCTTCTCCTTTTCCTTCCCCTCTCCCTTTCCCCTCTCCCTTCCCCTCTTCCTTCTCATATTTTTCTTCACTTTTGTAATTACAAATTCTCTTTATCCTTTTCATCTCCTTTCCCCCTTTCCTTCTCTATCTCCACTTTTCTGGCTCCATTGATAAGCAGTTAGCATGTTGTGTGGCAGGTAGATTGCTACTCTATGTATGTACACTACAGCTCAAAGGAATTGGCATAGGGAAAGGGAAAGGCAAGAAAGGGAAGGAGCTGTAGTTTTAAACCACGATATATTTTGTCCAGTTCTGCATGAAATATGATGCTTTAGCCTAAAAACCATTGTGTTTCATGCTGAACTGGACAAAATATACCACGGTTCAAAACTGCAGCTCCTTCCCTTTCTTCCCTTTCCCTTTCCCTATGCCAATTCCTTTGAGCTGGAGTGTATTGCTTGTGAAAAAAGTAATCACCATCTCTGAAAGTAATTTGACTCTGATTGCAGCCCTATGCATGGCAAGCTCGAGAGTTCCTGAGAAAGAAGGTGCTGGGGAAGATGGTTGGCTTCACCATTGAGTACACAGTGCCTGGTTCTGGGAGGGCCTATGGTTGCATCTACCTCGGGAAAGGTACAGTTACGCTCCTAATGGAGCATCTAGCTATTGAAGCAAGTTACTTTTAATAGATCTCTGAATATTAGAGGATCAGACTGTTCAAAAGTTAGAGGAAATTATAATGTTAATGTACAAATTTAGAAATGTAGTCGTCTCCTTTCAGAGTTTTTGCACATGTTCATAGATATGGTAGTAGAAATAGTTGCAGTAGTTGTAGTAGTAGTAGTAGTAGTAGAAGTAGTGGTAGTAGGAGTAGTGGTAGTAGTAGTAGTAGTAGTAGTAGTAGTAGTAGTAGTAGTAGTAGTAGTAGTAGTAGTAGTAGTAGTAGTAGTAGTAGTAGAAGTAGTAGAAGGTGTGGTAGTAGCAGCAGTACCGATACATGTAGGTAGTAAAAGAAGTACCACTCTATTAGAAGAGTAGTCTTTGTATTAAGTAGTATTATCAGTAGCAGTAGGTAATGATATACACTGCAGCTCAAAGAAATTGGCATAGGGAAAGGGAAGGAGCCTCAGTTTGAAACCACGGTATATGTTGTCCAGTTCAGCATGAAACATGCTGCTACAGCCTAAAAAGCATTGTGTTCCATGCTGAACTGGACAAAATATACCGCGGTTTAAAACTGAGGCCCCTTCCCTTTCCCTTTCCCTATGCCAATTCCTCTGAGCTGTAGTGTAAGTAGTAGTAGTACTGTAGTAGCTGTGATAATTGGAGTAGGTAGTCACAGTTATAATGGTAGTCATATGCGTGATAGCTGTAATAAGAATGTTTTGATGCTGAATGGTTTGCCTTCATCTCCAGATGTCACAGCTGAGAATGTGACTGAGTCGTTGGTCTCGGAAGGCTTGGTGGAGGTCAGAAGAGGAGGAATCAAGCCCAGCGAGTAAGTAACAACACTTTCACTTGCAAAGGCTCAATCACAGGACAGAGATGCAAGGTTTCAGACGAAGGTCAGGATTCAGGCTTGGGCATAGAGGCATGTTATATTTGCGCATAATTATTTCAGACTGCTGGGTGTATCTGTTTAACAGGCGTTACTAGTACAAGTGTGACATCCTATGAGCATATTGTCGAATGGCTGCTGGTAGTTACCACAGAGTTGTAACTATCATCAACACCAACTCGCTGGATAATGTGGGACCAGGGCGATCAATCGCAAAATGGCAATGGCCAGTAAACACCATCGTTGCATGTGCTTTTCCTTTAAATGACTGATCAGTAACCAATCAGAATTTGTCTTTAAAATTTGTGATTGATCACAAACCTTTATGTTACGGGGCCCAGAAAACCTCCTGCTTACGTGACATTCTTTGGAACCAGAAACCTGCAGAAATGTAAGAACACTACTTCAGTACTCAATGAAAGTTATTGTCCAGTCGTGGACAGAAACTTACCTGATCGAATCTGTTGTACTTGTGGTTAATGCAATGTTTTTAAAGAATTTTATATGGCTTTGCAAAAGGTACACCGTTCTTTCAACAACTTGCTCTCTGTACAATATCTTCATCATGCACCCAGTCTCTGTATTGTTCTTTTTCTATCGCTATTTTGCATTATTTATGTGGTTAAACAGAGGGTCTGTCTCAAACCTTAATCAGCAAGTCAGATTCATGCAACTCTATAAATTCATGGCTCAACACCAGCAGGCCCCAATATCACACAAGCAACCAAATTATGATCCGGTGTGAAACTTTTGTGTAGAGCCCTGCTTAAACAAACAAACAAATCTAAGAACAACCCTCCTTTTTATTCAGTGACCAATCAAAACTCTGCGAACTGGAAGATGCTGCAAAGGCTGCTGGGAAGGGGAAGTGGGCGAAGGAGCAGGCGGCCGATGCAATCAGAGAGGTGAGCTGGACTGTGGAGAATAACAGGCACCTGGTGGACTCTCTGCATCAGAAACCAGTCGATGGTGAGTCCCGCTCAAAACCACTTTCATCCTTCTCAGAGTTTTCTATCCTTACCACCACATACATTGTAATTGTAATGTAAGAAAGAAAAACCTTGTCAGACTTGTCTATGCTTAGCCACAAATATTAAACCACAGAACAATCTTAGATACAAATTGGCAACATTTGGAGAATGATCAGAAATAATGAAATGTGAGAAAGAAAAATCTTTTTAGACTGTACTATCCTTAGCCCCAAATTTTCATGTTATGCTTTTCCTAGTGAATAGAGAAAACCCAAATATTAAAACACAGAACAATCACATATACAAATGGGCAACATTTTGAGACTGATCAGAAATGATGTAATGTAGAAAAACAAATCTTTTTAGACTTTTCTATCGTTAGCCCCAAACTATCTTTTGAGATTTTTGTCAGTGAATGGAGAAGACTCAAACATAAAAAGACCAGAACAATCACAGATATCACTCAGCCATATTTTGAGAAAAATCTGACATGTTATGTGAGAAATTGAAAACCTTGTTGCAAGGCAGTGCTTAAAGACCAAAATGTTAAAAAAAAAATAGAATGATCACAGATACATTTTGAGAAAAATAAGTCAAAATGTCATGTAAGAAAGAACATTTAAAGGCGTGATTGTGCAGAGGGAAAGTATGGGCTCGTGATATACTCTACAAGGACATGGTTGTTTTGACCATCTCACAGCTAAGGGGAGGAGAATGGGAGGTTCTAAGCCACCCATATCATGGCAATCAACCTACCCAAAGGACACATAACAATTACTCTTTGGGAAATTTGAATGGAACTTGGACATACATTTTGTGAAATTCTGCTACTAACGTTCTCTGCCCTCCTGCTCCTTGTCGTTGCCAGCTGTGGTGGAGCAAGTGCGTGATGGGTGTACAGTGCGAGCCTTCTTGCTGCCTAGCTTCCAGTATGTCACCGTGATGCTCTCGGGAATCAAGGTACTCCTCAATTCTACTTCTGAATAATATAAAGGGTCCATCTCCATCGCAGTCTGTTGACTGAAAACACAATTTTCATTCGGTGTCCACATTTAATGCACCGCTTTTGAACAATAGGTCGATCATGGTAAGCCAAAAGCTTATTGGATGTTTATCCGATTAGCAACAACTAGTAGATTTAGAGTGCCTTACACCCTTTGGAACTGGTACACTAGATACACTCCAGCTCAAAGGAATTGGCACATGGGAAGGGAAAGGGAAGAAATGGAAGGAGCCACAGATTTGAACCATGGTATATTTTGTCCAGTTCAGCATGAAACATGATGCTTTTTAGGCTAATGTATCATGTTTCATGCTGAACTGGAAAAAATGTACCGTGGTTTAAAACTGCGGCTCATTCCCTTTTTTCCCTTTCCCTGTCCCTATGCCAATTCCTTTGAGCTGGAGTGTACAGGTGAATGAAATGACGAGGTAATAAACAACATCACAAGAGCGAAAGGCTTGCTATTCTAACTCAGATTAAAAAGATAGTGTCAGGAATTATCTAATGACAGTAACCGCTATGATCAGCAGGGCTTGCTTGGCCTACAGAGTTGAGAACGAGCTGCTCATGTGATGCTAGGCAGCGCCCTCTATGGACTCCTCTCTCTGTGATGAGTTGCACCCTGGGGAGGGACGAGGCCTGTTTGAGGCTGGAGTCGCCTCTCTCAGAGATCACAGGTCATGTGACCTTGTCCCGTGACTAGTCATATGACCTGCTGACATGTGATGAACACAACATGTGCACAGGGGCCATCTGAGACTGAAGGAGTGAATCTGTATGTTTCTATGCATAATGAGACATCCTTTGATGTATTCCTATTGTGCGTGGGGGGTTTTTAAGTTCTTTTTGCAACTCTTTCATTGTACTTTCTTAAATCCAAAATATTATAAGATGATTCAATTTTCAAACTAGTTTTTTGATATCTATACCTCTAATCTTGTAAAATAACTGTAATATATTCCTGTGTCTTGTTCTCTTTTTATTTCTTCACTTATACCATTTTTTTACTCTCCCCCATCATTTGTACCTCTCTCATCTCACCTTACCCCCTCTGCTCCCCCACCCTCTATTCGTACCCCCATACCTCTATCTCCCTTCCATCTGAACCTTCCCCTATCCACCCTCTTTCCATACCTACCCCTCACCTTACCCCCTCCCCTCCTCCACCCTCTATCTGTACCCCTTTCACCTCTATCTTCCCCCTTCACCTGTACCTACCTAGTGCCCCATGTTCAAGCGAGAGGGAGACACAGAGGTGCCAGAGCTGTTTGCGGACCAGGCCAAGTTCTTCACAGAGTCTCGGCTTCTTCAGAGGGAAGTCAAGATTGTTTTGGAAGGCGTCTCCAACCAGAACTTTCTAGGGACGGTCCTGAACCCCATCAATGTGAGTTCAGAAAGGAGGAGGGGGAAGGGGATATCGAAGAGAGGAGGGAGATCAGAGGGAAAGGAGGGGGGAAACAGTGGGAGAGGAGGATGTCTGGGGGGGGGGGGGGGAGGGGAGAGGAAGAAATATGAGGGGGAGAGGTGGGGAGGGGATGGAAGGGGGAAAGGAGGGGAGGGGATGGAAGGGGGAGAGGAGGGAATGGGAGGGGGAGTGGAGGAAGGAGAGATGAAGAGATGAAGAGAGGAGAGCGCACTGTATAGAACGTTTGTTATTACTGGTGTGATTTCTTTGTCTGTTGAATGTAGAATGGCAACATCGCTGAGGTCCTGCTGAAGGAAGGCTTCGCTCGCTGCGTGGACTGGAGCATGGGCGTGGTCACCTCAGGAGCAGACAAGCTCAGGGCAGCAGAGAAGTGAGCATGAATAGAGCATTATGGAGTCATACCTGTCTAGAAAGGCCACTGATGATAAAGACCTTGTCTACAAAGACCACAAAACCTCTTGTCTGCAAAGACCACTGCTGATAACGATCTGTTGTCTACAAAGATCATTGTCTATAAAGACCTCGGGTGGTATTCTGAGCATCGTTTTATCTCTGTTTTAACTTTCTGTTTTATCTCTGTTGTAAGTCAGTGAGTTTCAACAGCGCTTAAACAGTTGTTAAACGGTATTCTGAACACCGTTTTAACGGTGTTGTAAGTCAGGAAAACCACGCCCACCGCAACCACTATAACCAATAGGAAATGTTGTTAGAGGTAGCATATAAGAGGTTTTAACCAATCCGATTGCTCCCTTGGGCAAAAGCGCGAGAAACGCGCCTTGCTTTAATATGCGCGTTTTAGCGCTTTATTTTGCGCTTAATATATTGCGTTGGCTTTTTTGTTTGTGTTAATGTTGTGTGCATTTTATGCGAGAGAATTAAAAAAAAAACACAATTTGCTGAAGATAGTCATGGCAAAGTTTCGAAGAGGTGTGGATTTTCTCGCAGAAGAGGTTGCACGATTAGTTGTTGAAGTTTTAGCGATAAAGATTTCCGCCATGACATAATTATACAAAGTTAAAACACCATCCACCCTGTTTTATCTCACAGGCATATATTTGCACATGGTCAGAGTTACAACAGAAGATAAAACAGTCGTCAGAATACCGTGTTACAGAGATGGATGTACTGTTTGCGCCAAAAGTTACGCGCGTGCGCACAAACTATGACAATGGCATGCGCGGGCAAAGGGAGAGAGATAAAACAAACGTTAAAACAGAGTTAAAACAATAGTTACAACAGAGATAAAACGGTGTTCAGAATACCGATTAGTTACAACAGACTTAAAACAGAGATAAAACGGTCTCAGAATACCACCCCTCATGTCTACAGAGAGCACTGGCTATAAAGACCACTGTCTAAAAAGACCATTAAAATAAAGGTCTTTTATTAACAAGAACAACATCCAGAAAGACCACTGTAAAGACAGCTGACAATAGAAACATGTTGTCTACAAAGACCTGTCTATAAAGGCCACTTATTTACAAAGACCACATATCATTAAACACCAGTCTACAATAAGAACTGTCTGTAGAGGCCACTGACTTGAGTCCATCCATAACATCTCTCTATAAAGACCAGCTGGCTATAAAGGCCACATCTTTTCAATGACTGAAAATACCACAGCAAGTCCAAGTAGAATCACCAGCATTGAGTCCAATATTCAATGGTTGCTCCATCCTGTTGAAGTTACCAAATGATGAACCTTATCATATCAAAACTGCCAGCATTAGAACAGATTTTGCTTTAAGTGTTATTGTTGTTGTTTTACAGGGCTGCAAAAGAGAAGAGATTACGCATATGGAAGGAATACCAGCCGCCCACCACCATCGACATCGGGGAGAAAACATTCAGTGGAAAGGTAAAGACATTCACACATGGTTTTGTTCAAGTCCTTTCAAGCATAATATAACATTCCCAAGTTTGACTAGTGCCTTAAAGTTGTCTTGATATGATGCATTTTAAGGACTTCAAAATTTCCTTGAATTGTAAAATGTAACTGTAGGGGAAAGATAATGTATACACTGTCCAACAGTCTTTCTAGTCGTTAACCACTTGATAGATTGATTTATATTGCATTTTACAAAGTCTGTAAAAACTGCTTGAGATCCCCTGACGTAAGGTTATTGAGCCATTACAGTGATTATCAATAAGGGGCATTGAAGGGCGTAACTTTAAAGGAATATTGAACAAGTAATAGACCTTGATTCTGAAGCTAGAAGATTAGGAGTGATAAAAGTAATCTGCTGATCTCTGTGTTGATCCTAGGTGGTGGAAATCGTGAATGCTGATGCCTTGGTATTGAAGCTGGAGAACGGATCCTTCAGAAAGATCACGCTGTCTAGTATACGACCCCCTCGCTTGCCAGCTAACCAAGAAGATGCACCCAAGGTACTGTGACTGAATGGGACGAGTAGTCCTTGAAGTAGAAACTAAAGATGAAGTAGAAAAAGATGTACTGGTAGACGTAGGAGAAAGAGCAGAGCGACAATAAGATTTTATAATCGGAGGAGTGATAGTAAAAGTAGGAAAATCAGTTGAAGTTAAAGTAAAGGGAGGAAAATTAGAATGACAAATAGTAGCAATAGGAGATCTAAGTAGCAGTAGTTGCATGACAGTTTATAGTATGAGTGCTAGTATTGAAGTGTTAGTAGGAAAGTAAGTGAATGATTTTCAATAGTAGAAGTATTAATGATTTGCTGTCATTGGCACAATTAATCTGAAAGTATGGTACAGTGAAGAACCATAGAGTGAACTCTTTTGAATGGCATTATATATTAGTTGATGATATTTAAAAACTCTGGTAATGATTTAAAAAATAAGCTGTACATTGGTACAGCAACCTCAGTCTTGGTTGGTGTCAAGATTACATGGACATCAATCCTTTTGAAACCCTGTGATCATATTGCCTTGTTGTTTCCAGGACCGCCGCATCCGGCCGCTCTATGACATTCCTTACATGTATGAGGCGCGGGAGTACCTCCGCAGGAAGCTGATAGGCAAGAAGATCAATGTCTCTATCGACTACATCAAGCCTGCGAGCGACGGCTACCCAGAGAAGACCTGTGCCACCATCACCATTGGACAGGTGTAAGTCCCACAACCATTCTTTTGGTCCATCCTTTCCCCCTACTCCTCTCTTCCTCCTCACCGTACCTATGCCAATCCCTCTCTCCCATTCGCCTCTCCTATCCCCTTGATGAAATTTACCTGTGCATGATATTGTGTCAATACATAAATGTGTTGAAAAAATGATAAACACTTTTTGTTGAATTCCTCCTTAGGAATGTGGCAGAGGCGCTGGTGAGCAAGGGTCTGTGTACTGTGCTGCGCTACCGTCAGGATGATGATCAGCGATCGGCGCACTACGACGAACTCTTGGCTGCCGAGACTAGAGCCATGAAGAACCTGAAGGGACTACACAGCAAGAAGGAGCAACCTCTCCACAGGGTGGCGGATCTCTCAGGGGTGAGCGGCTCTTTCTGCTTCTGCCTTTTCTTTCTTTGGTCCATTCTTCTTTATTTGTTCCTTTCATCTTCTTTTTCTGCTTCAAAGAGAAGCAACCTCTCCACAGGGTAACGGATCTCTCAGGGGTGAGCGGCTCTTTCTGCTTCTGCCTCTTCTTTCCTTGTTACTTTCTTTTTCTCCTACTTCAAGAAAGAACAATCTCTACACAGGATAGCGGATCTATATTCCTATTTCTTTTTCTAGCCATTTTGTCATCTTGTCCTTCTACATCTTGGCTGCTTGTTACCTTTCTTTCTTAATTTCTTTGTTCTTTCTCCTCCACATATTTGCCAGGCTATGGGTTCATAGCATTATGTTTGTCCATGGCATTGAGTGGAGAAGGGCCACACACTGTGTGCATGACCGTTCCTATTCCTGAGGGAAGCCGATTGTAACAGCTCACTTTGAAGAAAGCTGTTGGCAGACCACAGCACTACTTAAAACCATCATACCGCATATAGAGGAAAGTCGTGCTTTGTTACACCATGCAGCCACGTGCAGATATTGTTTGCAGTCATGTGAACTTATAGTCTTCTGCACTAGTGCACGAGACCCGACGTAGACATGACTGTGAAATAGATCCGGAGGTCGCTGCATGGTGCATTTTGAGATGACTTATCCCTCATATGCGGGGTATGAAGAATTGCAACGTCTCAGTCTTTAGAGCCATGGGTAGACCACGGCTCCACTAAAAACAAAATAGTCATTTGATGAAAGTCAATCAATCTGACAATGAAGGAATCTCTCATTTCTGCATGTGAAGGTAATCATGTCCAATCCATCTGCCTGTGTCTCTCTTCCAGGACTCTGCTAAGGCCAAGCAGTTCTTGCCGTTCCTGCAGCGGGCCGGCAGGACGGAGGCCGTGGTGGAGTTTGTGGCCAGCGGGTCGCGTCTGCGCCTATTCCTGCCCAAGGACACCTGCCTCATCACCTTCCTCCTAGCAGGCGAGTGCTGGTAGAGATACCACCAGGACCACCCTGTCAGGTCGGCAAGCCAACTATAAAGACCACTCAAATGGAAAGAGATGTACAGTCTTTATGGACAGGTGGTCTTTATAAACAGGTGTCTTAACATACTAACAGGTCAGATAAAAATGATTTATACAGTAAAAAAAAATGTGAACCCGTTTCTTTACTGAGCCCGCGTATATGCGGTCTGGCTTTTCTCAACTCAGACATTGAGCAAAGCAACCCCCACATAATCTGTTGCATGGAAAATAGACAATAAAATATGAATGAACTTTAAATACCTTATAGGGCACAAAATCTTCAAATTAAGCCACACCCCTTTGGTTGCTGCAGGTCTATGGCATGTTTTGAAATCTTTACCGGAGCGCAGTTCTCGAAGCTGAAAAATCTAACCGTGAGCAAGGGGTTTACAGGAGTAGATGCTTTGGACAGGTCTTGCATCCCTGTTACTTCTTCCATTTTATCTCTCCCATGCCTCGCTCCCTTTCCTCTTTATTTTCCCTTTTCCCTTCTATCTCTACATTCCCTCTTCCCTGTCCTTTTTGTCTCGCCCACCGGAGGTGAAGGCGAGACTAAGGGATCCAAATGGCATCCGTCCGTCGTCCGTCCGTCGTCCGTCCGTCGTCCGTCGTCCGTCGTCCGTCACAAATGTTAAAGTTTACCTGCAAGACTCTCTTATGATCCATAACTTGGCAACTGTTACAGCAATGGCAGCCACACTTGGTTGATAGAAGCACTAGGGGTATCTTCATGTTATGGTGTTGTCAGAGGTCATGTGATGATGTCAAAGGTCATTTGAGGTCATATATTAAAGAGTATGTGCCGGACTCTCTTTTTCTATGTTAAAGTTTACCTGCAAGACTCTCTTTTGACAAATAACTTCACATGGGTTGCTAGGATTACAACCTAACTTGGGTCATAGATGCACTGGGGGTACCTTCATGTTATGGTACCGTTGGAGGTCACAGGATAAGGTCAAAGGTCATTTGAGGTCATACGTTAAAGTTTACCTGCAAGACTCTCTTTTGACAAATAACTTCACATGGGTTGCTTGGATTACAACCTAACTTGGGTCATAGATGCACTGGGGGTACCTTCATGTTATGGTGCCGTTGGAGGTCACAGGATAAGGTCAAAGGTCATTTGAGGTCATACGTTAAAGTTTACCTGCAAGACTCTCTTTTGACAAATAACTTCACATAGGTTGCTTGGATTACAACCTAACTTGGGTCATAGATGCACTGGGGGTACCTTCATGTTATGGTGCTGTTGGAGGTCACAGGATAAGGTCAAAGGTCATTTGAGGTCATACGTTAAAGTTTACCTGCAAGACTCTCTTTTGACAAATAACTTCACATAGGTTGCTTGGATTACAACCTAACTTGGGTCATAGATGCACTGGGGGTACCTTCATGTTATGGTACCGTTGGAGGTCACAGGATAAGGTCAAAGGTCATTTGAGGTCATACGTTAAAGTTTACTTGCAAGACTCTCTTATCACACATAACTCATCACATGTTGCTACAATAGCAATCAAACTTGGATGATGGATGCACTGGGGGCACCTGCATGTTATTGTGCTGTAAGAGGTCACATGATAAGGCAAAGGTCATTTGAGGTCATACATTAAAGTTTACTTGCAAGACTCTTGGTGAAGGCTTCCTAACTTGTGCACAGAATTGTGTGAGCATGTGTGAGCATTACTGATGTAGATTTAGGCAAACATTACTCATGCACATTTATGCAAATATTTCACAATCAGCCAGGGATACAATTCTTTTGCGTAGCAACGGAGATCGCGATATTTCTGGTTATTTTCGCAAGTGGGCGAGACACAATATTGCTAATGCCTTGTCTTTATTCCCTCTCTCAGTTTCCTCTTCGTTCCCTCTCTGTTTCCTCCCCATTATCTCTCTACTTTCCCTCTTCCCTCTTCTTTCCCACTTCTCCTTCCCTTTCTTCACTCCCTCTATCTTCCGTCTCCCATTGGAACATAATGAAGTCCAACGTCCCAAGCATAAATACACTGCTTGTTGGTATTGACAGTAATCATCTTTTTGGCTTCATCATACCAAATGTATCAATACCTCTGAGGCTAATCATTTCCTTGCTTCTTTGCCTGGGTGTAGGTATCAGCTGCCCACGCATGGCCCGGACTGGCCCCGGTGGGCCGACTCAGGGGGAGCCGTTCGGTGACGAGGCCCTGCAGTATACCAAGGAAACCTGCCTGCAGAGAGAGGTAAGAGCTGGAGGCTGTTAGAGGAAAAGGCCTCCCTGACAATAAGTTGGTTTCAATGATAGCAGAAATTTGAAAGAAACATTAGTGAAGGTTTGAGGAAAATCTGTCAAAGAATAAGAAAGTAATGATCTTTTGAAATTTTATTTTTGTGACATCACATGCGAGATGCTCTCCTATATGTTGTGTGCTGTATGATTCCATAAATTGCCCTCATTCTCTTGTTGATGCAGGAATAGATATGTGTGTAAAAACGTGTTTCTAATGATGTGTAAAATACACATGTAAAATGATGCATATCCTTTTTGAGACTTTTGACATTTAAAAAAAAAGATTGTGCACAACAAGTGGTAGACGTCACAAAATTAGATTTCAAACGATCATTAAGTTTTTATTATTTGACGGAGTTTCATCACACCTTTACTAATATGTTTCTCTAATTTCTCTGCTTTTATTAAAACCAACTTGATTTCAGGGTGGACTTTCCATTTAACCCCTGTACTATGAAATGTTTAAAACAATGGAGAAAAAAAAAAATCAAATAAATAAAAGACACCCGCTTTGCTGAATGATCCACAATCGCAAAACTACTGGGCTCAAACATTTAAATAAAGGATTATTGTGAGCAGAGTACTGTATGATCTTTTCTTTTCATCGCATCCCAAAGTGATGCCATCCCTTAAATACAGGATGTTTAAATTTCAGCTTGATATGACTTGAAATCACTGAGTTATCAGGAATACCTCTATCCCTACCCCAACCCCCACCCCTTCCCTTCCCCCTATCTCTCCCCCCATCCATACCCCTATCCATCCCCCTATCCCTCCCCCTATCCCTTCCCCTATCCCTCCCCCATCTATCCCCAATCCATCCCCCATCCATACCCCCATCCATCCCCCCATCCATCCCCCATCCCTTCCCCCTTTCCCTCCCCTCATCCCTTTCCACTATCCCTCCCCCTATCCCTATCCCTTCCCCTATCCCTCCCCCCATCCCTCCCCCTATCCCTCCCCCCATCCCTCCCCTTATCCCTCCCCGTATCCCTCCCCCTATCCCTCCCCCTATCCCTCCCCGTATCCCTCCCCCTATCCCTCCCCCTATCCCTCCCCCTATCCATCCCCCCGTCCATCCCCCCGTCCATCCCCCCGTCCATCCCCCCGTCCATCCCCCCGTCCATCCCCCCGTCCATCCCCCCGTCCATCCCCCCGTCCATCCCCCCGTCCATCCCCCCGTCCCTTCCCCCGTCCCTTCCCCCTATCCCTCCCCTTATCCCTCCCCCTATCCCTCCCCTTATCCCTCCCCCTATCCCTCCCCCTATCCCTCCCCCCATCCATCCCCCATCCCTACACCCTCCCCACCCCATGTACTCCCTCAGGTGGAAGTGGAGGTGGAGAGCATGGACAAAGGAGGCAACTTCATTGGCTGGCTCTTTGTGGACGGGGTCAACCTGTCGCTGTCTCTCGTAGAGCAAGGTCTCTCCAAGATGCACTTCACTGCCGAGAGGAGCAACTACGCCCGCCATATCACCGAGGCAGAGAACAAGGCCAAGTCGTCCAAGTTAAAGGTAAGGATTGCACTCTCTGTTTTACACAGACTCATCAAGAAGAGAGAGATTCCACTCCAGGTGCATTGGGTCAGGCATAAATTGTCATTTCACACCACTGATACACTCCAAACTTTCTTGGTGCTAGGTTACCAAGTTGCTAGATTACTAATTCTCTCCAATTGGTTATGTTTACTCTTTAATATTTGTTGTTGATAGGTTGCCAATATTTACCAAAGTTACTTGTTGCTAGGTTATGTTTACTTTCCAAACAATGTTTTTACTAGGTTGCTGATACTTGCCAAACTCTCTTGTTGCTAGATTAGCTATTTTCTCTGACTTCTATTGTTGCCAGGTTTGGGAGAAATTTGTGGAACCGACTGAGACGCCTGTTGTGGAGGAAACTGAGAGGAAGACTAACTACACCAAGATCTTGGTGACAGAAGTCGGACAAGAGCTAGACTTCTATGCACAGTATGTCGACTCAGGTAAGCAAGACTTCTATGCACAATGCAAAGACGGTGGTAAGCAAGAATGATTGTGTTTATAGAGTTTATAGAGTAAAACTAGATTGCAATAAGTAAATGAGACAAGAACTAGACCGCTATGCACAATACATAGAATGGTGAAAGAGGTAGAGTACAGAGTTCTGTTGTGTGGTTTGAATCAAGTTGTTCTCACTGCAGTCAATGTCATCTTCTTCCATGATCCTCTAGGACCAAAGCAATTACAGGGATAGTTCACCCTGACATTTATTTGGTTTCAATATTCAAAAGGAGACACATGAAAGAAACACATTAGTGCAGGCTTGACGAAAATCAGTCAAAGGATAAGAAAGTTATGATCTTTTAAAGTTTTTATTTTGTGACATCATATGTGAGGTGCTCTCTCTCATATGTTGTGTACAATTGTTTTCGATAGTGTGCATTTTCTCAAAAAGATGTGCATCCTTTTTTCCTGTGCATTTGATACATCATTAGAAATATGTTTTTACACGCATACCACTATGAAAAAAAGTTCCATTGTCAACAGAAAAAGAGCAATTCATGGAAGCATAGAGCAAACAACACATGGGAGAGCACCTCACTCATGACATCACAAAATTGAAATTCCAAATGATCATAACTTTCTTATCCTTTGACGAATTTTCGTTGAACCTTCACTAATATGTTTCATTCACGTGCCTGCTTTTATTGAAACAAACTTATCTTGAGGGTGAATTATTCCTTTAATGGGCCACCTACAGTTGAGGCCAAAAGTTTACATACACGCATGGAATTCAGTGAAATTTGTATGCATGCTAAACATGGTAAAGTCTACTATATCTTCAGAAATATAATTACTTCCATGACGAATTTGGTATCAAATGAAAGAGCGTATCAAGTTTTTTTTTTACATGATTGGAATGCCATCGGGATTGAATTATGATTATATTTCAGTTGGAATTTTCTTTGAAGAAAAGAGTAATATTCATGTCAAATGTGTTCTATTGTTTGTTATTATATTTTCAAACATTGTTTCAAAGAAAAATATAAATGTCAAATCTATGATATATATTACATTTTTCTATCATGATATGTCACCACTGAACAAAAAGTGTAATCTGAAATGTTTGTGTTGAGAAGTAACTAGCATAAATATTCAATATTTTTGTCTAGTTGTTATTTTTAATTTGTCGAAAATATGAAGATTTTCTAGGGAAAAAAGACACCTAAATATTTTTCAGCTCCTGATGACAAATTAATGTGATGAAGGGGCATGACATGCTCATTTGTTTGATATCAAATTCATCATGATAGCATAAATATTTTATAAGATGAAGGAAATTTTATGACATTTAGCAAGTGTCAACTTTTCCATGAATTTTCTGGATTTATGTAAACTTCTGGCCTCAACTGTACATGCTGACAATCTCATGATGTACTCCCATGATCCTCTAGGACCAAAGTTTGAGCAGCTGATGAGCCAGCTGCGCGCTGAGCTGGAAGCATCTCCTCCGCTCCCCGGGTCTTACACCGCCCAGGTCAGCCAGCTGTGTGCGGCCAAGTTCGCGCTAGACGGTCAGTGGTACCGCGCTAAGGTGGAGCGGGTCTCGTCCAGGGAGAAGGTCACCATCCTTTTCATCGACTTTGGGAACGTAAGACTGGCTTCTTCTTCTTATTTGTCTGGCAATATCTCATACCTACATTTTCATGATGGTGAAGTTTCTCACTCCGTGTTATCAGACCTTTGAAAAGGGACATTGGGGAATTTAGTCTGTTGATCAAATTTCTTTTAAAATATGAAACAGCGTCATCTGTTTCACCTAGTCTACAGTAATGCACTCACTCAGAGCTACTTACCCAGGAGACCAGGGCCCAGTTACATAAAGGTTTGCGATCAATCGCAAAATAGCAGTGGCCAATCAACATCATTGTTACATGCGCTCTTTGTTCAAAAGACTGACCAATAACCAATCAGAGTTTGTCTTTCAAATTTTGCAATTGATCGCAAACCTTTGTTACGGGGCCCAGGACTCCATGCTAATATCCTTATCATCCGGGCCAGCAGACCCACCCAGGCTATTCTCTCATTTTCCGAAGAAGTATGAATCACCCCAATTCTGGAGCTGGACAATTGCAAATAGGCAAACATGTTCATCATGAGGTTAACGGTAACAATGATTTGAAAAGTGACTTACTTAATATGCGATGTGAGATCAGCAATAAATGGTAATAGCAATTTTACCGTGCAGTTAACACACAATAGTTGAAAAAAATCAAATCTTCCTGCAAATTAATGTGACTGAATATTTTCATTCTTAAATTAACATTAACATGTTTATTGTGTCATCTTTCCCCCGGCATGCCCGTAACCTTTCCTTCTCCCACCACAGAGGGAGGTAGTCTCTTCCTCCAGCCTAGCCACCCTACCTCCTGGCTACCACACCCAGCCAGCCCAGGCCAAGAAATACTCCCTGGCGTGTGTCCAGCTTCCTAAAGATGTAAGTTCCTGCACCATTGACTTCATTCATCCCATTCATGTGATTAATGTATTCACTCTTGGTAAAAAAAGAGTGCGTCTGCATTAGCCTGATCTAACAAAGTAGCAAGCAGTTTGCAAATAAGCTGGCTATATGGCCATCTAGCCCAAGATTTCTTGGGAATTTTTCTCAACCAAGTAGTTACCTTTTTTAGCCTGATCTAGCTAAAAAAAAAGACGCAAATAGCTAGCTATTGCGTCATTTGGCTAGCTATTCCAATCACGAAAAAGCTAGCTATTTTGCCCCATCGGCGGAATCAAAACAACCCGAAAGAGCAATCATTTGTCTTCTTTGTAATTATATAATGATTATTTTAGATGTTGTTTCTCATGAAAGAATATGAATTTAAGAAGCCACTGTTCTTGAACCACCAAGAGGAGACTTGTCAGGATGGAAACTGCGGAACTGCTTATTTTCTTGACATTTATTGAAATGTCAATTTGACTAAACAATCCTGGGGTTATATGAGGTCTTTGTTCTTCAATTAACAGGAGGAGAATTGCCAGGATGCGGTAGAGGCATTTGAGTTGATGGTTCTGAACAACACATACCTGTGTAACATGGAGTATTGCAAAAAAAAATTTGATAAATGATATGTTTTATATTCTCATTACGAAATACTGCAGTATTTGATTTTTTGCCACACTAAATTAATGAATTGACAGGAGGAGAATTGTCAAGATGTGATAGAGGCAGTTGGGTTAGTGATACTGAACAACACATACCTGTGCAACATGGAGTACTTCTGAATTCAATGTTTGTTTTCCATTCATTCATGAATTGTCAGGAGGAGAATCGTCAGGATGCCATTGAAGCGGTTGAGTCAACGGTCCTGAACAACACGTACCTGTGCAACGTGGAGTACCGGACCGGCACCCAGGAGTTTGTGACTCTGCTGACTCCAGAGGCGCGGGATGACGTGGCGCTGGGGCTGGTGAAGGAAGGCTTTCTGCTGGTAGAGATGAGGAGGGAGAAGAGGCTCGCCAAGCTGGTAGGAGAGTACGCCAAGGGACAGGAGACAGCACGCAAGGGCCATGTGAGTAGGGGTGTGGTAGTGGTGGTGGTGGTGGTGGTGGTGGTGGTGGTGGTGGTGGTGGTGGTGGTGGTGGTGGTGGTGGTGGTGGTGGTGGTGGTGGTGGTGGTGGTGGTGGTGGTGGTGGTGGTGGAGGTAATGTGGTGTGGTGGTAGTGGTGGAAGTGGTGGAGGTGATGTGGTGTGGTGGTAGTGGTGGTAGTGTGGTAGTAGTGGTAGTGGTAGTTGTAGCAGAGGTGGAGTTGCTGGTGGTAATGGTAGTAGTCGTGGAAGTGGTGGTAGTGTGGTAGGGGCATTAGAGATGGAGTTGATGTTGGTAGTGGTAGTGGATGTGGTGGTAATGGTGTTTTTAGTGGGGTGGTGGCGGTGGTAGTGGGGGTAGTGGTGATGTTGGTACAGATGATGGCTCCTTTATGTTTATCATGTCATTGATATGGTTTTGAATGAATTGGAGTTAAAGGTCTATTCTGTCTCTCATCTGTGCAGAAAAACCTGTGGCGCTACGGAGACATCACAGAGGATGACGCCAAGGAGTTTGGCTACTCGGGGTGAGGGTGTCACCATGACAACCTCAGCACAAGTCTTCAAAGAGGAGGAAAACAACCATGACCAGTCCAAACCAGATTTATCCAGATTGAGGAATAGCTCAGCTAGAGCTGTATCAGTATATTAATACAATTTCGTCACCCACAGGTCACTCATATGTTCCGTCTTTCCCCATGATTTTTAGATTTAGGGATAAGTCTAACAAATCTATCTCTCTAGCTCTCATGGCACATAAAAGAAATGTATTATGAAAAACTGTCAATCATTATATCAGGGAGGTATTTACACCACTGTTCCAAGAATTGCAATTGTATATGCATTGCATACATATATGCCTAGCTCTATCTAGTGTAATTGATAGGTTAATAAACTACTACCATGACACAGTTACTGTCAACTCTGCAATGCAGAGTGCTGATTGGCTGTTTCCATAGTAATTATGATTGTTGGAACTTAAATAGGTGAAGAGCTATATGCAACTAAAATCTGGACAGAGAGCTGCATTTTGTTAGTTTTCCTTCCTTGATTGTGATTTTATCTACTGTATGTCTGCAATTTTGGATTTCTTATCAGTAGATGAAAATATCCGGTTTGTGACTGTACATGGTGTGGTGTTATTTTTGCCATCGTACAAAGTCAACCAATTATGTGCCTTATGAGGAACCCTGAGCCATAGTGTATGGAGATGTCGTAACTGCCATAGATACAGCCATGAGCTCTGGGCATTAAAGCTGTTGCCATGGTAATTACATGAATTGTATGTAACATGCAATCATGGACATTCTACGTTCCACCTGGTTCAGGACCATGTAAGAGATCATAAAAATAAACAGATTCCAGGGCCCTGTCTTGTAACGATTTGCGATTGATGGCAAGTTGACTTACAATTGATATCAATGGTATCTGTGACGGGGCCCTGGTATGATATAACCCTCAGGGGAAACTCCCTTGTTTCTTTTTATAGCCACTATTCCTCCTCCATACCATTCCTCGATGGTCTGAGACTGTTTTCCTCTCTCTGAAGACTCGCCTCATAACTAAGCATGCTCAAGTTATCAATAGAAACCTCTTTAACAAATTGAAGGAGCCCCATAGTTCATTACTTGGAAAGAATGTTTTTTTTCCATGTTTTTAAGTATTATATGCTTCCAAAGTAGTTTTAGCCAAATATTCAAGACAAAAGGTATAATTGAAATGTTGTATGTGTACGAGTATATGAAAGGTTTTTGGTAGCAGTATGTTATGCACGGTACATTGTGTACATCTAGGTTTGTCTACAGCTGTGTTAAATGTTGATGACAACACAAGAAATACCTCTACATGTGTGTGGTATTTCGTAAAGCCTAGTTTTGTTGGAGAAAGTCCTCTTAAATTCAGGAACTCCTTTCAGAATTTCAGTCACTAAAATTTATTACGTTTTAAAAGTAATGGTCATTTTAAATTTGCTTGACATGCACAAAATGTACATGTAGGTAAATACACTACCACCACTCACGTTCACATAGTGAAAACATATAGTATAACATGTTGGTGGTGGGAATAAATTGTACGTTAGGGAATCGTGATACAATATGATATGCTCATCCTTTTCAGTATAGTCTCACAGGCCGTAGCTTTGTCCACATTGATATTGCAAATGACGCATAAGTGACCTACAAACAAACAGAAGGGCCGCACATTCATGAGGCACTTCTGAGTTCAATCATTTCTGGTGTTCAATTTCTCGTCGTTCTTTCTGTCATCATATGATTAATTATGATACTTCACAACAAATTATTACTTTAAGGTCAACAGTGATTTTTTTTCTTCACTTGTTTTTATTGCAAATCTGTTATTGTTTATTTCATGTTGAGATGCACAGTTTGGTATTGCTTCAAACTTGGATGTTAAAGTGGATGTCAAAAGAAAAAAACTTCAATAAATATTATTTTGTAGTTCAGTAGACTTATGATACATCCATGCAGACAAGGAATGGATGGTGCTGAGTGAAATTAAGACCAGATACTTCAACAGAATCCATGCCTCGTTGTTTCTGTAAGGTTTGACTGTACACTGTTTGTCATTGAGAAAGAATGGCATGCAGTGTAAGTTATTGATGTCACATTACACTGTTTGTGAATCCTCAGAAATAGTAACGTAATGTTCCTTGAAAAAAAAGGCCCAATTAATCAACCAATCATGTCCAGCAATGATGACGTCTTTATCTGCATTCGTTGTTTGAATAGTTTCATGAATCATGTGCTTGTAATCTATATATATGTATACGTTAAACAAAAATGTCTGAAGGAGTATGCGATAATACCCCCTTATGAATTGAAACAGTATAACATTGATTTGAATATGAGCAGATGATCCGAGGTGCAGAAAGCCGCATCAAACAAATGCAGTTACTATTTTGATCAATATCGAAATTTCGATCTCAGAAAGCATACCTCACAAACTACAGTAGTTGTACCAGAGTTACGCCCCGGCTCCTCTATGAGTTGCTGCTTGCAAGCTATTCAGCAAATTGATTATTGTATCACGTAATCAATGAGAAAAAACAACAAAAACGGATGGATATCAGACATCCTAAACCATCGACTCCTTAACCTTCTGATACTTTTTCATACATGTGGATTGAACACATGGGCTTGCCAGTTCACAGAAGCTAAAAAAATGGTTTCCATTTTGCCCATTTTTATCATGAGGGCAATATTTGGTCTGTCTGCTAAATGCAAAGTAATGTACTCGTTTCTGGCTCTGCTTTCATTATAAGAGTGTGAAGCTTCAGGAAACATGTTCAGTTTGTACACATTTCTCCAAGAGATGTTGGTCTCCTAACATAAAGAAATTGTGTAATGTCAAGATTTTAAACTTGCCTTGGAGTTTGAGCAAGGCATATGCAATTTTCAATGTAATTTGCAATTTTGAATTTAACATGCATATAATGCTTTGCATATGTAGGAATGACACAGCTACATAGAGTATGCTGAATTTTCATTTGAATTTCTTCGCAATTCCATCATTCATTTGTATTGCCAGTATAAACAATTATTGAGAGGAAATCACTCTTTAGTGTACGTCAGAAGTTATAAAGCTTGTCTTAAGATACTATTTTCATTCTTGAGTGATATATATTTTTAAAGCATTTTTGCTCAACTCATAGTATTACCCTTCTCAAATAGTATGTAGCGATGTCATGTGCTATCATGACATATCCATGATAGCTTTAGATGTAATAAGAAGATTTATGAAATTCAATTTCTTTATTTTCTCTTCACATTTAGAATGTAATTCTGAGTAAGCAGGGCATAGACATGCCTGTCAGGTTACTTAACTCTCCTACATGAATATGTAGATTCAACAATATTCCATGTCAGGAGATTTGGAAATGAAATTTTGGAAGATTGAATTAAAACTTTTTTTTTCTGAAAATAATGCCATGCTTGTCAGGAGTATGTTCTGGGCTTTGTATGCTCATGTTTGCTACTCCACGCAGTTAGGAACAGATTGTTTTATTTCAATCTTGTCATTAGATTTTAGCTGTTGCTTTGGGGAAGAAATCAGTCCTTCATCATTTTTCACCACACCGAACTGTTTTTTATTACAGAAAGAGAGTGACAGGAATTGGGCAGAGAGGGAGAAAAGCAGAAGAGAGGGAGAGAGGAGAAAGATACGAATTTGTATAGATATGAGTTGTGTAGGAGAATTATAGACAGAAAGATGAGAAAAAAGCAGATAGATCTGTCACTTTTCAATCACACAAACAACACATCAATTTACAGCAATCACAATATAAGTCAAGGCAAGATGATCACATACTCACATATTGACGTTGCAACATATTTTATTATCACATGATCATCACATGTATAAAAGAATTAAAGAGTACAGACATAGCATATCAAAATAAAGCAAGATGATCACATACTCACATATTGACGTTGCAACATATTTTATTATCACATGATCATCACATGTATAAAAGAATTAAAGAGTACAGACATAGCATATCAAAATAAAGTACTGCCTGGGGAGAAAACTTTTTACCTGTATCAAACATCCAGCACTACTGACAACGAAAATTGAAGCTATTTCGCAATAGAACACTGGTATAACACTACAGGACATCACTTCAATAAATGATGGGCTGATATGTGTGGAGTCGGCAGTATACCATAACAAAATTGCAAATGAAATCTCACATTTTTAGGAAATGTGAACAATTATCTTTGTTTACGTTTGAAACGCATGGAACATTTTCTATATCATAATCAAATTTTCACAATGCGGGCGTTGCTCATATTGAACGCATGCACTGCGGAGTGGACCTTTGGGGACCATAGTGCACAGCAGTCTCAAGTATCTAAGCTTTAGGTTTTTGACGACCTCAAAACCTCCTAGTGATCGCTATAATTTCGCTTAAAGTCAGTTTCAAGCTCTATTATTGGGATAGGAGTTCTGATACCACATCTTTTCCATTTTCTGTGATTTGTACAAAATTTTATTTTTTGACCTGCAAAAGGGACACCTTGTATTTTTTTAAAAGAAGCATATCTGAGAAACAGACTGGTCAGTCGTGGGACAGTACAAATATGACATCAATATAGTTGTTGTCACGCTGACATCTATGGTTAGGTAAGATGACACATACAGGGAATGAATGTTACACCAGGGTGGTGTAAGGAGAAACAACTCGAGCATAACATATTCAACCATCTGTATAGATACTAATGAATGCTAATGATTGTCAAAAACATCCACAATCACTACAATGCTTTGATCTCCCATGCTCAAAACCGAATTTAGCAGATGTTAACTTGGTAAGAAATGTCTTTAATTCCCAATTTTGTCTCTAAGAGCTTTATTTCTTATCACATTATTTTGCAATTTTCCAAAAAGTTAAGGGCAACACCATTACAGATCCTCTACTCAGCTTTCTTCAAAAGGATTGAGGAATGATGAATGAGCAGAGATATATGATATTTTTCTTATTTAAAAAATAGGCTAATTTCTTCACTGTCAAGATTATATCTTAACCTGTGTATAATCAGTAACAGTGATTGCGTGCATTACGGTGCGGCTGAGATATCTTCCTTGAAAAACTTCTTTATTTTTGTTTGCTGATATCTGTTATGCTCATTAACAAAATGAGACTACATTCCTTTTCTCATCTCTGAAAAGCACATGTTGAGAACATAAACTTTCTGGCGGTGCTGAGCAAAAAAAGAAAAAAGATCAATATCAATTTCCCTGGTTACACAGACGTGTATATGTATACTGTGTTTCTTCAAGCAGTAACAACTTATTCTGGCTGGACAGTACAAGGGTACAAATTCCTCTGCATTTCTGTGTAGTGTCTTTCCATGACACTCAATGCTGAGGGCTGATTCGTCTAAATGATTACAATTTTAACTTGTCTGACAACACTTGTCTGGTAACACTGTTCTAAAGTGTAATTTATGTATGAATAATGCATTCAAATATCAACCATAAATGCACACAACCCTTGTAATCATAAGCTGGATACGGGGAATTCCAAACAATGGTGAACTACATTGGTTAGAAAAATCTTTGCTGCAGGTCTCAGATGTGCACTAGCTGGTTGACTGTGATGGGAATAATGACAGATGAAGCCAATGCATAAAGTCAAAGGGAATACAGTCAAATAGCCACTGATATACCAGGCAAACCTTGGCAATGTTTGCACTGCTATAGAGTACCAAAAAGTGACGTCATTTGAGTAGTATTGTCAAGACAACTGGTTCTAAACAATGCCGGTAGAGCAAGCAGAGGTGATCACAGTGAGGACTTTTATTAGGAATGCCCGACACTAACCCAATAGACACTATCGGACCACTAAACCTCTCACTGGAGTGAGTTTGTTTAGAACCAATTGTCTTGACAACATGCTCATATGACGACACCACTTTGGTAGTGTATTGACCATACAGGCTTCATATGGAGCGCTTAGCTACAATAAAGCTCTTTCACTGTCATGCTTAAGTGCCTGAATACATGTTTTTGCCTGCACACTAGCACCCTCATATCTCAGACGCTAGATACGAGGCAGGGGGGAATGTTCTTTTAAATGATGTCACCATGACGCAGCAACTCTACAAGGACATTGAGGCTGCGAGGTTGACGTCATGTGATATGACCTGCTGGTCCCAGCCGCACGTCACCAGTTTGTTGGTCAGGGTATCCCATGATGCACCATGCACAAAGTCATTGTGTGCATAGCTACGGTATCTGTGAAGGGGAAGAAAAACAACACCATATCTTTGTTAAACATTCTGTGCCAGACACATCAACTATTGCTCCTTGCTCTAATTTTGTTTTGTCTACAAGTGCAAGCCGTGGTTAAGGGTTAACATAAAAGGGTTATGGTTCAGATTTAGTATCAGGGTTTTGGTTTTGGTGCAGGTCATTCAACTTTAAGGGATAGTTCACCCTGAAATTAATTTGGTTTCAATAAAAGTAGACATGTGAAAGAAACACAGGAGCGAAGGTTTGATGAAAATCTGTCAATGGATAAGAAAGTTATGATCTTTTAAAGCTTTGATTTTGTAACGTCACATGCGAGATGCTTCCCCCAAGGCATTAGATCATTGACAGACTTCGATCAATTAAAATCAACATTAAAGACGCATCTGTTTGATACTTACTAATTATTTTCAAATTCTCACATAATAAATTTTTACTTTCACATGCATAGAGACTATTTCAATGGTATTATATGTCTCTAAGAATTGAATATTATTATTATAATAATAATACTTTTAAGAATATATACAAGTTAGAACACAATCAAAGAAGCAAACAATATCCAAAGCAACACAGTATCAGTACAGCTGCACACCAAGACAAACACGTCATCATTCACACAAGATTCAAGGACTCACATCTGTTTGACCTCTGGCTGGAGTTCAGTGACCGCGGCCGTGCAATCATCTGAGACTGAAGCCAAGACTAGAGGACTGGTGGACACAAAGGGAAAAAAAGTCAATCACAAAAGTGAAATACAGCTTCATTTTTGGTTTAAATACTATTATCCAAGTTAATTTGAATAAAACACAAGTGTTGTAACACAAGAAAAATTGCCTCTGCAAAAAAATTACATCAATGCATCCTCAGCATGTAAGATGATGTTAATGATTAAAAGTGTGTCTGTCATTTGCATTGACATCAATGTAGCACCACATCATGTTAGATGGCATATTTCTAAAAAAAAATCTTTCTTACCAAGATTTTGTCTCTACAAGTCTTTCTTACCAAGATTTTTTCTCTTCCAAGTCTTTCTTATCAAGGTTTTGTAAGCTGGGTACCATCTAAAACAACAACATCTCAAATTTGAGTGATCTGTCATTTACTTGATTTTGGCAAAGTAAGGATAGAAAGCATGGAATTAAACAAAGGAAAAGATTTTGAGCTAATCGTATTACAACATTCACTTTTATGCTACGTTACTTAACCCGTTCTTTACTGAGCATACTGCCTTGTCTCCATTCAGATACCGGGCAAGCGCGACTGCCGCGTAATCTGCTATACAGACAATAGACCACAGGCTGTGGATGCATTTCAAATTCCTTATAGGGCGCAATCAAGCCACACCCATTTGGTTACTGCATTTCCATGGCAAATTTCGAAATCATAACTTGATTAGGGATCACAAAGCCCAAACATCTACCGGTGAGCAACGGGTGAATACCTCTTTCTGGAGAATGCAAGTCTGTGTACTGCCCTCGTGTGAGCTGTTGTGACAATGGTTGCACTCTGCTCCGACCTCGCGTCTTGGACAGCAATGGTGCCAGCATCATCACCTGTCAAACATCAGAGAGAGAGGGAACATTAATCAAGTCATTCATCTCCTTCTGCAGTCTCTTGAAATGTTGCTCTGGGGAGGTATTCTGGAAATTGTCTGATCTCTAATATTGTTCAATTTTTGCAACGCTTTCTCTTTATTTTCACCGCATCAATGTTGACATGAAATGTCTGAAATGTGACGTCATTTGATGTCATATCGTGCCTTCACAATATATATCGACTTAGTCATGAAGTCCATATCGTCAATTCAATATTTGTTCAATATCACTTTAACTCTATATTATTGAAATATCATGCAGCACTATTATTCCTTCACCCACAGCATGCCAAATGTGGACTCCCTCACAATGAATGCACACAAAATCCAAAGAGTAGCAGTTTGCCAGGGATACAATGGGTTGAACAAAATAGCAGATAATTTTAGTGACCACACGATTTCACATCTCGGCGATATTGCCCCACTCTTTAACTTCTATTGAATGGAGCAGCTGAAAGGGGACAAAGGCTGACTGGATCAGGGTTTCCGGCATTTCAAAAAACAAAATTCCTTGATCTTCCCCTGATTTTTCCCTGATGAACTCTCAAAATTCCCTGATAATCATTTCAATTCATTTCAAGTTTCACATGTTTTCTATGTTGTTGCAGTGAACTATTTGCAGTATAAAACAATGTAATGTTAACACTGGAATAAACTATTACACAAGCAAATAGCGAGTCATCCAATGGATGCTGTTTTGATATGCAAAAAAATATAACAAAGTCTCACTGACTACTTTTAATTTTGGGTCCAATCAATTTTCTTCAAATTTCCAGACGTTTCCCTGACTGGAAAGAAGTAAAATAATTTTCTCTGATTTCCCTGATGGGTTGGGAACCCTGTGGATGTGGGCCTTACCGACTGCCACGACGTACGACTCGCTGGGTTTCCAGACCAGACTGGTGGGTAGGGAGGTGGTCTGGGGGCGGGGCAGTCGCTTGGCTGGCTTGGGTTTCCTCATGTCCCATAGCAGCACTGAGCCGTCCTGACAAACAAAGAGAAAACAGCACATCAAAAACAGGAACACACACACACACACACAGGGAAAATATTGCATCAAAAGAGTGGAAGAAAACTGTTCTTCGCTTGATTTTTACACCATAGCATAAGCTGCTATTTTTATGACTTTCACAAATAACAATAGGGATGAAACAAATCTAACAACAATTTTGGCCCATGATATTGATGAAGACCTCCATGGAGGTGACGAGGGCACACCCATGGGGTGGATGTTGATACCTGTCAGCATGACATGAAGACCTCTAGCTCATTGGGGGCGTAGGCCACCTGTTCAACCTTGCCTGGTGGGGGCTACAGAGGGGCGAGGGGAGGGTAAAGGAAGGGGTGAGGTAAGGGGGAAGGATAAGGGAGGGGGCTAGGGCACACCCATAACGGTGAGAAATGGTACCTGTGAGGAGGAGAATAAGACCTCTAGCTCATTGGGGCTCTAGGCCACCAGCTCCTTACCTGGTGGGGGCTGTGGATAGGTGAGGGGATGGTAAGGGGTGAGGTAAGGGAGGGGGGTAGGTAAGGGGGGGTAAGGGAGGGGGTGAGGTTACACCCATGGAGGTGGGTGTTGATACCTGTCAGCATGAGATGAAGACCTCTAGCTCATTGGGACTAGAGGAAAGGGGTGAGGGGAGGGAGGGACGAGGGCACACCCGTAATGGTGAGAAATGGTCCCTGTGAAGATGAGATGCGGATAGGTGAGGGGAGGGTAAGGCAAGGGGTGAGGTAAGGGAGGGGGAGGTAAGGGGTGAGGGTAAGGGAGGGGGCGAGGTTACACCCATGGGGTGGGCGTTAGTACCTGTGAGCATGAGATGAAGACCTCTAGCTCATTGGGGCTGTAGGCCACCTGTTCCACCTTGCCTGCATGAGCACTCAGGGTCCGGACACATCGTGTAGTGGCCAGGTCCCACAGCTTGATTCTGGGAAAAACATCAGACAACAAGGGGTTAGCTTTCTGTCAGCTCCAAACAAGACAATTATAGACATACATGTTGTCCCAATCATAAATTGTTCTTGATACTTTCAAGTTTGAAACATTGATTTTATCCTAAGCAGAACATCAGACAATGTGGGACATTTATGTGACAGCTCCGCATCATGACACAATCCCAACTCTTACTTGTTCTTGGTCCTTTCAAGTTTAAAACATTAATTTTATGGTAACTCAATGACTGCACCTCGAGCATCATATGCATGTGGCTCATTCTGAGGGAGTAGTTCCATAACTTCAGGCAACAATAAATATTTGTGAACCCCAGAACTATCTATACAGGGAAATATCCCATATTCTTACCTACCAAGTACATGTGCCTGTACCTGTATAAATGTCCGCACCTGCAATATCCAATCAATGAAGTGCAGATTTCGTCTCCACTTACAGATTGTGCTCTAATTTTTGCTGATTGTTTTTAGAATTGTTTTTCCTTGTATAGCATGTGTACACTCCCTTTATATACAGTGCACTACAAATGGGGTGCCTATATGTGCTGTACTTTTGAAGCACTGCGAACGTCGCTGGCTAGCTACGTGGGCCCTGTTGCATAAAACTTACCATTGATGGTAACTTTGCCACCAATGGCAACTTCTATGGAATCCTTGAATTTGATTGGCTGTTGAACGATGTTACCATGGTAGTTACCACTGATGACAGAGTTACCATTAATGGTAAGTTTTATGCAACAGGACCCTGGACAGGCCATAGAGCAGCATTCCATTCAGCACAGAAGGAGGGAATACTCACAGCTTGTCTGAGGAGCCACTGACTACTCGGGTCTTGTTTGAGTTGACACTAACAGAGTTGACAGCGCTGTCATGCTCGTAAAGGTAGAAGAGGTTGCGGAAAGCGCTGCGGTTGTTCTCCAACTGCCACACTTCTATTGCACCTGTTATGGGGAATAACGAGTCACTCCTACTGTCAACATACTGTTCCTATGATTTGCCTTGAGGTTTGCCCCCTTTTCCTTCAATCCTTCTTTTCTGAGGTTTGTTAGAAAGGGGATTAGTCACCCTCATCAGCATCATACTATTCAAATAGTTTTTTTTTTTTTGCTCTCTTTTCCTACAATCCTTTTCTTCTTCATTTTAAGTTTTCCTTGTCATCTTTGTACCCTGCTGTTTCGCATTATACAACTTTATTGAATCCTCAAGAATCACAATTCATGTATGTACAAATTACTTGCAAGATTAGAACAAATGGGTCATACAAAAAATAAAAAGGCAGTGTAAAAGTAATAAAAAGTAGAAAAATAAACATGTAAAATTTTCAGGGAAGAGACTCTGAGATGGGAGAGAGACCAACTTTCAAGCCAAATAAGAAGAAGAAAAAAAAACTTTCTCGTATCTTCTTGTTATTCTTGATGTCATTTCATGTTATTCTTTTTCTCGTTGTGCTTTTTGATTCCCCCTTTGGGCAAAAACAGCCCCCCCTAAGATCTCGACCGTTGATCGCGCGATCGCGACGAAAATTGGCACGTATGTCACCGATGACGTTATCTCCACAATTCAATTGTCAGTTGCATCAAAATTATTCAAATTTATTTTTAATTAATTATGCTAATTAAATGCATAAAATCATAATTTGGTTGTAAATCTTTAAATATAGCCCCAAAACTGCTAGATATCAGTCCAGACACTCTTCTTACGATTGTTATCAAATAAGGATTTTGAAAAATGTCAATATCAAATCTTTTCTTATGTATTTTATTGTTTTTTGAATTTCGTATGTATTTCCTTGTTTTTTTTCGACTTTTATGTTTTTCATTGTTTTTTCGATGGAAATCATTGCAAACACTATTTCAGTCATAAATAACATGAAATCTATTGTTTTTCATCAGTAAAAATAAAAATAATGATACATTTATGAATTTTGGCTAGATGCAGAATTTGCAGTGGATTTGTACATGAAATCACGTTTTTGAGCAATTTTTGGTCTGACGTGCACGTACAAAATGTTACGTAACTTCGGAACCGCGTACCCCCGCATCGCAAATTTGGTCTTAAAAGTTGCGTGAGACTTGAAGGAAAAAAGTCTTGAAACGTCGCGGCGTGATCTTTTCGCGTTACAAATTTATCGCGAAAAATGTCGAGGGGGGGGCTGTTTTTGCCCCCCCCCCCCCCCGGGCTAGATAGGGTTAACCCTCAACATGCCACTTGTGGATATTTCAAAAGTAATACACACTAATCCCATAGAGAAGCAGCTTGCCTGACACACAAAGGGTTAAGCTGTGTGATTTGGTTCCATTCATTACAAATGGATACAATGTTACAAGTTAGAAAATTCTTTAAAAAATTACATAAAGAAATTGGATGAAACATACAGATGAAGAACTGAAATGTTCACCCAGAAATGGGAGTTCTTGTTTTTGCTAGAACACAAGAATTCTTATCCCAACTACGGATCTATGAGCCCTGCAAGGACTTGTGCCCACTGACCTGTGTCCGAGCCAACGGCCAGCCTGTTCTCATCGATCCACTCCACGTCAGTGATGCCAGCCCCGGTCTTGACTCCCGCACTGCAGCGGTCAGAGTGGGGAGCATTAGCTGGGTCCTCAAAGAACCAGAGAGACCCTGACCAGAGTCGTCCAGTCAGCCCAGAGGCAGCTAGCACCAGGGAGCCATCTAGAGCACAGACCAGAGGGGGAAGGGTCATCAATGAATGGTTCAATAGAACACTCTCATGACATACATACAGAAAGAGAACATCCACACCAACAGACTGTCCAATAGAACACTCTCATGACATAGATTAAGAGAGAAAACACCCAACATCAACAGACTGCTCAACAGAACACTTTTGTGATGTATGCAAAGAGAGAAACACTCCACACCTACACACAGACTTTTCAATAGAACACTTTCACAACATAAATGCAGTGATAAAACAATATTAGAACACTCTCATCAGTCTTATGACATACTTAAAGAGAGAGAAAGAGAATACATTGACAAAATACTAGTATTCAATAGAGCACTTTCAAAACACAGAGAATGAGAACACACTCTTCAATAGAACACTCTAATCACATATGTAAAATATCACCAAGACATTTGATAGCATTTTTTCATGACATACAGATAAATTGTCTAAAACACTGTTCAATAGAACAGGCTTATGACATACATAGAGAGGAAAACAGTTTTACAGAACACTCATGACTATAGAGAACACCAGCAAACGGTCTGCTAGAGCATGCTCACACATCCATTCACAGAAATAAGCACAAGAGATACTCTCCAAAAGAACACTCTGAAATACAAGAATAGAGAACCTCTACACACTATTCCATAGGACACCCTTGTGACATATATGCAAAGAACAGCAGCAAACTGTTTGTTTGAACACTGTCACACCATCCATCAACAGTGAGAACATTAACACACCGTCCAATAGAACACTCTCATGACATAATTGTAGAGAGTCAACAGTGCATCGGTGTTCTCACCATCCTTGTTGTGAGAGTTCTATTGTAAAATTTGTGTTTGGGTGATATCTATGTAATGAAAATGCCCTATTGTATGTGTTGGTTCTCGTTGATATACATGACAAACATGGGGAGGACACCAACACAGGAGAGTGTTCACCAACACACTGTTCAATAGAACACAGACATATTCAAAACGAACACCATCACATTTGATACTAACATTTTCACAACATAGAGGACACCATGACACTGTATACTGGTACATGTAATAGAACTCTCACCAACTCTCAACAAACAGAAATAACACCAACACACTGTTCAATAGAACAAGACAGAGTATCAACACATTTTCCCCCTTCAAATTTGCCTTAGCATCCATTTCCAGATTTATTTTGCTCTCAGCATCCACAGAACCTGAGTCATGTAGCAAAACAATGCAAGCCAAGACAGAGAGAAAGAATAAAATTGAACTTCCATGAATGTGAGTTACTCTACATTTCTGTCTACAGTGGAAAAGCATGTGTTGAATACACAAAGATGAATGAAACATTGTATAAAGTTCTAAAAAACAAAAATATTGAATCCTGAAACATAGAATATATCAAAATGAATTCTTCCCAAATATGCAGGAAAATGGAAGTCCCATAATTCTGTGCCCTGTAGATGTTCTGGAACTAGAGATAAAGGAATGTAGAAATGGCCTCTGGGCTCATGCGGACATGTCACCCAGACCCACCCCAGTAGTCAAAGAATGATGGGCAGCTCAGTTTCCATCTTGTGCATTTTGCAATGTGAAATAAATATTGGATTGCACCCAATCAATATCTGTTTACATATTTCTTTCAAATAGAGGTGGATGCTTATTTCAAAGTAGGTGAATTGAATACAAGTAGGCAATTAGACAAATTAGGGAACGTTTGAGCTTGAAATCTAGAAATCTTGACTTCACTAGCTCTATTTTGTTCAGTGAATATCAAGTTAGGGAATCAATGCTTGATATATTGTCTTTTATATGTATACTACACAATGAATACATCAATAGGATCAAGACGGTTGTCAACAAAGGTAAATTACCAGGAGTTAGTGCTAGTTATCATGATTTTGAAAAGTTTACAATCTCTTTTATCTTTTCAACCTTTTTAAACTGTTTTATAATCTATGTATGAATCACACACCAACCATTTATCATAAACATGATCAATTCAGTTGTTAAACTGCCATTCATGTACTGTTTGAAAGAACTTCTAATAAACCATTCTTGAATTGCACTATGATGAGTCTAAAATTGTTGAAACTTCTCCCAATCAATTTCTCTGATTTGTTGTCTATCGTATTTAACTTTATCATCAGGGTTCATTTCACTTAATTTAAATAGGCATTGGGATCATTTACCTCTGGGTGCAAAAAGCATGATTACTGGACTATAAAGCTCAGCATTGTCACAATCTCACAAACAGTGTAACATGATCAATACATTTTTCCAAATTATCAATCGACACAGAGCTTACGTTCCACCTATCAATCATATCAATATTTAACATTCTCCTATCCTAGCCTATCTGCTATTGTCAGAATTCTTTTGACTATGTTACATTGTTGACCTTCTGTGAGATCATGGTGTGTCTGGTCAACATTTATTCAGAAAAACTATCATTTCATTGAAAACCACACAGCTTCTTTTATCATTCTTAAGATGAATTTGCACAAACCGTCCCTTTTCTCAACCTTTTCTCTGATTTTCCTGTCTTCACTTTAGAACAATCAATACATTCAACCCAATGGTGTGCTTTGGATAGATTTATTTTCACAAAGTACATTAAAACACAGTCATCCAATTGTCCTTGAGATATTATTGCAGTGGCTTGAGCATCCTCACATATGACAAAGAATCAAATCAATTATTTCACTGAACGAACTGTCCATACAAATCAATAAATACACAAATTCAAAACATTGTCTCTTTTGTAATTGATCAAGGAATTGCAGATAGTAACTTGTTCGCATCACGAGTCAGGTGTTTGGGTGAATTGTCCCGTGTGTCCACTGGAAAAGACGGCTTCCTGAAGAGAGTTCAGGGCAGCAACAGCAGAGTGGACATCCTCACAGCGAGGACATTTCCAGGACGCTCCTTCCTTGAAGACACTCTCAGGGATACCGCAGCAGTTGGAGTGCCACCACTCGCCACAGCTGTCGCACTGGCCCATCTTCATCTTAGTGTCCTGTGTTTCGGCGTTCCAGGGCATCCTACTCATACAGAACAGCTCCACGACCAGTGATCGCTGCACGGTCCTCTGAACGACATCCCCAGACTTCGGAAAGGACGTAATGGTATTGCTATGAAGGCACTGCAAGATGTGTTGTCGGATCCTGGATGTATCGTATGCCACTTGTGCAGGATTCTCCCCCAACAAGACACTCACTGCAAACGCGATCGCAAGGGGTCCAGAGTCGGAGAGATCCTGGGAGTGCTGGACAGGTTGGATGTCTACAGTGATCTCTGCATCCTGCGCACAAACTACACACGCAATCTGTTTGCGGATCAGGAAAGGGAAGGGACCTCCCACACTATCGTAGTACTTGACAGAGTCATCCTCACAGTTCAAGGAAGTCACAAACACCCAGTGGTCTCCATCATGCATCAGCTGGCCAAAGTCACCTTTAGCGGGTGTGAAGAGCAGATCACGCCCTAGAGATGAATCCTGGAAGCCTTGAACGAGAGGAAATTGCTCAAGAAGAAGGACCTGCACTGCATCAACTGTCCGCTCACTAAGAGGCTTGTTCGAGCCAAGGTCCCTGTTTATGGCACCTCCAAGCTTCTTTCTGCTGCAACGTTTCCCAGAGGCAGGACTGTCCTGAGGTCTGAACCTACCAGCTGCCCGATCTTCAGAACTGCTTTGTTCCTGGATTCTTTTAATTTGCTCATACTGCTCTTGATGAAGTTTTTCAGCAGGTCGCTTTGCTGCATGACCAGAGAGTGAATGATCTTCATCTTTGGCTTTGGCTTTTGGGAGCACTGTGGCTTTTGGGGGCGCTTTGGCTTTTGAGAGTACTTTGGCTCTTGAGGGCACTTTTGCTTCTAAGGGCATATTGCACATGCAGAACACCTCTACACTCAACAATCGCTGCATGGTCCTCTTGACAACATCCTCTGACTTTGGGAAGGGTGTAATGGTATTGCTTTGTAGGCACTGTAGGAGATGTTGTCGGATCCTGGATGTATCATATGCCACTTGTGCAGGATTCTCCCCAAACAAGATACTCACTGCAAAGGCGATTGCCAGGGTCCCACAGTCGGAGAGGTCCTGCGAGTGCTGGACAGGTTGGATATCAACAGGGAACTCTGGGTCCTGCAAACAAACTATGCAGGCAATCTGTTTGCGCATCAGGGCAGAGAAGGGGCCTCCCACACTGTCATAGTACTTAACAGAGCCTTTCTTACAGTTCACGGAAGTCACAAATGCCCAACGGTCTCCGTCATGCATCAGCTGGCCCCAGTCACCTTGAGCGTTAGCAAAGAGAAGCTCTTGCCCAAGATGTGTATCCTGGAAGCCTTGAACATGAGGAAATTGCTCGAGGAAGAGGGCCTGCACTGCATCAACTGTCTGCTCAGTCACAGGCTTGTTAGATGTAAGGACACCTGTGATGGCACCTCCAAGCTTCCTTCTGCTGAAACTAGGTTTTCCAGAGGTATGACTACCCTCCAGTCTCAACATACCGGCTGCTTGATCCTCTGCACCCCCATGCCCTGTGATTCCTCTTTGACATTCCCTTTGCTCACACTGTACCCCACAAGACTCTGTAGGATCAGCACATTGCTGGATGGTACTGCCACAACCTTCTGGTCCTAATGTGTCCTTTGTTCCTTCATGTGGAGATTGCACAACATTTGAATGTGACCCCACGGTTGGCAGTCGACCTGGAGGTGGAGGACTATTTTCTCTCTGATCTGATCCAGACGTCGACTCCATTGGACAAAGCATTCCTTTTCCAGGAATCCGCACCAGGGTCTTGCCAGGTTCCTGCACCCGTCCTCTATTCCAGTTTGCCCTCTCCCTCTCTACCATCCTCTGCACTAGCTTCAGCTGGTCACATACGATCTCCAGCACCGATTGATCCTTGATCCTGAACGTCTCCTCTGTGAGCTGGTTCAGAATCTTCCGGCACTCCGCTGCTTGGTCCACAACCCCCAACCCTGAATGCTCATCACTGTGCTGTTCATTTATGGTGCCAGGTTGGGTCTCCATGACTGTAACATCATCTCCATTCCTACATAAATAAAAAAAATAATAAAAAAAAACTATAAAGAGAACTTTGCGAGACAGATCATTTATATGCATCTTTTCAACTGCTCAAGAAATATATTCTTTGGAGCTTTAAATGATTATAGAAAGGTAGTTCTCTTGCTTATATCAATATCAATACCTGCATGTGGTATAATTAAAACGCCTGTTTATTTATTATAGAACACAGGGGGATCATCTTATCCATTGCAATGCCCAAAAGAACCCCTGTAAAATATATTTTGTCCTCAATCAGTTACTTTGCATTGCATGGTTCAAGGTGTCCATTTCATGTCAAGAGGCTTAAAAAGTAGCCCTGAAACCTGTAGACGAAGAATTTCCAGCATCATACCCTTTAGAGTTTTCAGTGGCTGCAGCAGTCGTGGCTGGAGTCGGGTGGACGAGGGAGCTTGAGGCCTGACTTTCTCCCACAAAGCCCTGGAGGCGTCTCTGCATCTCAGGAACCGATGTGACACCCACAGACACCAAGGACTCCAAATGATCCATCATCTGACTTGAAGCAGGGCAAGCCTTGGACACAGAAAAATCAAAGCAATGATTGATTTGAACCATCACTCCTCTTATTCATCACTTAAAAGACAGTAATTTATACCAGTGCCTATGGATAGGTGGTCTTCATTGACAGGTTTGATTACATTCAAACTCCTCTGAAGGGATTACGGCTAAGTGGTCTTTACAAGCAGGTGGTCATATTAACATGCAAGATATGATTGAACATCTGGTTCTAACATTTTAAAATGAATGTTGTCTTTATCGCTCTTCCTCTCTTAAAATTCACAACCCTCATCTGCACAGGACATCAAAAATAAACATTTTTCAAAAGTGTACATTGTGCATATCATGCATCTAAAAAATAAATGGCACTGAACCAGTATCCTCTACATTTAAAGTGGTATCATAATGCCTGGTAATACTAGTGGTGGTGACACTGTACTTGCAGAGGTAGTATGGAGGTTGTACTTACCGGAGTCCTTTTCTGGTAAGTCTTGTCTTCTCTCTCATGTATAGTGGGGTTGGGCTCCTCAAGACGCTGCGCATCTCTGCGCACACCATTATCTTGACCAGTCCAGACACCTTGGTGCTGCATCTCAGGGTGAAGCACACTAACACCCTGCTCTGTGTGATGTTCAGCACCCTGTTTCATCTCACTAACACCTTGGTCCGTAATATCCAGGAGTACAGTTCTATCATCGTGCACAATGTGGAGCTCAACACCTTGCTTCCCTTCACTAACACCTTGGTCCTGAATCTCTGAGAGTGCGGTGCTAACACCCTGCCCTGTGTGGTGTTCAACACCTTGCATTGCCTCACAAACACCTTGGTCCTGTGTCTCTGTGAGTACTACCATAACATCATTCTGTGTATGATCTTGAACCTCCTGCTTCATCTCATAAACACCTAGGTCTCTTGTCTCTGCAAGCACAGTCCTGACACCATCTAATGTGTGATCGTCATGACCCAGCTCCGCCCCACCAACGCATCTGTCCTGCGCCTCTGCGTGCACCGGCCTAACCTCATGGCCCGTGTGCTCATCTTTCTGGGGAAGTTTGACGTAGAAGCGCCTCTCGCCCTCAACAGGGTTCGAAGCCAGATCTTTTCTCAGTTTCTCAGACATCGTCTTCCTTCTCCAAGTGGAGTTGGTGCTGATCTGGGGGTAAAAAGAAGTGATCAAAAAAATGGATTAGCCCTCCCAATGCCATCATGCCTCATCCACACTAAATCCCCTCTGTCGAGTGTCCCGTTTACAGATACTACTGCATGTATTACGACTTTGAATAACCCATAGAAACGCAACATAGGCAAAATATATGTCTGAGGGGATGAATAATTTAAGCAGTGAAGTGAGATGTGACATCATACATGTACTTCTTTGCGCCTGATGTGACCACCCAGTGCATGTAACCGTAACACTCTTTGAATCACATGTCTAGCTACCTTGATGCATCCTTCCACAGCTACCTAGCCTAGGTACTAGGCTGTGAGTTGCATGGACAAAACCAGGTCTGTTAACAACTATGTCTGGTAAAACAGACTAAGCCCTAATCCCAACCTCGCCCTGAGAGGGGAAGGAGCCAGAGGAGCCAGGATGGGATTAGGGTATAGTCTGTGTTACCATACATAGTTGTTAACAGACTGGGTTGTGTCCATACACCAGCCTAGTGCCTAGGCTAATAGCAGCCCAGCCTTTTAAGAAGCCTTGTACTCACAGAATAGTCTGGGAACTTGAGGATGTCCCTGATGTAGATCTGAGCAGGGCAGTCAAACTTCTTCCCTACAATCTGCTTCCTCTTCTTCTTCCCACCTTCAACGCTGCCATCACCCTGCAAGAGAGAAACATAAACTAGTAAGTACTGAGAAATCAATGTCATACTTTTGCAATGTGGCTGCCATTGATACACATATACCATCACTACTCCTGAAGCCAAAGGAGCCATGACATAATTAGGGCGTAGTCTGTTTTACCAGACTTAAGGCGGATTCACACTGCATCCGACATTCCGACATACGACACGACATACGACTTTCCGACATTTGATCCGACAAAATAAAAATCGAAACAGTGGAAATCCAATGTGTCCATTCACACTGAGGCAACACGACAAAAAAAGTCGTGTCCGACACATTTTGTCGTATTAAAAAATCGGATCATGTAGCGATTTTTCAAGCACGACAATCCGACATTTAGCCGGAGACCAATCACAACGACGGATTCCTATGACGTCACTTCATAAGTTTGGCTTGTCAAAAGACTTTTGCTTCGCGGAAAATTTCTGCGACGGCCCAACTTCAGTCCCATGTACTAAAATGTATGTTGGACAATGTTTCCCTACGCATCATATCAATATCATGTTTTGGTGAAGCATTTTGCCATCGTTTGTAAAGAAAGGTGGGCAAGAATGTGATTCCTTATTGGCGGTAAGTTAATCAATATCTATTAATGTCAGCTAATAGCGAGTTAATCTCGGTATTCAGTGGTAATTGAGTTTTAAAGACTCGACTCGAGACAATAATGTTTACGTTCGAGTAGGTCTACGTAGTCGTATAAGTAAACGTTAAAAATTATACAGACCCAAGGCCAGGGTCTACATGTAAAAAGTCAACGATGATTGATGGTGTATGCAACTGTTATCTACCTGCATAAATGTCTTCATTCTAAACTTGAAAGTCTTGTGAGATCTAAATCGCACTTTAACTTTCAAAGGCCTGGACATGTACATGCAACATAAATATATCTACTTTTAGAGGTCTAGACTGGTAATGGTATTGAACGTTATCAATTGAGTAAACCTGTTTATGTTTATACTCGGATAAGGCTCTACTCGAGTCTAGATCTAGTACTAGAAAGCTGTTGCATAAACCAACAGAACATAAACATCCGTAATATTACGCGTACTCTACTATACGTCTAAACGGTACTGCAGTTAATTGCAGTGTGTTCTGTATTTACTCTGTTCGAATGTCAGAGTTTTAATAGATAGATCTAGATCTAATTCATACGTTGGATCTAAAGTTAAGTTACATCCTCGGGGTCAACATGGCTGTTAAAGTCTTTAAAATGTCATGAGATCGAAGTGAGATCTATAAATGACAAACGTATCATTGATCCAGATACACTTTATACTGCGACCAGCCCGCTCGATCACGCTCACGCTACGCGGGAGCAGTCCCGGGGCTACAGATACACCAACTCATAACAACACAGATATCTAGAGGGTCTAGGTCTATTAAAAAAGTGTAGATTTCCCAGATCCAAACAAGTTTCTTTAGCAGCTAGTCTACTACTCACGTTTTCTTTTAGATCTGGACCCGGGATCTGGACTCGACCGTACCTATCACGTGTAGCCAGTAGGTCTATCTTGTTGTTATGATAAATCTAGCCAGCCGGCCGACCGGCCAGGTGTGCTCATGCCAATAGATCTAGGCCCACGGAGTGAATACTCGTATTAGATAGATACTAGTTTTAAGTAAAGAAATGAATTGACTATTAGATATATCTGACGTTGGCTCGTACTATGAATGTATGCAGTCTACCTCTAGAACTAGAATAGATAATTTGCTACACTCAGATTTCCTTGTTTAGTTACAATTCGTACTAGTCAGCCATCTTAAATATCAAGTAGAGTCTACTTCAATCACAGCAAGTTATCAGCTCATCTAAAGTCTACCAACATATTAACCAAACCTTAATTTTAGTGAGATCTGACTAACAAAAATAGTTTACATGAGGAGCTAATGTAGATTCATTTTTGTTTGTCGGGGAATGGTGACAGTTTTCTTAACGTCAAAACTTCTTAACGTTAGTTTGTAGTTTTAAAGAATAAGAAGTGTAACTATTTTTTCTTGCAGAGTCACTGTTGTTGGAATGATTTAGTTCATCAGTTAAATGATTACATGTAGAATGGCTGTAGATATGCAGGATGTTCCAAAAAGAATTTACCAATATCCAAAATTTCTTTGCATAGATTTAAATAAATTCAATATCAAGAGTAGGCCTGTTCAACTGTTCATAATTTTTTATTTCATACTTTTCTTGCATCACGCACACTGGCGTAAATATTTTAAGGTTTTTTTTTTTTTAGGGAAAGATTCCATTTCGAGGGTGCGGGAGAAGGATGTCTGAGAAGAGGGGGAGGGGGTGCCCCCCCCCCCCCCTCTTCCGATATAGCTTCGTAGGATAATGTTGTTTCTTGATCTCTAAGAAAGTTCTCACCGTATATTCCGTCTATATAGCATAAATGATCGAATCTGTGAATGGAAAATTAAGAAGGGGGGTTAAGGCTGAAATATGTACAGATGTAGCCCTAGATTAGGGGAGTTTGGTGCCGAGGGGGATATATACATGCCTTTGCTGTGTTCATGAAAGAGAGGAGGGGACGGATGGGGGGGGGGGGGGGGGTTAATTATGTTGTGTTTATGCAGATTTGTCAAAGCAGAATCTAACAGATAGACTTACTTTGAACAGGACACTCAAATCACTGAATAATTTTATATTTCTATTTGAGGAATCGTGATACCTGCAAACTATATTGTAGGCCCACATGTATACAATGTCACTTTCTTGATATGATTTATACTGCATATGTCTGGTATAAAAAAAAAAAAATCCCATGCAAACATGCCTTAACATAGGCATAGTGAATGACCTATACCCTCTTATAATGGACTATTGTTATGATTGCTGTAATATCGTAAATTCTTTCTCTTCACCGTTGTAAAGAAGGATTAGTGTGAGTTTAATTATGCCAACTTCCCAACACGAAATATTGATTCTAGTTTTCCTCTATTTGGGAGTACGTATCTGTAACTTGATCTAGTATTGAGGCAAGAGCATGAGAATGAACAAGGAGACTCAAGAGTAGAGGGAAGGAGAAGAAAGAGAGGGAAGCGAATGCGTGGAGAAGGAGGGAGATGGTGGAGAAGGAGGAAGACGATGATCAGCTAGTTGTCTTTCGTCTTTTGTTTCTCCTCCTCATTCACCCTTCTTTCTTCTATATTCTCACTTGATCCTTTTCCCTCCCCCCTTTCCTCTTTCCTTCCTTGCCGTACTGCCCCTCCTCTTCTCCTCTATTCCTCACCATCAATCCACCTTCTCCCCCCCCCTTTCTCCCGTTTCCTTCCCTCTCCCCCTCGTTTTATATTCCCTTCCACCTTTTTCATCTCTTCCTTTTAACTTTCTTACTCCCGTCTTCTACCGCTCCAATTTCCTCCTCCCTTTTCTCCCGCCTTCGCCGTAAGTTCTTTCCTCCCTCCTTCCTTCTTCACCGCCCTCCTCCTCCTGCTTCTCGTCCTTCTCAAATCAATATTTTTCTTGTGTTTATGCTTGGTTATTGCATAAAGAACTTGATAATTGATTGACCGACAGCAAATGTCGTGTCATCCGACTTTTTGCACGACATTTTGGAAAGTCGTTGTCAGTGTGAACTGAAATGTCGTGTCGTATGTCGTGTCGTATGTCGGAATGTCGGATGTCGGATGCAGTGTGAATCCGCCTTTAGTTGTTAACAGACTAGGTTTTATCCATGCAACTCACAGCCTAGTTCCTAGGCTCGCGCTCTTGCCCAATATCCTGAATTCAGATTCACTGACCTACAATAGGTTTGCTCCTACAGACTAACATACTTACAGCATTGCTGATGACCTCCATAGATCTTCTCTTCTTAGCGCAATGCCGGTCCGGCCCATGCTGGCAGTCCAGCATCTTGATGCCGATGACGATGTAGGGCTGGTGGTCGAAGGCGATGTGGCCCTGCCGCAGCTTGGCGTTATCTTCCCAGCATACCTTGTGGTGGTCCACGGTGAAATCTGTTTGGGCAGCAAGGGGGGCAACCATTCAAAACATGCATACATGTACTAGTCCAGTGTTAACAGGCTTGTGCAAGGTCAGTTACAATGTTATTAAAAGCTCTATCATCGGTGGCGACGTGGCGTGATAAATCCTTGTAAAGCTGAACCCTGTCTCCGATGAAGAGAATCACAAGTGATATCAACCACAAATCGATTTACAATAAATCGCAAATCTTTGTCATACAGGGGCCAGGAGAGAAAAACATTGTACGTTCTTCAACATCCTCCAACCTTTGAGAGGGTTCTGTTGTCTAATTTTTGCAGAATATGCATTACATGTACACTACAGCTCAAAGGAATTGGCATAGGGAAAGGGAAAGGGAAGAAGGGGAAGGGCCCACAGTTTTGAACCACAGTATATTTTGTCCAGTTCAGCATGAAACATGATGCTTTTTAGGCTAAAGCACCGTGTTTCATGCTGAACTGGACAAAATAACCCACGGTTTAAAACCGCAGGTCCTTCAAATTCTTCCCTTTCCCTTTCCCTATGCTAATTCCTTTGAGCTGTAGTGTATGTGGTTTCTCAAATCATCACTACAAAGTAAGTTACATGGTTTTATCAACAGTCAACCCACAGAATCACAGATATATAAATTTACAATACAATCTCAGAGAAAGTGTTGACAGATCAAAGGTTGATTCACTACACCTGACTCAATAAGCAGGAATTTTACTTTTAATGGAGTCTACAAATTACAACACAATATGTACATAAACTACAAAAAGCCTCAATGCATCATGACATATCTGCAAATCAGTATCAAACATTTTTCTTTTAAAATAATGAATAAACTCACCTTCCTTGCCAAAGTCCTTGCTCTGTCTGTATGTGGAGTATTTCGAGTCTGTGAGCAGTTCAAATTTGTGACGGATTTTCTCAGCGCTCTCAACATCGCTCACATAGCCGAGGGTAGGCGAGAGCTGAACGGCAAAGCCAAGTTTAACACTGGCCCCACACTCTGCACCCTGCGTGGGGCCCACAGAGTCTGTAATGTATGGCACAGAGCGAAAGGAAGTTGGTTCTCTCTTCACCACGCACTGAGAATCTCAAAAACACTTGCTGCTCAAGTGTACACTATGAGTACACAAGATAACTAAGTGTACTGTACTACCTACATGTATGTATGTGAATATAAATTTGTATTACTCATCTTAATAAGCCTGTCGTGTTACCTAATTGGTTGACAGTCATGTCAAAGATTTTACATCCTGCTTTTTAGCAAGCAGTATTGCATTAACAAGAATGATTGACCAGTCAGTAGTACAATTTCTGGTATGAATTTGCCTAAAACTGATTACTGGTAAGTATTATCACAAATGCTCTTTGCCACCATTGTCACATAAACGCAATGACAATCGTGAATGATGTACAAAAATACATGTACACATATGAAGCTAAAATGAAAATGTTTGGTCTGGAAATATCAATTCTCATAATTCTTCACCCTAATACCTAATTTTTTTCAAAAATTGTTTGAGAAATGTTTATTCGTCATCTCATAAAAGAATTAGGAAAAAAATAATGAAAGGCTAAGCTCTGAACGTTTATTTCCAAAGTTCATGGCGATCCTATTGCATTTTCATGAGTCATCCCACTTTTTTGTCACATCACATACATTGTTTCTTGATATTGACTCTTTGTGATTTTTGTTTTAGAAATCAGGTATTAGGGTGAAGAATTATGAGAATTCATGTGAAGAAGGGGGGGGGTGACTTGACCAAAGTTAGGGCAAGTTGGTCATGGTGCGAGCTGACATGGATGCAAAGTACAGAGAACCAACTTTCCTTTCAACACTGCTTTACAAGATCCAGCTAAAGTTAGGGTTGCTTTTGATACATGAAGGTTTACGTTCTAGAGCATGGTAAATGATTCATTTCGGCCCACCATGAACATCATGAGATGGACATGCCACATTGCAGAGGATGGGATGGGCAAACTTCACAGGGAAAGATCGTTGTGGCTACCCGACCAGATTCTAACCCGTTCTTTATTGGATTACAGTTCGATATTCCGAAGAGTCGTTTATTCCGAAGATCCGTAATTCCAAAACAAGTAAATTGCCTATACCTCGATGCTCGTTTGTCCGAAAAATAAAAAGGGTTCTTTAATCCCATCGTTTGTTGCATAACGTTCGGAATAACAAACCTTCGGAAAATTGAGTGCTTCCTCTTTATTGAGCCTACAGGCTGGCTCTTCACCACTCAGATACTGAGCAGCGCAAGTCCCACGTAATCTACTGTATGGACAATAGATGGCAGGCTATAAATTAACTTCACATGGAGGGCGCAATTCAGCCATGGACATCCCTTTTGGTCACTGCAGTTCCAATTGACATCCTCACTGGACGAGGGTTCATGAAGCCTGTAACTTGTAAGACTATCAGAAACTTGCCACGGCAGTCACAGTGCAGATGAGAAACTAGCTTAGGGCGTAGTAATAAGTATAACAATTTAACCACAACAATTTGTACCACACCATCATGACCTTCGGCATCAGCCATCACAATTTTCCTGATATTATTCATTTCTCTGATGAATTCACAGCTAAATCTCACACATTTTAGGTTAGGGTAGGGTTTTGAAAGGCAAATACGTGATTTTATGATGATTTTTATGTCCCTGTTTGCCCAAGTTTTACCTTACTGCTCAATTTATAATGCTTCAACAATCACACTCAGACTTGACTATGTCAATGCCAAAGTCCATGGCTTTGTCACCTTCACCTCTATTATGCACGTACACACACTCTCAAACAAGACGATACGCATGTCCGACAAAGTATAATTTCCCTTTGTTTTCCGACTTTTAGGGTAGCTCCAGTAATTCAGTACTGACTACATCAACTTGACGATGGAATAGCTCTAACTAAATTTAGCCACATGTAGTCAAAAATTACCGAAGCGAGCCGTGACCACGCCGCCGACAGCAAGAACTGCCAACCCTGTTGGCACAGCCCGTGCCTGCCCGACCGGGCCCGCTCCCAACACCGAAGGGGCCAGGCACAGAGCCAGGTCGTGTCAGTCACATTGCAAGTGTGATTCGGGAAAAAAAATACATCATTAGGTCCTATTTGACCATATTTTCTTCAATTTTACCTCTGTTATGTTGGACAGCCTCTAGATATGTTTCCATAACTACCGGTTCACTTTGCTCTGACATGTTTCAAAATTCACTAAACGACACAATTAATCGTAAATATTCACAGAATAGCTTCTTCTTTCGCCCTCGATCTTAGGTGACATGTATTTTCAGAGTTGTCGTAGCTGGCGCTATTAAATTTCTGCACAGTTGGCAAAAGACCAAAAAGGGGACTTTGATTGTTGGCACCGCTATGAATTTATTTAGCCACTTAGTACATGTAATTGCAATTTGCGCATGAGCAAATTATTGCTGCTGGTAGAAAATGACCTTGTGTAAATTTTACTACTCACAGAGTAAAAATGGGAATTCATTAGATTTCAATCTATCATCACAATTCTTAGCCATTTGCAGTTTATAGAAAAATCTTAGCCAAATTCTAAGACAAATATTTTAGCCAAATCTTTATGGAATATGCGTTTAGGCTAAGAATTTTGTCTTGTTTATGGAATACGGGCATCAAGTAAATCTTTCTTTTTTTCAGCATTATGTTGGTAGATAGGACTGGGACTGCCTAAAAGGATTTTTTCCCACCTAGGTTGGTGGATAGGAATAAACGTGAATATATACATCTTTCTTTCCCCACCTATATTTGGTGGACACGGCTAGGTCGCTGCAGAAGAGATGTGTGAGAACTATGAGACATACGGGAACTTCACTCTCGGCTCCACCGACGCCCTCGAGTCACTCCAGGATCTCGAAGTTCATGCAAGATATGTCATCAGTATGGAGACAGTAAGAACACGTACGGCAATCGCCAATGAAATAACTAAGCGTTGTGGCATGTGCATGTAATAATCTCAACGATAGTTGAAGCCTTGTTTTTTTTTTCATAGAAAGATGTATTCAATAATTATTATGAAAGCAAAACATATAAACATTCGTACATTGTATATGATAGAATTGATAAAGAATTCTCAATTTTTATATATAGATAATTGATATATAGTAATAATACCTCATTGCATTGCAGGAAAAAGGCAAGAATCGGATATTGAGAAAAAATATTTACAGAAAAGTTTAACTATAGAAAAAATCAACCACGGTATTTCATGATAAAAAATGGATGTAAACCAAAGGGATATGGCACACAAGAGACGGATGAGCGTCCTTTGAATCGATACCCTTTTTTTTAATTACCCTTCGTAAGTACCTTTAGAAAAAATTAGAGAAAGAAAATGAGTGAACGAGAGTATAAGAAAGATAGGGGAAGGGTCAGGGAGCGAGCGAGGTCGACAGAGAGACAGAAAGAAAGAGAGAGAGAGAGAGAAAGAGAGAGAGAGAGAGAGAGAGAGAGAGAGAGAGAGAGGAGAGGGGGAGAGGTAAAAGAGAGTGTGTGAGAGAGAGAAAGAGGGAGAGAATAGAGAGAGAGGGGGGGAGAGTGAGAGAGAGAGAGAGAGAGAGAGAGAGAGAGAGAGAGAAAGAGAGGGATAGAGGGAGAGAAAGAGAGAGAAGAAGAGAGAGGGAGAGACAGACAAACAGACAGAGACAGAGAGAGAGAGGGGGGACAGAGGAAGAGAATAGAGAGTGAGAGAGCGAGATAGTGTAACAAAACGTGGGGAAGGACAGATCGAGGGAGAACAAGAGATGCAGAGAGAGCAAGAGAGAGAGAGAGAGAGAGAGAGAGAGAGAGAGACGGGGGGGTGGGAGTAAGCGAGAAAAAAAACCTACATTGACTATCATGTGGTCTTCTAGGTCCTCAAAATACGTCTGATACGGGAGACCATTTATTGACAATACTATGTCAACAACAACCCAGTACAATAACACATTATATTGTTATTTTGTACACTGATTCGTCACGTGAAACTCTTTATGGCGTACCTTTGGAACGGCTCTATATTATTGCAATGGCACGGTGTTGTTGCCGGCTATTTGACTCGACATGAGAGTTCCTTTTATGCACGTGATGCACGTGATGCCTAGTCATGTAGCATTATATCATTCTTGCTGTGACAATTTATTGTGGATGGTTGGTTTCCTTCAACATGGCGACTCGGAATAAACATCTCCTGCTCCTCGTTATAGTGATCATTAGCTTCGCAAGCCCGTCTAAAGGCGATTCCTCCGACTTGGAGGCCTGGGCGAATTGGAAGTCGAAGCATGGGAAAGCGTACTCGACGACCAGGGAGGATCTGACGAGGCGCGCGACTTTTTTGAAGAACAAACAGCTGGTCGACGACCACAATCGTGCTTACGATGTCGGGAAGCGAGCTTTTACGATGGCCCTTAACGGGTTTGCCGATCTGGTATGTTTCTCAATGAATTCTTGTTTGCATGGTTGTGTCTGTGTGTGCATGGAAGCGCGGTTTATGTATATATGCGTGTGTTTGTGTGTATTTGCGAGTGTGTGCGTATGCGTGTGTGTGTATGTGTGTGTGAATGCGTGTGTGTGTGTGTGTGTGCGTGTGTGTGTGTATGTGTGTGTGTGGTGTGTATGTGTGTGTGGTGTGTATGTGTGTGTGTGGGTGTGTGTGTGTGTGTGTGTGTGTGTGTGTGTGTGTGTGTGTGTATGTCACTGTCCAGTCCCCAGGAATGCTGACATTATTCCCTCTGTATACCACACTCACTGTCTCCTTTTCTCTCCCCAAATATGTACTGCATACCGATACCTCATGACTATGCGACTATTCATGGATCCACTTATATTATTTTATCTATCTACATATCGATCTACCCAATTGTTTCGCTAATCTATACACTAGTTTGCAACTTGGAGAGAGAAAAAGAGGCAAGAATTGAGTAACCATGGTAACAGAGGTCTAATGTATCCTTATTGCAACATTTGTTGTAAGGTTGATTGTGTTAAGAAGATGAAATCAGAGCATGACTATGATGCCACGTGCATTTATCAAAAGTCATGTGATAGGCCTGTGGATCATTTGAATCAGCCAGGCAAAGTGTTCATATCTGAGTATGACTTCTATACAACGACACATGAAACGATGTAACACATAAGAACTTCCCTAAAAATATGAAAATGGAACCTGACTATAGACTCATATTGACCATTTGATTTCACGTGGATTTATTGAAGGGGCGTGTGCAATATAGTCTTGTATCTGCAGACCCTGAACTTTTCTTTGAAAATCTCAGCACCTTACTCAAATGGTGTCTTTTCAACTTTTTTGTAATGATATATGATTGTGTGGACGAATGGAAGGCATGGCCATTAACCCCGTAAAAATCAAACATGAACCTGAGAAGTAAACTTCCAAGTTGTTTGTTGTTAATTTATGATTTTCCACAAAGAGTGGAACCCACCTGTGATTAATTTAATGTTTTACAATGTGTTTACGTCGCCTTTAAGATGGATTACAGGGCTCTCAAGTAAACACAGGGTGTGCACTACTCAAGTTATCATGGCTTCTGAGGATGAAGTATTTCTCGTTCTCATTCTTGTTATCACAATCAAAATACGTAATAGGCCTTTATGAAGTTACAAAATGTGTATTTTTAAAATTGCGCTAGAAATTTATAAGAACAGCCACTGAGTTGCTTTTAAACCGTAGTTAAATACAATGAATGAACTTAAATTAAATGTTTTCTTCTTATTATTCTTGTTACAATGATGATTTAATCCCCAGGACTACGGTGATGTCAAACGCCTCCTCCTATCAAGCATGAAGAAGTCGGCCCTCGTCTCGAATCCTCAGTCTTTACCGTCGGGACGGCCATCAGCCCAGAGATCGTCGACCACGGAACCCGCCTCGTGGGACTGGAGAATGAAGGGTGTGGTGAACGTCGTCAGGGACCAGGGTCAGAGGGGCTCTGTCGAAGCCATCGACGTCGCAGGTTTGTCTACCCGATCACCACTTCGCTTTTTTGTGTGTGAGATGTTTTTGGTTTGAAAGTGGAGAAATCTTCATGCCGCATATTGCCCCACATATTCGGACTTTGTTTGCTGTTATATCCGCTTCCGGTGTAGTCTGCTATGAGACCGGAAGTGGACATGACCACAAACCAAATTCGTGCGTCGCCGGGCAGTGCGTTATGTTACGATTTCCCCCTATAATGAAGTATCAAATACATGTATTTCAAACAATCATGATTTTCTCACTATCCAATTTCAGACGCGGTGGCTAGTTTCTCGGCCATTTGGGGTTCCAGGGAGCTCAATAACCTTTCTGCCCAGGAAGTGATTGATTGCTGTCTTCCAGACCCCTTACTGAACCCAGATGTCTTCAGCTGCATCCAGCAGCACGGCGGACTTTGTCTCGATAGCGCGTATCACACGGGTAGCGCCCCCAATGTCTGCAACAACGCATCCTGTAAAGCTATGGCGTCGGTAAGATTGCTTACCGTGATTGCTACTGCTCGTTTCATTTGGAAAGCGAAAGAAAACGAGTCTCCATGAGGATACCTCGCTCCGCCCCGCATTTCCCATTCCCCGTGGGGGGGGGGGGGGGGGCATGTTTTTCCTCAAGAAGTAACCGCTGAGCGGGGGGGGTAGTGATAATTTTTTTTTTTTTTTTTTTTTTTTTTGGGGGGGTGTTTTTTAGGAGGGGGTAGTGATGATTTTTTTTTCATTTTTTATTACAATCCAGCCCAGTCCCTGAAAGTGCTCTCAGTGGGGCAGGGGGGGTGGGGGGCATTTAGTATGGGTGGGGGACAGGACCGAAAATAGTGGGGGACACGTCCCCGCCTCCCCCCCCCCCCCCCCCGGGATTTCCGCCCATGGTTTTAACGAGTTTTTGTCCTCCAAGGACATTTTCGTGCTTCCATTCCAAGGAAAGAAAATACAATAAATGATGTAATACACACAAGCTAACAGAGAATATAACTTGAACAGACACACCCGTTTTTTACTATATATTCTGAATTCAGCCAACACACGGAGGGAAAGAGGTAACCCATGGCAACGAGTCCGCCCTTCTCGATGCTGTTCTCTTGACGCCTGTCGTGGTGGGCATAGACGCGAGCCAGCCGTCTTTTCAATTGTACTCCAGCGGTGTGTACAGCGACCCGGCTTGCTCTTCGACAATGTTGGACCACGCCCTGTTGCTTGTAGGCTACGGTACTGATGCAGGCGGGAATGACTACTGGATATGCCGGAATAGTTGGGGTGAGCAACCACACATGCAGGGGTCGATTGAATAGGAGGTTCAGTTGAAATTGCAATGAATAGTAATGGTAAAGATCACGTGACCCGTGACCATAGAATAAATACATGTTCTGTCGTCATCAGGCCATAATTGGTCCCGGTCCCTCTTGAGTTAATAAACGATTTATAACTTTGAGATGATTTCTTCCAAATAACATATGTCATGGTAAGCATAAGCATGTTACAGTGATCCTATAGAGAGTCAAACGGCAGATCGGTTCTACACTCAAGCTACGATTACTGGTATCACTATCATTCTTCACTTTCAACAAACATCACAGCAAATTACATTTCTTGCATACCATCTGAGTATTTTGTACCGGTCTCCTCTTGTAACCATGGTAACGCCCGTTCGATCAATTAAGTCACTGCTGCTATTATCATTAAAAAGAAAATGATCGATAAGTTTTATGTTAGAAACTTTCGATGCTCATATGGCTAATTCAATTTTTTTAATTTTTTTCCTACATTTGCTATTCCTTCGTGTCTATTTCTTGTCTGTCTTGCTTGTGCTTTTCCTTCGGTCTTTCCTGATTCTTACCATAATGATGTTATTCTTTTGTTCGTTCTTTCTTTTATTTCTGTCGTTCTTTCGTTTCCTTCATCATACATTCTTACTCCTTCCCTCCGTCCCACCTGACCCTGTTTCTCCCTTCCTCCCTTCCTTTCTTCCTTCTGTCCTTCCTTCCTTCCTTTATCTCCTCTTCTATTTCATCAGGAGTGAATTGGGGAGAGGAGGGCTACATCAAGATCGCTAGGAACCACCACAACATGTGCGGCATTGCCTCTCTAGCCTTCTACCCCTCGCCATATTAACTCTCCATGTGCCATGTACGGCTGTTCTTCCCTGTAATGCATGCGACTCATAGAGAGCAGTATTTGTCTGGTATGGGAAGAGTTACCATTAGCATGATTAGCCTGATTATGAATGAGCGACGAGCCATGAATATAAAATGATACGGGAGGTTGTGATGGCGCTGAAAATATAGATTTTGTCGCTTACCTTTAAAAGGAGGATATATCTCGGGGTACCCAACAAATTGATAATACTACTATCATGTTGTACCACTACTAATAGTAATATAAACTCTGCGACTACTTCTACTACTACTACTACTACTACTACTACTACTACTACTACTACTACTACTACTACTACTATTACTACTACTACTACTACTACTACTTCTACTACTACTACTACTACTACTACTACTACTACTACTACTACTACTACTACTACTGCTGCTACTTCTACCACTGCTTCTACTGCTACTATTACTACTTCAACTTCTACGACTACTACTACGACTACTACTACTACTAAGACTCCTACTACTGCTACTGCTACTTCTCCTACTACGCCTCCTCGGAGTAATACTACTATACTACTTCTCCTATCGCTAATAATGCAAATACCAATAGTATTAGTAGTAGTAATAATAATAATAATAATAATAATAATAATAATAATAATAATAATAATAATTATAATAATAATAGTAATATTGATAATGATAATGATATCAATATTTTTTTAAGAATGAATGAATACGAAACATGTAAGAGAATATCGTTTTGTGATGCCCTCCGAATGTAAAGAGACTAGAAACTCATTGCATGTGAAATCTTATTGACTGCTGAAGTCGAATTATTGTTATGCATTCTTCGAACAAAGAAATATAAAACTGAGCTGGCTAAGTTTTGCAACATGATATTCGTACGTTTCAATAAATATACACTTCCAAACCGTGGACTAATGTTGCCGTATGATGAAGTTTATTTTATTTTCTTTATGTTTTATGTTTCTATGTTTTTATGTTCTTTAACTGATATGTTTCTTACAATTATCAAGGCGCATTGTGCATGAGTCAATCAATGAGAGCCGACCTTTGTAAGTCAGATGCAGTAACATGATTTCCTTAAAATCACTTTCGATAGCATGTGTGTGAAGCTTCATTAAAATATGTGATAAATGACGTTAAAGTTAACTGTTTATATTTGTCATGTTTGTGTAACATGTGTCTGAGAAAGATGTGATATCGTCTTAATTTGCTAAGTAAGCTACAATGCGTTTACTAAGATTCATCAATTTTGTCAAATTGTGTAGGCCTACTGTTAATTTTTTTTTATCGGGGCTGTTATGTGATATGAGTCCATTTACCACTCCCCCGCCTGAAATCATGTTTTCCATGTTTATGACCACTTTCCAGAGGCCCAAGTATTATGAAGATTATAGATGACCCTAGAGTTTTATGGGGCTAGTTACCAAGTGACATCTGGAATATAGTATGAGTCATTATCAATCCAAGAAACTGGTCCTCTCTTTTAATTTTACTATAATTGTTTATTTTTATCGTGTGAAAGAAACAAGACCCTAACCCTAACCCTAATCATGTCAGGTTGCACTCTTTTCAGCCATACTTGTATGTATTTATTTGATAATCTATGGGGGAGGAGGTACAAAAGGAACTCTTACCACTATAAATGTCTATGCATACTTTGGTCACAGAATATTCATGTCTCATGAAATTTTGAAGGGCAAGCCTTCGGCATGATTTTTTGATAAAAGTCTGAAACTGAGGCCATGTGCGTCTTCATAAATTCCCCATAAAATATTATAAGGGACCTATCTATGTTGAAGCATTGCACTACTTTGTAGCAAAGCAGTAATACTGATCACTCATTTTATTTGTATGAAAAAAGTTGATCAAATTGTTGAACTGATCTTATGTGAATATTTTTGTTTAATTCATGATGTCATCTGGGGAGCACTTTAGGAACTTCCCCGAAATTTGTCTATAGGTGTTGTTGATTCGCGTGGTTAGCGCCGCAGACCTGTGGCTAACTGAATACACAGAATGAAAAATGTGATTCAGTCATCACAAGATTATGTCAATCCAAACCACCATTTATCTCGCGTGCCAGTGTAACAAAATATACATTTTGTACTGTCTTGGGAATTGTGACGTTGACCCAAATTAGTATTTACTTGTATTTTCTTTTTCAAAATTAGACTTCAAGAATGAAATAGAAATGTTTTCGTAGCAACTTTCTCTTTATTATGTCAAAGAAGTTTGGTTTATAATCCACAGTAATTTGAACTGTCCTGTTTCATAATCGACCTACATAACTGTGTCAAGAAAATTATTGAGTTCCTCGGAGAAACAATTAGCAAGATTGCCTCTGACAAAATCATTATTTTTATACAATTTTTTAAAAACCGATTCATCAAAATGTGAAAACTAAGATGACAAACATTATTTGTCAGAATGCTTCAACTCTGTATGCGTCTGTGATGCATTTAAGCACAAAATGATCAACACAAATCCCATCTATGTTAATTTGCCTGGCACACAAAGGGTCAACAAAAACAGAAAACGGTGACGGAGTGAAAGGAAGAGGTCGTTGGTCCATACAAACATTCTACCACTGCAATCTTTATTTATTCGAGCATAAAAAACAACATGACATAGGCCTATAACTACATAAAAACAATGAAATTCATGGATAACAAAACAAAGGATACTTTAGAATAGAATACAGATGGAAAAGAGAGACAGTGTGTGTGAAAGAATTCATAATTGCTCGAGTACATGTGGACCCACAATCAGAGCTGCTCCGCTTCAGGGACGCACAATTCTTCATGTGGTGAGAAGTAAGCTACACTCAACGGGAATATAAAGGTAAGATGTGAGTCCATTTTGCAGACAGGATGGAACATTGCATAATCCACGACAGCACACCGTGCGAATAAGTCTAAATACTGAAGTGTTATTTATTATCCACCGTAAATACCCGTTTATGAGCGCATACTAGATTTCGTGAAAGGTTCTATGCATAGAGCCATGTAGCTGCAGAGCCATCTATAAACAGAGTTTGGCCAACTCGGTTTCAATAGGTAACAAACTTTGCGCGTGTTGCTTTGTTGGGCAAGCAAATAACAAAGTAATATGCGCCATGTTGTAACCGAATGAAACCGAGTTGGCCAAACTCTGTATATAGATGGATCTGAGAAGCTCTATGTAAGAGCGCCCATATTCGTCAGCCTATCTCAAACAATACTTACTTTTTGAACTAGATTTCAGTGAAATTTCAATGATGAAAAGAAAGTTTGAATGAAAAGAATGTGTTCCCAACAGGTGCTGTTCATGTGTTTAAACAATTATGATGAACATGATTGTGTGGCAACGGCTTCTCAGAGAGAACAAAAGAAATTTTGAGTCGCGTTGCACTTGTCCTGTTCTGTCAATGATATCAATACTTCCATGAGCATAACAGTTATCGGCAAACATAAATTTATAAACATGTTGTTACAAGTAAAATATCTCCGCTGCACGCAAACGCACATGCACAAACGCCGTTGATGATAATACACAGCTTAATAGATCATTTTGAGAATGGTTGAATCCCATAAATACACAAGATGTCGGAAAGTGAAGAAATTGGTAAATTTTGTAAGTAATACAAATATCTTCCGATTATTTAAATGATTCCTCATTACTTTTCGAAGCAAAAGCAGAGTAAAGGATCTGTCATAATCTGCCCTTAACTTCCTTATAGTTTGTAAACAAATTTGTCAAAAACAAAGCTTCTAGAGACAAATGGGCAATTAAAGAAATTTCTTTTCAAGTTGACGATAGCTAAATGTCGGCCCGGCACATGGAACATCAAAGCATTGTTATGATTATGGAATGCTTTAGACATTTATGAGCACGCTTTAGAGCTAATACAGATGGTTGAATGTATTATGCTTCCCCTTCCTAACACCTCCCTGTTGCATGAATGTCCCATTTAACACATGCACAGTGGAGCGGACCACAGCGGTCTTCGGTCTCTAGGTCTCTTATTTTTAAGTCAGCTTCCAGTTCTATCATTGGGAGGGAAGTTCTAATTCAGTATCCTCTTCCATTTCCCGTGGACTTTTTTTTACTAAGTTTCATTTCCATTAACTGCGTGCTCTTTTAAAATCTGATACCGAGAACAGCACGTACGTCATTGTTATGCATGTTTACATACATATAATATGAAAGAACGTATCACAATCGCCTGAAGGTCGATCGTCTGCGGATGGATAATACAAAGGGCATTATAGAAAAAAAACCGCCACATTACCGTTGACTGCGTGCACTTTTTCAACTATTTCTGCACGAAGAACCCCAGTGGGTTTAGTGTCTGCAAAATAAAATGTTATTCAGGATTTGTGTAGGTACGTGATGTGCGTTAATGAAAAAAAAAAGTTAACACTTCGACAACAAAAAAAGGAGTTACAATATAATCTAGCTGAAAATTACACATCACAAGTTATTGGGATGTCATTTATTTATTTTATCTTCACTTTTTGACAAAATATCCGATAATCAGAAAGTGGATTCAGAACACAGCAATGCCCAATGTGCGGAGCACTTGTCTATAGCAACTGCCTTCGCTGTGTCATTTCAGTGATTGTCCTCCTGGCAGATTAGACCCTGTGGGCTGACATGTGTGGAGCACAATTGGCATTGTCGTTTCATGACTTGTTAATGATTTTTATTCATTTGATGTTGTCACTCGTCTATCTATGTCCCCCTCTCCACCGTTCAAACATGCCCAAGAACTTTTGATGTATACAAATTCAACGAAGTCTTTCAAACAATACTTTATTAATTAATGGTAACCCTAAAAGCGTGTCCGAGTCTTGTCTGACTAGCAACAACTTACACGTCCAGAGTGCATTCCAAGTGAATGGCGAGATACAGGTGCATGGAACAATGCGCTACTACGCGTTGTGAATACATTACGGAACTACTTATTCACGTACTTGATTTCGGTCTGTACCAAAACGATGTTCTTTAAATAACCATCAGGCTATATGTGGTTTATGACAATTGCGCGATACTTTTGGAGCCAACACAAAAGGCTTCAATTATCTTGTTTATTTATAGTCACGTGTCCTCATGAGGACAGGTGTTTATTCCAAGGATTGATTGTGTTTCGCGGAGAGAGAATCATAAATTATGATAATCCGTGTTTTACCGGCACTCTGCGAAGTTATAACATTGATTAATCAATCGAGTAGGATAGACCAGGAAGTGTTTCACCGAGCTGTTCTTAAGCTAAGGACCACTTTATGCACGACTGGTAACCCCTTGTGCTAAATGACACTTTGTTCCTATTTTAACATCGTGGGAGTTAATTTCTAAGAATCCTAATCAAATTTGACAAACCACAAACTTTGTATTCAGACACTGTCTTGTTAACAACAATATTTTTCAATTCATGAACATTAGATTCAAACTTAAAGGGCCCCTGTCATCCAAATATATGTTGACTTCTGTTGATGCAACTTACTATGTATATAACAAAATCACTAACTGTTCAATGGAATTATGTGTCCTATATTTTAAGATAATTTGTCTATATTTTTTCTCAGCACTGATAAGCCCCGCCTCCAAAATATCCTCCAACTCAAGATTCCCCTTGTGACATCATCAAAGGTAGAAATTAGCAGGATAATAGACAAAACTTATGCACAAACTAAACATTGCAATGACTTCCTGCAAGTGCTTACAATAGCATCACATAGCCAGCACATGTCTGACGTAAGGAAATGATTATTTGACATGAAAGGTTGTTAGATGGTATTGTGTGAAGACATGTGATGTTCTTGTGGGCAGGTGGAGGTAACCATTGCAATGTTTAATTTGTGCATTAATTCTGTTTATTATCCTGCTAATTTCTACCTTTGATGATGTCACAGGGGGAATCTTGAGTTAAAGGATATTTTGGAGGCGGGTCTTATCAGTGCTGAGAAAAAAAAATAAAAAATTATTTTAAAATATAGGACACAACAGTTAGTGATTTTGTTATGTACATATTATGTTACATCAACATATATATTAAGTCGACGTACATTTTGATGACAGGGGACCTTTAAGCTAAGGACCACTTTACGCACGACTGGTAACCCCTTGTTCTGAATGAGATACCACACTTTGTTCCTGTTTTAACATCGTGGGAGTTAATTTCTAAGAATCCTAATCAAATTTGACAAACCATAAACTTTATATTCAGACACTGTCTTGTTAATAACAATAATTTCAATTCATAAACATTAGATTCAAACTTAAGCTGATCGTAATCAACATCACTGAGAATCTCATTTAGCACAAGAAGGGGTAAAGGAAAAGAAAGTTAAAGTTTTGACTTCGTGACGTCACGTGCGAGGTGCTTTCCCATATGTTGTGTACAATTTTTTTTTCTCGACAATGTGTTTTTTTCTCAAAAAGATATGCATCATTTTACTTGTGCATTTGATATATAATTAGAAATACATTTTTACACACATACATGTACGAAACAAAAAAGTTCACTGTCAAAAACATATTTTTTATAGAATTATGGCAGAGCACCTCGCACGTGCCGTCACGAAATCAAAATTTTAAAATCAAAATAATTTCCTTTTCCTTTGACCGATTTTCGTCAAACCTTCACTTATATGTTCCTTTCATGTGATCCTTTTATTGAAACCAAAATAATTTTAGGGTGAACTGTTCCTTTAAGAACAGCTTGGTGAAACACCCTCTCAGTTCGTAGATACACCATGGTCGGACCATGGACCTATCATGGATGGACTGCGCTCGGATAGACTTCCTTTGATCTATGAGGTCCGCCGCCTCATAAAAATCCAAGACATTCAGGTGTTTTAAACAACTAGCTGTATTTCTAATTAGGTAGTGCCTTCCTCTGAATAACAAAAGAAAATCTGTTTTGAGAAGTATGCCAACCGTTCAGCCTTCGCTGGGAGCTCGTTGCTGATCTTTTTACACACACTGTGAATTAGTTTTGGGGTAAGCGAAGGGAAACTTTGAAAAAAATTGTAGAAAGAATTTGGTCCGTAACTTTTTCGGACACCTCCGCACACGAAATTGAGGTTGTTTCCATGAAAGATGAAACACTCAATAAACGATTTACAAGATATTTTTAAGGAAATATTATTTGGAAATGTGTGATATGGAGGCATTTCTCTGGCATGTTTTCTATAGTATTCTCATTTTATCACAAAAAACGAAGCAACAATATAATCTGAAATTCACAGAATCGTATCTTTATAAGATGTAATACTACTGCACATGCACTTCAGTTCATGTAGTGGTTCTGAAATCTTCTGCGCATACAGAATATATATTCCTCAAAATGCATCCTACATTTTGTCATGCTTGTTTGGCGGCGGATCTCCCTCGATCAAAGAGCCAAACGCGTAAAATATTCCATTGTGACATCAATGCACACGACTGCTGTAGGAATAAATTACACTTCGTGCTGACTCCATTCCTTACACCTCTCTGGTCGGACAATCCACTGAATAAATGTTTCTAGAATGATGGGTGTAAAGACATTTTACAGTGTGCCTGGAACAACAATAGAAGCAGGTGCACATGATGGAATGTTCTTTCAGTACATTCTCAGAGCTGAACAGCTTTTGCCACATCTGCATGATAATACGTTGAAATGTGGTCGATTGTCTAATTCCTTTTTACTCTGTGAGGTGCCATTGACCTGAGGTCATTTTCTACTTGCAATAATCTGCCCATGCGCAGATTGCAAAATTACATGTCGTGACGTCAGACGCCAGAGCCTAGTACTATAACTTATTTTGTGTAATTGGTGATATTCTTCCCGAAAGGCAGGTCTCTCGTCGTTAATCTTGATTTAAACAATTCTCCTTTGCTTTTTGACAGGGCAATGAAAAGAAATGCAATGCGTGCAAATGAGGTTTCCACCGAAAACCTCATTTAAAAAAAAAAAATGATGAAATGGCTATTAAAACAATTCTCCTTCGGTTTTTTTTTATAGGAAATTAAAAATCAAATTGCTTCAAATGAAATTTCCAACGGTACAAAAATGGCAAGATCAGTCAATGTGACAGTTTGCCCTTGTTTCAATAAAAGCAGAGACAAGAAAGAAACAGTGAAGGTTTGACGAAAATCCGTCAAAGAATAAAAAAGAGTTACGATCTTCTAAGATTTTGATTTTGTGACGTCACGTGCGGGGTGGACTATCCCTTTAAAATCGACTATCCCTTGTATTGGGGGGAAGGAAAATGAGAAGAACTGTAATCTGCTGCAATTCAAGCTTTCCAACGATGCCAGAATGCAAAAATAATCTATAATGTCTACTTTAACCATTTGTGTGCCAGATCAACTTGTCTGTGTATTACTTACGAGAAAAAAGTCACGTGTGGTAAAAGTTTGAAGATCCGTCGATCATGCGTCATGTTATGTTTATTTTTCCTTTTCTGTGGCTCACTCACGTTCACCTTTTCTAATCAAATGGAAATAATTGGTGTCCTGCCAGTTTGATCTCGAGAACAATCGCCCAACCCATGCCCACCGTACCGTAATAATGTCAGTAACGACATGCTAGTTGATGTGGAATTAATCGTTTCCCTTTTTCCCGTCCCTTTGAAGACCTAATTCTGAAAGTGATGTGTGAATGAAAGAATAACAGGAGCATACACTCGACTTAAAGGTAGCCTGTCCCTTTTGAAGACCTAATTCTGAAAGTTCCCTGACTTTGCCATCATTTGAGAGAGAGAGAGAGGGGGGGGGGGGGAGGCTATATAATTGTTTCCTGAGATTGACAAAGCGTTATATTCGGTTTTGAGGAAATAATCTTCGATAATAATTATCGAATATTATTTCCTCAACACCGAATTATTGATCGAGCTTTCTTTTTCGTACAACGAAAATATTCAAATCTCAGTGAAAACTAGTTATATTTTCATTTATTCTACGGGAGTTATAGTACCTCTGACCGTTTACGGTTGGTATTCCAAAGATATATGCTTAATATGTGCAAACTTTCATGAAGTTTGCAGATGTTTGTAAAATGGACGGGCCATCTTAAGACACGTGTTACGCTATGTAATTAAATGTACAAGAATAGATCAGGCATTGGTTATAGGAATGAACACGTGTTAACCGGACTGAATTTCATTTTGCTCGTGTTTAAATCCCACATTGTAAAACTGAATGATATCACAGTTAAGAGATGAACGTTTTATTATATGTCATGAATAATAATTTGTGGGTTTTTCATTCAATATAACATGCTAAATGAATGATAAAGTAGCTTGAGTGGATCCATCGTATTATTACGACTGATTGCAAAATCATGCACTTACAAAAGATATCAGTGATGATTTGTAATAGGGCGAGTTGCAATATATTTCGCAGTTTTGCAAGCAATCACGAAGTTGCTACGAATAGCAGCTAACAAGCAGCCAGACACGGTCACGTGATACGAGACCCAGACGTTCAAAATAACTACAGACACAAGGGCACTATGAACTAGACTTCATGGCCCAATCAATGGTTCACATCAGCTAAGACACGAATAGAGTGAATGCTTCAAGAGCATCATACGATTGAGGTAAGATATTTATGCACCTTGAAAGGAACACTGCCTTTTGTGGAAAATACCTTTCGATCCAGAAATCTCAGCCAGACACGGGCATTGTTATTGGTTAATGTGAGGAACATTAAATTGGCAAGTGTTCCTGGTATCATTTTGTTTTGGGATATCACTTTGCGTCACTTCACCATTAGGTGAGGAAAAGAAAATATGCGCATTGTGACTACTGAGATACAGAGTTCATTTTGATGTCGTGACCATTCTACCAGGCCAAAACTGTGTTGCATATGACTGTGTGTTGCACAAAGGGCATGGTTACGTTCTAAATTAATGAGCTGATGTGCATACATGTCAAGATCTTGGTTTATCACAAGTGGTTAACAGAGCATGCATAATCATGCTGGCAAATAAGGATTAATAACCTGGGGCAATAACATTTTTTTGTTTTTATGATTTGAACTTTTCAGAAAATGCACAACGTTCGAATGTTTTCAATCAAATAATTCGTAAACACTGTGCTACCTGTATGATCCAAATTACGTTTAATTTTACATGGTACTGTTTAGAGTTCATCACGCAGGCCAATGGATGTTGTCCACTTGTTCTCAACCAGGCCTATAGAGAGTTAGATAACCACGGATGTGACGGCATGTGACGTGGAATGTGATTTTTTTTGTGTGTGTGGATTTTTTGCGAAGTTTAAATTAATTCCCGTCCCATCCCCCTTTTAATCCGATTTTCGTTAAACATCTGTAGGGGAAGGGGTGTCCATTTACAAACCACCATATCCTTCCAGAGCTAATCCAGCTTCTTAGATTTGACGGATGTTGTGAAATACAAAAACTGTCCATGGTACTTGGTATTGTGTGTAGTAGAACGCTGTTTGGTCTTTCCTCGTGCTCCCTTCCCATAAGGCTATTTTGACAAGAACCAATAACTGAACCCCCCTCTCTTCCTGTTACCCATGAGAGCAACCTTTGTATCATGATATGTCAATCGCTAAGTTGCATGACATCTCTATTCTTTGCAGGTCTTAGACGGATGTGGCTTCTTGTGTGGTAGTCAAGCCGCTACGCCTCGTTACTCAAGCCTGATGACCAGTCCGTTTGGTGGACTATGGTGGGACATCGCGAAGTCCCATTTAGCACAACAAAAAGAGTAATCCCCCCCCCCCCACCCCTACCCCCTAAGCAAAATAACACAACTTTTTATCGAAGAGTTTTTGGGCAAAATAATTTGGCAGAATTGTTCTTTAACTTATTGAATAACTTCTGTGTCAAAATCACATTAATCTAATCAGTCATACGTGTGTGGGCAAATTTTAAAAGAAAAATGTCACTTTTCAAAAGTCAATGACGTTTTAACAACACATTTTGCATTTCTTGTGCGATTTGGAAAGTGTTTTCACTCGCCCATGACACGAATTATGTCTACATAAAAGGTCATGTTACATGTTTGTCGAAATATCCAGTTTTATTTTTCACCAAAATAAAGGGTTTTTAAGAGTTTCAAACTCAAAAGGGATGAGTATTTCATAAACGGTGCTCACTCAACTAGAACAATGGGTTAAAGGGCATATACTGTACTGGGAAGGCAAAAAAGCCTTCAAAATGTAATTGTTAGCAATCTTCTTGCTAATGGTCTTAAATTCATGTATTGTCTATTTTAGAAGCTTGCTGAAAGTTATTTGCCCTCAAATGATCCACATATGGAGTAATTAATGATTAATAATTAAATCCTCAAAATGTTCGGCCCGAAGATTTTGAGGATTTGTGATTTAATCCCTCATTACTCCAAATGTAGATCATTTGAGAGCAAATAACTTTCAGCAACCTTCTAAAATAGACAATACATGAATTTAAGACCATTGGCAAGAAGATTGCTAACAATTACATTTTGAAGGCTTTTTTGCCTTCCCAGTACAGTATATGCCCTTTAAGCGCCGGGATAGGTGTAAGTGCATCGAGAGATGGATGATACACAATGAAAGGATATAAATTAAGTACTAGAAATGGAATTCATCAAAAAATTATATGACAGAATCCCAAAATTACCCTTGTGACGTTAGAAAAGTGCCATTCTTGCCTTTAAAATTTGCCCACTCATGCATGACTAATTGGATTAATGTGATTTTCACACCTAAGTCAGTCAATAAGTTAGGGAAGAATCCTGCCGAATTATTTTGTCCAAAACCTCTTCGATAAAAAGTTATGCTATTTTGCTTAGGGGGGGGGGGGGAGGCATACTGTTTTGTTGTGTTTAGACAGTGGACCATGTACCCCATCAAGAGTTGTTGTCTCACACTCACGCCTCCGTGGTCAAGCCGCAGCATGGCATCCAGGCTGCTAGACAGTTCTAATCTAAACTGAAAATAGAGTCTAGTACTCACAAAACTAGTCACCTTATCGTTCTCTTTACTGAGTCCACCGAGCCGGAGGAGACATCCGGAATGATTAGATTAGTCTACTGCAGCAAGACCCCTTTGTTGAAAAGATTGGATTAGCAATGCCGAACAGACTGGAAGCAAGGTTATCTCAGCTGCTTCGTGACCTCAAGACACGTGGAGCGGAACAGCCTTCCTCATTGGTCTAACCTATGGGATGAGAGGATGGAACCATGGACGAATACGCTTCATGAATGCACGCGTTTTAAAGACAGTGTGTCCCTTTTGCAGGTCTCTTTTTTGGGTGTAAATTCCACGGAAAATGGAAGAAGATATTGTAACTAAGCCTCCATCCCAATGATAGGATTGGAAACTGACTTGGAGCTAAATTATAGCGATTGCTAAATCATGCGGAGGTTTTAGGCGGGTCGTCCGAAATCCATAGCCTTGAGACAGGAGATCACCGTGCGCTATGATCCGCGCCGGTCCGCTCCATAGTGTATGCATGGACCCTACCACGTAGGGTCCATGGTGTATACGTTCAATGGGAGCAATGCCCGCATCGCGCGCTGACAGGGACCGTACGATTATGAATGTAGACTATGGTCGGTGCGTTTCAAACGTAAACAAGGATAGTTTTTCACTTTTCCTGAAAATGCTCGTGCAGCTATGTCGACTGTGGATTTCATACACTTTTTCGTCAGGGTAGATAATTTTTCTGCCGAATTTCATGAGCTTTGCCAATGGGACGCTCTAACTTTAAATATTTCCTTAAATATATAAAGGTTTTCAGATATATAATAGTTCACCTGTCGATTAGAAAAATACATTCATTAGGAGATTCATTTCTAAACACATTCAGTCCCCCTCCCCCCCCCCCCCCCCCCCTAAGCAGAACAGCATATTATTTTTTATCGAAGAGGTTTTCGTCAAAATAATTTGGCAGGACTGTTTCTTAACTTATTGACTAACTTATGTGTGAAAATCACATGAATCCAATTGAACGTTTTTGGCACTCTTTCCTTGCAGTATAATGCTATTCAAATAACGATAATGATACTAATAGTATGAGTATTACGATAGTAGCAGTAGTAGCAATTTATTGACACTATAGTAGTAGTAGTAGTAGTAGTAGTAGTAGTAGTAGTAGTAGATGAAGTAGTAGTAGTAGTAGTAGTAGTAGTAGTAGTAGTAGTAGAAGTAGTAGTAGTAGTAGTAGTAGTAGTAGTAGTAGTAGTAGTAGTAGTAGTAATGGTAGGAGTAGTAGAAGTAGTAGTAGTAGATGAAGTAGTAGTAGTAGTAGTAGTAGTAGAAATAGTAGTAGTAGTAGTAGTAGTAGTAGTAGTAGTAGTAATGGTAGGAATAGTAGAAGTAGTAGTAGTAGTAGATGAAGTAGTAGTGGTAGTGGTAGTAGTAGTAGTAGTAGTAGTAGTAGTAGTAGTAGTAGTAGTAGAAGTAGTAGTAATATATGAAGTACTAGTAGTAGTAGTAGTAGTAGTAGTAGTAGTAGTAGTGGTAGTAGTAATACTAGTAGTAATGGTAGTAGTAGTAAGAGTAGTAGTAGTAGTAGTAGTAGTAGTAGTAGTAGTAGTAGTAGTAGTAGTAGTAGTTCATCTTTATTCATCTAGATGTACTATACACTGAATTCAGCCATACCTAGTAGGCCATACGTTGACAAGCAATTCCCCTATATAATATTACCGGTATTATTCAATGCGAAATATGCAGCACAGGATTTCTATTACACAATAGGCTTTCTTTCTGTTTTTCGTTATTCTATTTTCATAGGCCTTGTGCATCTCGTAAAAGCCGCTAGACCTTAACGTCACTCCGTATTCGTATGAAAATAATCCTAGCGTATCTTAAAATCATACACATAGACAGCCAGCGCAACGAGTCAGAATTACGGAAGTGTTGTTCCCAAACAAAACGAACTTGCCCCCCCCCCCCTTCCCCTCATCCCGCTACCCACGCTTTCCATGAGTTGTAACCGGGGGCTGGTATATCTTTCGGCAATGCCCATGACATCGCGAAAAGGCCCTTGGCAAATGACCTCATCACAAAGCTCAACCTTGTAGCGTCAGGGATGACTAGATATCATTGAACGAATTCTTGGTTTGGCAACACAATACAAGTCAGAATGACTTATGGGTATTATCCCAGGCAGAATACACATGCTGCGCGTACAAGTAAACATAAAAGTCAGCATCAGCTAACATAAAATCCCCCACAGACGACATGATTGTTGCTACGATTCTACAATCATAAGGGCATACACCAGATATGAGACGTCACTTTCATGCACAAACCCCATGAACGGGTCCTAAGATTCGGATTCGTTCGACTTTCTTGATCGTGTTGCCCGCGGTGGCATTAGGAGAATTATTCAGATGAAGATTGAATAATGGCATTGGTGATCACATATCTGAATAGAGCATTGGCATCGTCAGCCATGATTATTATTTTACCATCATTTCGGTTCTAAATTGCCTCTAAGATAAGTATAGAGTTGCAGCTTCAACGATTATTGCAGGCGTGATGATATTGAATCATGTGAGCTGGTTTATTTCCTTTACAAATACCACGTGCCAAACTTCAGCTCTTCAAGCTGGTTTTGTATCAACTTTTATTTAAACTCTAACGCTTATTAAACTACAAGTGAAACATGGTCCTTTCATGTCCGATAATGTGTGAATGGCCTGTATGAAATGCACTGTACAAGTTGGATGGTTACGGGAGTAAGAAAAAAAATTATAATGTTGTTATAGATCACTTTGATAATTTGTGCCGATTTGCATGCTTGTCACTCCAGTCGATGTAATTTGCATAAAAGGCTTTAATTTCATTTAAGTGAATCAATTGCATTTATAGTCGCTAGAATCAGTGCATATTTTATCCATTGAGTCAGAATGAGGGAACATACATAATAACGACTCACAACATACATGCTAGGTATCGTCCTCGCCATCCTATAAAAACCGATCAGAGGCCATTCAAAATGCCATTATCTTCATTGTTCACAGCATCTAACATTAACATGTCAAGGCTGATTGATATATCTTGTTTATGAGATGTCATCACGCTGTTCTGTATCATTGAAACCATTCAAACCTTTTTCATTTGCTTTAACAGAGATACACAATTTGTAATGTATATTCCTATTTAAAAGAAGAATACATTATATTGACAATAATATTGTTTAACCATCTGTGTGCAAGACAAAAGCGTATTACTGGTGTAAAATAACACACAGAACATAAAGAGTTAACGGGAAGTCTTTCATCCTTAATCAGCAAGAGAGAGAGAGAGAGAGAGAGAGAGAGAGAGAGAGAGAGAGGCAAACATATGAATAATCATGTTAGAACATGAACTTAAAGGTCCCCTGACATCAAAATGTATTTTAACTCAATCTAATGCAACTTTATTGAACAAAATCACTACCTGTTCAATGAAATTATGTGTCCTATATTTTAAGACAGTTTTTCTTTATTTTTTTCTCAGCACTGATAAGCCCCTCCTCCAGAATATCATCCAACTCAAGATTCCCCTTGTGACATCATCAAAGGTAGAAATTAGCAGGATAATATACAGAATGTATTCACAAACTTAACATTACAATGACTACCTCCACCTGCCCACATGAGCATTACATGTCTTACACAACATCATCTAACAACCTTTCATTTGGGAATAATCATTTCCTTATGTCAGAAATGTGGTAGCTATGCCAAGGAAAAAAAATGATTTTCATTGTATAAACACGTGATGCTATTATAAGCACTTGCAGGTAGTCATTGCAATGTTTAGTTTTTGCATAAACTCTGTCTAATATCCTGCTAATGTATACCTTTGATGATGTCACAACCTTGAGTTGGAGGATATTCTGGAGGCGGGGCTTATCAGTCCTCAGTGAGAAAAAGTAAAGAAAAATTCGTTTAAAATATAGGACACATAATTCCATTGAACAATTATTGATTTTTTTTTATATTAAGATGCATTAAATTAAGTCAACATACATTTTGATGATAGGGCACCTTTAAATTTGACTGAAATTACCTTGATTTCGTTGTTTGCATATTCGCACACAGTATATTATTCAGCCTATTCTACATCGTTCGTAAATATATAAAAAAAAAAATGCACAATTCAACCTTGCGACTGAAGTGAGCATTGTACCTTTTTTTACTGCGATGTAAATGCACTGATTTGCCGGTGAGTTAATGAGCTGAACAGTGTAATACAACAAAGGGTGTGTTCATATTTTATAACAATACATTGGCCTTGAGTGTAATGCCTTTGCCCCATATTCTGAATAGATGTTTCACGCAAACAGCGTACTAAACTTGAACCAACTTCATGGATACCAATTAAAACGAAAAGGAAAATTATTAGATGTATGGGTTTGCAAGCCTGACGAAGGTGAGAAACCCGCCTTATTGTATTTTAATGTATGTTTTCATGTCTATGAATATTTTTTTTATCACCGAGTCCTTAAATATGCTTTATCACCTTAAAATGATAGTAGAGAGACATGTTGCACTGGTCTTGACATCCACTACGACCTACCAATTAACCGCCATTTTCCAAAATAGCCGCAAAAACTCTTATCACTAATACATTTAAATTTTAGGATTATATGTCTAAATATATGTTTTATATTATGTGCAAAAATCAAGAACAGTACTAATATTGATACATAGTTGTGGTTCTCCAAAGTCCAAAACACTGAACCAGAAAAGTAGCAATGTAAGTTGATGAAGACAAAACCAGCTGTCGGCATCAATGTCAGCTGTTAAAAAGAATGTCAAGTTATTGCATGGATCACTTTGAATAATTTCATGGATTATTTTACCCCTGTAATCGGTTTAACCCTCATAAATTGCAACTATTTATACTGTATTAGCCGTGATATGGTCATAAATAGTCACTCTTGACGGCCATTTTGGAAAATGGCGGTTATTTGGTAGGTCGTAGTGGATGTCAGGACCAGTGCATCATGTCTCTTTACTATTATTTTAAGGTGATAAAGCATACTTAAAGACTCGGTAATAAAAAAAAATGATTCTTAGGCATGAAAACATACATTAAAATACAATCTGTATTTCAGGCGGGTTCCTCACTTGAAGGGTTTCACCTGCGTCAGGTTTGCAAACCCACAAATCTACATTAGGAACACCCATCTCTTTACTAAACATTAACATGATGATGAAGACAAGAAACAAAATTGTAATACGGGAGAAAATGTGAACACAAGAGGCCCATAATGAACACAATGAACAGACATACTCAATATACGGGTTTGCGTTTTAAGAATATGGCAGAGGAACAGAAATGTACAAAAAGCGGCTTTGACTAACATCAAGGTATGGACTTTAGAATTAAACCAGATAAGCACATCGTATAGGACAGATGCTTGGACAGTTTACCGTCAAGTTTCATGTCGTTAATGAATAAATTATCGGAAATATGAAGGAATGTGTATTACCAGGTAGTGCGTGCATCTTATCATTAGTTATATTATTGATACTTCAAATGACTTTACAATGCTCTATACATTTTTATGTGTAAATGTCCACTTTTAATACGTAACCTTTTACCTGTGCATTCGATTCATCATTGGAAACACGTTTCTACACACATACCTCTATGAAAAAAAAAATATTCCGTTGTCAAAAACAGAAAAAAGAGCAATTCATGGAATCATACAGCACACACCGTATGGAAGAGCACCTCGCAGGTGAAGTCAAAACATTGAAATTTCATCCTTTGACGATTTTCCGTCAAACCTTCACTTAGATGTCTTTCCATATTTCTGCTTTGTATTGAAACCAACTTAATTTCAGGGTGGACCATTTCTTTAAAATTATTCAAGGGCAATTGAAAGCCATTCATAGACAGTCGCAAACAAGGCAAATAATGTTAATTACATTTGGAATTACATAATGAAAACGCCTGTCTCCCATCAAGGTTATTAATTTTGAAATCAATTTAGCAGTGATATAAACCCCTCAAACATGTTCTGCAACTCAAGTTTGAGAAGTAATATATCGCTTGTTGCTTCATCATCGTACTAGCCTTTAGCCAAGGCATTCGGCGCTTTTATTTCACAAAATGTGCCGAACGAGTCTGCATACATAAGACTATCATGCGAGGCGCTTCTCGCTGCCAAGGCAGCTCGTTCGATCACTACCGTAAACGCACACTGCTTTAGTCTTTTATCAAACCTTGTTCGGCGAGCGAGGACTCGACCAAAGGCTATCATCGTACGTGACTGGGGTATCATTACAAAGCTTGATTAATCCTCTTCACATTAGCGTGCCATTTGCTATGATCATGCAATCATGGAATGTGCAGTTTTCCCGAATATTGGACAAAGTCACGAATGAAATGTTGCAAAATGCATTATTTTCAACAGGGAAGGCTCCATGACTTGTGAAGATGCAATTCGTTTTGAATAATTTCAACAATGAAACATTGAAGAAATGTAACAATTGAACTTTCACGCATCGCCGCATCAACATCACTCAAATTAATTTCATGTGCAAAATAAGCGGGAAACATTTTGGGAACATTTCATTTTTTGTTTACCTTGCCGTATATTCAGAAGATCTGCGCCATTCCATTATTGCGTAAGCATTACAAACGATACATCATTGTGAAGATAAATACTCCAGCTATCTTATAATGCCACATTTGTTTACAATAATGAAGCAAAGAAAGATATATGACCCCCCAAATCTCAGTTGCAGAACTCTTTGAGGGGCTTATATCTCGTAAAATATGCATTGATCTTAAATATCATCATATTCAAAATCTATGAATATCTACACCAATCAGAGTCACAATCACAAATAACACTACAGTACGTAGCATAAATTATCATTACGTAACACATCGCTGTTGCTCAAGAAGCCGCTCTTCTTATTCCCCTCCGCCCCTCTATTCCTATTTCTTTCTCTATTGCTCACTGAAGTAAGCCAGCCACCTGTAACTTTTTATTAAACAGTGTTTATCCGCACATTACTATTTTTCGTTTATGTAACTTTACATTTGGTTATCTTTTCAAAGAGCTGCATACACTTCAAGCTTATATGCTGTATCCCTTCTGTATCAATGCCATGTATCTTTGCAAACATGATTATAAACATATTTATTTATATTGATATACATTATTGCACATTTGTAAATCATAACATTTATAATGATTAATATATTGCAATAAACCATTTTCGTTATGTATGCATTTTGATGCACCTCGTTCAAACAATACGTTACCAATGTTAATCTCAAACCTTGTTCGTTTATCCGAATAGCAATAAGTAATAGATTCAGAGTGCGTTATAGTCAGTGAAACAGAATAACGAAATACAAATGAATATTATAACGCGTTACTACGCAGTGAGGTGGAAAATCATGAATAGATTACGAAATGGTCGATTGGAATACAGGAACTATGAATAAATCGAATCAAGGCCAATTTAGGTCACCGTGTGCTTGACGAACTAAACCAATGCTAGTCAAACATATGGCCGTAGAGTTAATTCACCACCATGCCCAAATAAAACGATATAAAGTCAGCCAGTCGTGGCAATATAAAAATCTCTATGATATTAAAAACAGGGTAGCATTTTTGCAGGTGAAAACATATATAATAAAATTTTGTAAAAAATTGTGAAAATAACTTGCATCCCTATAATAGAACTGGGAAGTGATTTTAAGCGGATTCATATTTGATTCTAGATTTCGAGTATGTTTTGGATGAGTCGTCGTAGAGACCTAGGGCGCGTTTCTCGAAGCTATTATAACTCTAACCTCAGCTCTAAATGCTGGAACTGCTCGGACCCTGTCGCATCTATTGTTCTCGATCGGACGATCCTTGAGAACAATAGTGACATATGGAAAGCTGAGTTGCGTAATTAGGGCTGTGAAAAGTGAATAAATTTGCACTACGCGTTCTATGATCAGGGATGTGTTATGGAAGGATAGGAAGCAACTTTCTTTCTTTGAACCCATGTGCCAAGCCGCTGAAAAGTTATGGTGTTCTCAACAGGTGCTGTTCAGGTGTTTGGACAATTATGAACATGATTGTGTGACAACGGTTTCTCAGAGAGAACAAAAGAAATGTACAGTCTCATTCCGCTTGTCCCGTTCTGTTAATGACATTTATACTTCCATGAGCACAACAGGTATCAGCAAACACAAATAAACAAGTTTTTCAAGTAAAATATCTCTGCTTCACGCAAACACACACAAACGCCGTTAATGATAACACACAGCTTAATATGTCATTTTGAGGGTGGTTGAAAGCAGAGTATTAGGATCTGTCATTATGTGCCGTTAACTTCCTTATAGTTTGCAAACGAATTTGTCAAAAACAAAACGTCTGCAGACAAATGGGAAATTAAAGAAATTTCTGTTAAAGTTGGCATCAGCTAAATGTCGGCTCGGCACATGGAACATCAAAGCATTATCATGATTATGGAATTCTTTTGACATTCATGAGCACGCTTTAGAACCCATACAGATGTTTGAATTCTCCTCCATCCTAGAACACTTCCCTGCTATGATAACATTTCTGCTGCATTTTGTCAGAATTCGCTAAGCATTAAATCAGCTCTGGCGTGGAAAGGGGTTTGCTTGTTTAACATCGCTCCATTAAAGGCGAGATTCGTGAAAAGGTTAACAAATATTTCAAAATGTTGAGTATCATTCGAGCATTCCGTTGATCAGAGGGCTAGTCTAATCCAACATTTTAACACTGTTTAATGTTGAAAATTCACTCGTGTTCGCTTATTTATTTTTGAATGATTAAGTATACGTTTGATTGATTTTTTGCATCAGTTGTGAATATCAACACATGCATGTGATAACCCCTTTCTTCAATATTCAGACATTTGTTTTAAGAATGGAATGTTTGCGTAATGCGTAGACTATCATTTACATGGTATCTTTCAACACGAATATGACCGAAATTAAAAGCATGAAAGAAAATCGATGATTTAACAGAAGAAAATGAAACATTGATATCACAGCAATCTTCGTGAAAATGATGGGCATCAAGCCATAGACCAATCAAAGTTTGTAACAATACTTCGCCCCATATTTTACAAAATTATAATCATTTATTATATATTCTATCAAATATTGCGGAGTTTCGTGAGAAAGGCTATCAATTTGTCTTAAAATTCCGATCCGTCATCGATACACGAGATGTCATCCGACTTAGCATTCTCTTTGAGAAACGGTTTAGCATCAGTAATACTAGCGTGAGTTCTAAGTGAGATGTCACTGGCATTCTAATGCAGAAACAGGCTTCAAACTTAAAGGTGATATTCATAGGAAATAAAATTAAATAAATATAGTTTATTGTATAATTGAATAAGTTATCAAAGCAATTTATGCAGCTAACATGCTATGAAAGTGTTCAGTTTTGTGTTTAATGAAAGTCAAATTTTACTAAATTGACTCTCTTCCTGACCTCCGAAATCGCCTCAAGGAAAGTGACGTTGTGTGTACATCACAGCCGGGATACGCTTCACAATGACCATTGTGTATCACACATGTTAATCCACGAGCAACTGCCATCACAGTTTCATTAACAATGAATGATGCTTCTGGCGGAAAAGAAGCTGCGGATTGGCATGTTTGATGCACAATAACGCCTCCCTTTTCTTACGTCAGACCTAAAGACCGTTTCGGATGACAGAAGGGAAAATTTGTCCCCGAGAATACGGTGATTGTTTTTACCCTAATTTCGCTTTTTGGAAAGTGATATATAGTTTGAATGTCATCCGAGCTCATTGTATGGCTTATAAGCTTTCTGTAGATGAATATCTTCATATTTTTGGATTTTCTATGAATATCACCTTTAAATAGGGATAGTTTTTTCACTTTCCCTGAGAAGGTTCGTAAGCAGTGACTGTGAGATTTTATACATATTTTTGTTAGGGTTTACTGCTTATTTATGCCGAGTTTCATAACTGTTGCAAATGGGGCATCCTGTCTTTAGAGTGCGTGAGCTGTGGGGATAATGAACACAATCACTGCTTGACATGCTCGGTACATCTGGCGCGTGATCACTGCTCAACTGGCGCCACGCTCCAGTGAACAACACGACCGAGACATTCGACAAACATCACAAACATCCAACAACCCACACACACCGATTGCGGAAGGGAACGCTGATCAAACAGGCATGTTACAGCGGCGCAGTGCTTATGGATCACCCTGTGTTACAGCGGGAGCATGCTGACTGAACCGGCTTCCTACGATCTCATCTGGCCGAGGGGAATGGTATAGGGCAGACCCTGACGGGTCATCAGCTGGTACGATATCAAGGTAAGATGCCACAGGCCAAGTTGGAATAGGGTACGATCTCCGGTAGGCCACTGCCAAGTTGACACAGCCTTCAAAGAAGAAACGCTCATAACACTGAATGCGAAGGATCCGGATGGCATAATTTCTGAAATAGACATGATAGATATTTATGGCTCTGATCCAACACTAAATTATACTTTGTGATTGACTGTTTCATTTATGTCAGGTAGTTTTACAAGTATTGAGTATGACGTTGGAAAAGGGAGATCCTGGTTGAAGAATTTAAGGTCTTCTAGAAATTATCACATACAGGTTTTTGTAATTTTGTCCTATAGTTTTCCAGTTTTCTAGTATTGGTCCTACATTCATAACGAAATATTTCTGTTGTGCAATGTTCCCACGGCTTGATTCTTACTCACGTGATCACCGCCTATTGCAAACTCAAGACATTCAGATGTTTATATCACTACGATGCCTTTCTAGTGGTCCGTTTTTCATACTGTATTCAAATAAATTCAAACTTTTATCGAGACTACCTCGCAATGAGTGATTACATTCACGTACCCGTCCTTATACTGATTCAGTTTAAATGAATGGAATTCATTCTGAATATCTTGCTTGTTGCTAGTCGACAAAACCACGGAAAAGCTTTGAGACAGCAATTATTCACGTAATGTTAGAAGACATCGTTTGATATGCATTTATGATGAAAATGGTCCATTTGTCAGCGCTTTCCTTACAAAAGGAAGATCGGATTATGAAATCTGGCGTCCGTGCAGCTTTCGCTGATATTTCGCATATTCAGTGTATTTGAAAACACAACCGTGATTCAGCTTGGGAATACGCAGGGAGCATAATTCTTTTTTGATTATGAAAAATCCTTTAATCTGCTTTTGTTTCGAAAAGTAATAAGGAATCATACAAGATGTTTGTATTACTTACAAAATTACTTCACTCTCCGACATCTTGTGCATATGTGGGATTCAACCATTCTATGATATATTAAGCTGTGTATCATCATTAACGGTGTTTGTGTGCGTTTGCGTGCAGCGCAGATATTTTACTTGGAAAAAAAAATATTTCTCACGAAAGAGGTTTACGGTACACCATGAGAAAAGTGAAAAGAAATTGAAGGCGAATTGGAAAGCCGAGAAAGTGGAGATTTTAATGTAGAATATTTTTTCGAAATGAGAGAGTGAAGAGCTGATGAGTAAGTGGACTCGACGTTTCGGGCAGATTGACTGTCCGTTTCCTGAAGACGGACAGCCAATCCACTGTTCCCATCTCAGTCCTTCCAGGACTTTACACATGGTGTACCGTAGACATTTTTCGTGATTGATCATACCACCATGCAAACCTTCAAACATCATTTGTTTATTTCTGTTTGCTGATACCTGATATGCTCATGGAAGTATTTATGTCATTAAGAGAACGGGTCAAGCGAAACGCCTCTCTAAATTTCTTTTGTTCTCTCTGAGAAGCCGTTGCCACACAATCATGTTCGTCATTGTTCAAACACCTGAAGAGCACCTGATGAAAACACATAACTTTTCAGCGGTGTGGACATGGGTTCAAAGAAAGAACGTAGTTTCATATCCTTCCATAACAGTATCCCTGCTTTAAGTCCCCAGCTCTGACATTTAGGCTCTGCGGAATGAAGTGTTAAGCATTTGGTTGGGGATTCATTCCACGATCATGCCATTCGGTCAATAATTTACACTGATACCTTAAGGAATCATATATAGCATTGACATGCATGTTAACTTGAATGTTGTCTATCAGTCTGTTCATCTTCAAATCGCTGACTGCTAGTTGTAAAGGAAAAGAAGAAGAAAAACATTCTTTGACTTATTAAGGGTGTGTTAATTTCAACCTGACCCCACTTGTAACGTATTTGTTATTGTTTTCAAGTAAGCAAATAATCAACGTCGGTGAAGGTAATGGGACGAAATATCACTTCCGAGGCGATCTGGATGTAGCTATCTTTCCGAAGCTTTTAGCTGAGGAAAGATAGCGTATACATTCAGATCGCCGAGGAAGTGATAGTTCGTCTCATTGCCTGAAACCAAGAGTTGATTATTTGCTTTATATTCCACATCTGATACCAACAATCTATAAAATAAATGACAATTTAACGTACAAAAGCATTCGTGTCGGTGCGGCTACATATTCACGCGACGCTCCGAAACCCGGAAGCAAATTGACTTTGTGCACGTAATTGCTATATAGACTCTACAAATTCCAACGAACGACATGTTGATGCTAATTTGTAAGATTTTGACGGAAAAGCAAGAAGTAATCAAAATTCTCTTACCTGTGCGGTATCGGTGAGAACATAGATCCTCCGAGAATACTCTTCATAATTGTAATTAATTACAGGCAAGTGAAATTCTAGGTCAATTTTGGTACGAGGTGGTAGAGAATTGCACACTTGCTTTGGTGAAATACTGTGTGGGGGAAATGGAAGGCTTGCACTGCTTTGTACGTACGCGCGCGGCGCAGCGCGCTATAACCAAAAATTTTAATTTCCGCGCGCGCACCGCGGTGTCGTCTGCGCCGATAGTCCGAGCTACGCACTTTTATTTCGCGCGTACTCAAAATATTGATCACGCGTTTGGACTGTGAGGAGTGAAGAGATCAGCGAAACCAAAAAGTACTATCACCTAGAGTGTAACGAACTTTCCTTCTCAAAAAAGTACTATCACCTACAGTGTAACGAACTTTTCTGCTCAGGTGATCAGATGGGAAAAACTACGCTTCATCACGTGATCAACTCTTGACCAATCATATAGCAACATTCTTAGTATGTGGAATATAATAACAAATATTTTGTAAACACCTAGTATCATATATTTTGAAAGAGCATTTTCTCTTTTTTTTCTGAGCACTGCTAAGCTCCGCTTCTTTAACATTTGCCTAACCCTTGTGCCACAACAACGGGTGAAATGAGCTGAACAATGTGCAAAGTCAGTGGCATGATTATGCATTGTAATGACTGTATTGAATGCTGCACTTTGTCACAACGACATCACATGTCTTCACACAATACTGTCTGGCAGCCTTTTATATAGGAATAATCGTTGTGCCAGGAATATCCCAAATTTACCATGGAAGAAAATGATACGTTGGTATTTTTTTACAAACCTGGTATATGAGTGTGAGAATTGAGAGGAGAGGTTGCAGCAGGGAGGTGGTAGGAAGAAGAAGAAACTCGAGCATAATACATTCAACCATCTGCATGGGTTCTAAAGCAGGCTCATGAATGTCAAAACATTCCGAAATCATAACAATGCTTTCGTGTACCATATGCCAGGCCGACATTTAGCTGTTGACAACTTGAAAAGAAATTTCTTGAATTGTCCATTTGTCTCTAGAAGCTTTGATTTGACTAGGGAAGTGTTATCGGAAGGAGTAGAAACTCGAGCATAATACATTCAAACATCTGTATGGGTTCTAAAGCGTGCTCATGAATGTCAAAAGAATTCCATAATCATGGAAATGCTTTGATGTTCCATGTGCCGAGCCGACATTTAGCTGATGTCAACTTGAAAAGAAATTTCTTTAATTTCCCATTTGTCTGTAGACGTTTTGTTTTTGACAAATTCGTTTGCAAACTATAAGGGAGTTCACGGCAGATAATGACAGATCCTAATACTTTGCTTTTGTTTCAAAAAGTATTGAGGAATCATTAAAATCGGACATATAAGCTATTTGTATTAATTACAAAATTGACCAATTTCTTCACTTTCCGACAACTTGTGCATTTGGGGGATTCAACCAGCCTCAAAATGATATATTAAGCTGTGTGTTATCATTAACGGCGTTTGTGTGTGTTTGCGTGAAGCAGAGATATTTTACTTGAAAAACTTGTTTATTTGTGTTTGCTGATACCTGCTGTGCTCATAGAAGTATTAATGTCATTAACAGAACGGGAAAAGCGAAATGAGACTGTACATTTCTTTTGTTCTCTCTGAGAAACCGTTGCCACACAATCATGTTCATAATTGTTCAAACACCTGAACAGCACCTGTTGAGAACACCATAAATTTTCAGCGGCTTGGCACATGGGTTCAAAGAAAGAAAGTTGCTTCCTATCCTTCCATAACACATCCCTGATTTGACAATTTTGGGGGCAAACTATAAGGAAGTTAAGGGCAGATTATGACAGATCTTAACTCTGCTTTTGTTTCGACAATTAATGATGAATCATTTTTGTATTACTTACAAATTTATTCACTTTCCGACATCTTGTGCATTTGCGGGATTCAACCATTCTCAGAATGATAAATTAAGTTGTGTACTTGAATTATCATTAACTGTGGTTGCGTTTGCGTGCAGGGGAGATAGTTTACTCGAACAACTTGTTTATTTGTGTTTGCTGATACCTGTTGTGCTCATGGACGTATTAATGCCATTAACAGAAGGGGACAAGCGAAACGCGACTCTTTTGTTTTGTTTTCTTTTGTTCTTTCTGAGAAACTGTTTCCACACAATCATGTTCATAATTGTTCTTGAACAATCTTGAACAGCACCTGTTGAGAACACATAACTTTTCAGCGGCGTGGCACATGGGTTCAAAGAAAGAAAGTTGCTTTATATATATCCTTCCATAACACATCCCTGGTTGCAGTGACTAGTTATTGGCATAACTGTGTCTATTGTTCAGCTCACTTCTACTTTTGATGATGTTATGACAAGAGTCATGGTATGGGGGATTATTTAGAGTTGTGGCTTAGCATAGGCCACTCACTACATGGACTGAATCCATACATTCGATTGTACGAAGGATGATAAGTACATGGATATCCATCCCTTTGAAAAAAGTTTGATTCCACCACTTAATAGTCATGACTAGTAGCTGCTCTCAACAATATGATGCATACCTGGATCCCCTGGATTTTATAATAGGTCATACACATTCCTATACATGCACACATTTCAGCTTTCGCCGCTGAACTTTTGATTTTGGAATGTGTGATGGACATTGGGCACTGTTGTGTTCCGAATTTATTATCTCATACACACCGTATTTTCAGATCCAAAATTGTCCGAAAGTGAAAATCTCATGAAATATTCCAAGGATTATTACAAGGAAAGTAATTGATAAAAGGTCGCAAAACCTGTCTCTAAAAAATTACATCCCTTGACATTATGATCTGTCAATATCAGCTTGATGCGAGTTGAAAAGTTTTTAATAATTTTTCAAGTGTCAAAAGTTTTTTTAACACCTAGTACTAAGTAGGGTCCACTCAGCAACGAACATGGGATCAAAGAAAAAAAATCCGTAAAAAGCTTTCTTTTGTGGCTTCGAGGGACGTAAAATGAATGTTCTTTAAATAAACGGCTGGTGGTACTTATAAAATATTCCTGATTTCTCCAATGATAGTGCCATTCTCATTGGGCTTAAAAAAATATCGAAGTTAGACAAATCTAGAAGTTAGAGTGAAAGCCGAATGGTCCTATTGTCCCTGTCCCCTAACTTCGATATTTTTCTAACTTAAGCCCAATGAGAATTGCACTGATGTTCCCCTTCTTAAGCAATTCACACATAGTAATAAACTTTTGTCGACCGAGACCTGGACAATTCAATGGAGCGTGACTTACCGTTTCCGACGACACCGTTACCCCTCGAAAAGGAGCAAGATTGAGCAACTCTTGTCGACCGAGACTCGGACAGTTCAATGGAGCGTGACTTATCGTTTCCGACGATACCCGTCAGCCCTCGAAAAGGAGCAAGATTTAGCCAGGAGATTAATGCCAAGTATCGTGCAAGTGCCCGTAGTATTATAATATAGTTTGTTATCATTATTATTACTTGAGAACCTGCTCAGTTAAGCCAAAGCATTTGTACAAATTCTGTGAAAATCATTATCAGTATTATTATTATGAGAATACCTGATGAGGGAATATCCTGTACCGGGAAGACAAAAAGCCTTCAAAAGGGTGATCGTGAGCAATCTTCATACCAATGGTCTTGAATTCATGTATTGTTCGTTTTAGAAACTTGCTGAAAGTTATTTACCCTCATATGATTCACATATGGAGTAATTAGTGATTAAATCCCAAATCGTCAAAATGTTCGGCCCAAACAATTTGAGGATTTGTGAGTTCATCACTGATTACTCCAAATGTGGATAATTTTAGGGCAAATAACTTTGTCAAGTTTCTAAAATGGACAATACATGAATTTAAGATTATTGGCAAGAAGATTGCTCACGATCACCTTTTGAAGGACATTTTGTCTTCCCAGTACAATATATGGATATATACTGTATATATCTTGCCTTCGAACTTACAAGAAGGTGCCTCTTGTGTAAAAGACGCCCTCTCCCAATATATTGCAATTTAATCCTTTCTGTGGCACATCAAATGCTATTCATATCTGTGCCTTACTCAATTTGCTCCCTTGCCTCAAATGATATAAACTGTCACAAAATACTGTGCCAAAAAGTATACTCTATCCCAATTACATACTGAATACTACCAAGGTAAACGATCCAAGCACTTCAGGAATCCTTTTCATATTTTGCTGCGTTCCATGCATACCTACATGTGTCCAAACAAACCTGTGCCTATAGATCTATACTCTCTGACAACATACGTGCACCAATATTTGTGTTCTGAGAACATACTCTGTCCCAATCGTGGGGCTCGAAAAAGCACACACTGTTCACAGCGGTACATCCACAGTTCCTTAACCAATAAGACTGACTGTGACTGACGCCACCCCTCTCCACCTCTGGGCAATTTGGTAGCCATCTTTTCCGGCATGGTCACGTTCAATGATCCACTTTGGTGAGTTTGGTGTTCCTAGTCGCCACACCGCGACTCCTCCGCCTTGGGAAGCTTTCATCTGTTCCCTTGAAGCGTTCCTTGGTTTCATGAGCCTTGCTCACACACCTTCATGAAGTACGTATAGAGTTGAATGGTCAGACATGTCCAGTGGGCGTGTTCACGCCACCCCCATAAGGAAAATACCCATAGCTTACGAAAAAACTGAAGTTTACGAGAATAGATCCAGGCCCCGTTACTTTGTCCATTCAGAGAGGTGTCAGAACTGGAGTCAGCACGAAGAGTACTTTATTCCTACACCAGTCGCATTCATTGATAGCACAATATAATTGGCTCTTTGATCCAGTCACGACCGCCGCCAAACAGGCAAGACTAATTTGGATTGCATTTTGAGGACTATATATGTTTGTATGCGCAGAAGACTTCAGAACTTCTTCATGTACTAAATTGCTCGCGCGTGCAGAAGTCGTTCGTCTTATAATTATACGATTCTGTGAATTTCAAATCATATTGTTGTTTCGTCTTTGTGATAAATGGAGAATACTGCAGAAAACATGTCAGAGAAATGCCTCCATATCGCACATTGGTCAATCATGTTCCCTTACAAATATCTTGTGAATCGTGTAATTGAGTGTTTTACCCTCCACGGAACCATCCTCAGTTTCGTGTCTGGAGGTGTCCGAAAATGTTACGGAACAAATTCTCTCTATAATTTTATCAAAACGTTGCTTACCCCCAAACTAATTCACAGTTTGTGTATCATGATAAGCTTATGAACTCACAACGTAGGCTGAAAGATTGACGTACATCTTAAACCAAATTTTCTTTTTGTTATTAGAGGAGGGCATTGTCTAGTTAGATATACAATGCATAGTTTAAAACACCCAGATGACCTGATTTTTTATGAGGTGGCAACCATGATAGATCAAAGGAAGTCGATCCGAGCACCGTCCATCTATGATAGGTCCATGGTTCATTCCTACCTCCCCAAAGTGGATACTAACCTCTCATACTCGGCGTTTGATAAGAACACTTTTGACAATTGCAAAACTTTCTATGTATCTACGATGGTTTGATTAAGAACTATCATTCCTTTCCAATAACATGAAGAAGAGATTATTAGGATTGGACCATTTATGAGCAGATTTCAGTTAGTGCGCTGCACTGACCATAGGGTATTTAAACCCCTACTTACTACAATTTTGTATCACACCTGACGAAGTGTTGCAGCGGCGCACGAAACGTCGTGATCTTTTCGATTCCGTTTACCTTACATTGCGAGAAAAATGATTATCAGTAGCCATTTTTCCGCAATGAGTAACATATTTAGCATTAAGAGATTATTTGATAGCAGGATGAACTGTTTCTTGCACAGATTTTAAACTCGTATTTGACAAAACGAACTGCTTCAATCATCGTTATTCTCATGTTAAAAGTAAACGGATTAAGCGCGTTTCTTATTCGCTTGTCCTCACACCAGGTGTTAAAAAGTATCTTTACACATTTGAAGAAAAAAAAATGATTAAATATAAGCTACAACTCCAATGAATCTGAAATTTACAAATCGAATGGTCAAAGGATGTCACATGTTTTAGAAGTAAGTAACGTCACATTTCATCAATTATTATGCTTGTAATAATCCTTATCATTTCCCCCCGATTTCCCGGGTTTCCTTAACATGATTCAGACCTCCGCTGATTCGTCTCTCCGAGTATGCTGGTATGAGGAACTCTCCGTGTGCCATGTGCATTATTGGGTGCATTCTTGCGATGTCGATAGAAGAGCACATACATCATTTGATTTAGTGCAGAAGGGGATCAGTCACATGTTTACTCTTTCTCTACCAGTCAACGTCCTACTTTATCCTGTCAATGGGACGTGCACTATATCTAGTGCAAGAATGCCTCAATCATGCAATGAGTACATAAGCGATGACGTCTATGATTTGAAATACATACATGTTAACGCATGCAATCTAAAAATGGGGAATGCGGTATTCTGCAAGTATTATCAGAGTTAACTATGCATGCATGATTAATGAGATGGAAAGTAAACCTCAATACATGCCTGCTATGGTCGTGCGTATGAGCTTTTTATCTCTGTGTATGGCACATTGTTACTATTTTTAGTTTGTTTGGTAATACACACAATGTCTAGAGAGCAGTATTTTCTCAGGCACATAAATGGTTATAGAGAGTACGTCACGTGACAAATGGTTTGTGACAGCCAATCCGATCACAAGAGGTTTGATAGACTGGAAAGCTGTAGTCTTATCCTTGACCGTTTGTCAGAGAGACATTACATATGTTTGCTAGAGGTTCAACTATCTTATTAATGACTTTTTATGAGTAAATACTGTCATATCCATGCTATATGTAGCATCCTGCAGTACAACCATGCCTAGCAGACAACTATAATCATCACGGACGACATGATATCTACAGGCAGTGTCTGCCAGAGATATGACCGTGTTGTTTTCAGGACGGTGTTTTTTTTAAATAATATTGTTATCTTGACACCCGTGTCATGCATGACTGTGTATTCTGTAAGAGCCAACAACTGCTACTGCAGTACCATTCATACCGTGTTCAAAGTACAATGACAGTATACTGCCCGAGTTAGCTGGTATTGAAAAACTAAAACATGTTCTCACAGAGTGTGGATGCGTATGCCTCTGCGTTTTGGCAAAATGCGTATGTCGATAACATGCATGTGTCGGCTGCTATTTACTAACCTTTATCTGTGAACATTATATATAATCCTGCTACTTTCCATCATAGTTATATGCTTACCCGAGGTTTACCCGACATAGCAACAACTAATGTATGCAAAGTGGATTTCGAGTACTGAAATACAGGTTAGGTACAGGTTAATAGAATAACCCTTTACTAGGCCCCGAGGGAAGAAACATCCATAAATTTGACTATATTACTGGTAAACCGGTCTATTACGAATGTATCGTAATTCAATGTATGGGATTAAACTGCACACAACATAATATGAGAGAAAGAGAGAAAGAGAGAGAGAGAGAGAGAGAGAAAGAGAGAGAGCACCTCGCACGTGACGTCACAAAATTGAAATTTCAAAAGATAACTTTCTCATCTTTTTACGGATTTTCGCTAAACCCTCACAAATATGTTTCCTTCATGTTTTTTCTGTTTGTATTGAAACCAAATTATCCTCAGGGTTAGAAATCCCTTTAAGCGTGTTCACCCATTGGTGTCGGTCAAGAGAGAGACGGGTTCTTGCAAAATGATCAATGACCATACTAAAACACCACAGTAGAAAGACGACTCAATGCAGACAACGGCTATGGAGTTTATGAGCAGGTTTTCTTGTACAGGTTACTATAATAAAGGTTTCAATGAAAAGCAACATGCACGGGAGTCGGGAAACAACTCAAATGGTCTTTATGGGCAGGTCGTCTTTCTTTACAGGTAGTCGCTGAAACGGGTTTCCCTGTATGTATTTGTAATCGTGTTCTTCACGTAAAAAGACTTGACTGAATTACATGAAAAACGCATTTGACAAACAACAGATCCAATCACTTCAAGAGACATGTCAATAGAAACATTTAGTTTAGAAGGCAGAAGTCACAATGAAGCAGGAGTGACAAACTTGTTATGTACGGGATGTTGACGAAGAGCTAACCCAATACATGTCAACACATCATGACTTTATTTACGAACAGTGAAGTGGCTGACTTTCATGTAAATTACGAGTGTACGTCATTTGTGCTCTTGTTTTGTTTTTAATTGCACGAATACCTCCCTATCATTTAAAGATCCCCTGACATCAAAATGTATGTTGACATTTGCAGTGACAGATACAGGTGATTGTAATACTGCGTTAATACGACTTTAATGGAAAAGTTGTGAATACATTATTAACACTTGCTGTGTTCTCTTAGTCAATACTCGTTGACCGGCATCATTCACAGATCCGCACTAATCTCTTGAACTAATAACGTCCATAGAGAGGGCTTTGTACTGAATCATTCAATCCTCCAACTTGCACAGCACACGCCCTGTAGTCCGTGCACATATTGCAGGTCGTTAAAGGGTCATGTACTGGCAGGATTACATGGTTTTAAGGGATTACAGACAGCTTTAAAAGAACATAGAAAGTCATAAATAGACTCAGTCAAATAGAATCAGCAGCTATTTAAGCTGATTACACTTTTTAAGAATGGTTTAAGCCCTCATTGAATGTAATCATACTGTAGATGTTCAACAGCTAGAGATTATCCTTAAGCCCGGTTAAATCATCACTGTGATCATACTATTAAAATCAAAATCTAGACTTTCTGAATAGTGTAATCATGCCTACAAAGTAAACATACTAGGCCTATACTCGATTAAATCACCATTAAATCATTTTTTTATATGACAATCCCTCCTTCACATTACGGTCGTAACACCTATGCTTTGACCACGCGGGAACAAACCAGTGGGAAACTGTAACGTCTCTTTATGATATTGAAATAACAGCTTAATGGGATAGTTCACACTGAAATGCATTGGTTTCGATAAAAGTAGAAATATGAAAGACACATATTAGTGAGGGTTTGATGATAATCCGTCAAAGGATATGAGAACGTTATGATCTTTTGAAATTGCGAGGTGGTCTCCCATAATGTTGTCTGCTGTATACTTCCATAAGTTTTTCTTTTCTGTTTTTTAAAACGGAATATATATGATTTTATAGAGGTATGTACATAAGAATTTGTTTCTAGTGATGTATCAAATGAACAAGTCAAAAGATACATATCTTTTTGAGAAAATTGACAATTTCAAAAAAGATTGTACGAATCATATGGGAGAGTACCTCGCATGTGACGTCACAAAATCAAAAATTTTAAAAGACCATAACTTTCTTATCCTTTGACGGATTTTCATCAAACCTTCATTAATATGATTTTTTCTTTCATATTTCTGCTTTTATCGATACCAACTTAATTTCAGGGAGACCTATCCCTTTAAATCTCGTTTACCCGTAGTTTGCTAGACATAGCACTAGGTAATTGCATTTCCCATTTGAATATAATTTGTAGCGTGCAACTTTGATGTTTGTGTACATTTCGTATATTATGTATATAACTTCATTGTTTTGCGTCTTAAAATGATTTTGTAATTATTTAATCAGTTGTTGTTGTTGTTGTTTTCTTAAAGTAATAGTTTATGATATTTACTTTAATAGGAGAAATAAATGAATTGAATTGAATTGAATTGAATAGCGCTGCTCGATAGGGTTTGGGAGTAAAAAAAAAACAAAAAATACTTCAATGGTGTAGAAAGAGTTCAGGCCCGGTCACACCGCTAGAAATTTGCTGGAGCGTTCCTGGAGCGGTGGGAAAAAAATTGTCACCGCTCGTTACCCTTCACCACCGTTTAACAGAAGTTGGCCCCCGTTCAGGCAACTCCGTATACGCTCGGCCACCCTTGATGGTCCCTCTATACCGCTCCAAATGTGTCGGAATGTGTCACCGCTCGTTACCCTTCACCACCGTTTAACAGAAGTTGGCCCCCGTTCAGGCAACTCCGTATACGCTCGGCCACCCTTGATGGTCCCTCTATACCGCTCCAAATGTGTCGGAATTCGGCCCCCTCTCCCTACCGTTCAAGGAACGCTTCAAAAAAAGTTCGGGCGGTGTGACCGGGCCTTTAAGTCGCAATGCTGCGTACCCAATTGGGGTTTCTACCGCCCCGTTTTTGTCGCTCTTCATGATATGGGCCTAGTCTCCATTAAGAGTTACAACTATGATAATAGATTCGTTGAAGGATTTAAGTCCCCTTAGCTACGTGTCACTTAACAGATGTATTGTAATGACGACATTATTGTCCACTTTCTGATTGGCGTCTTTGAATGATCGTGTCTGGATTTAGTAAATCTCTTCCATGCAAATACCTATTAAAAATATATCGCAAAGACATAGAAATACTTATCAGAGATTAAACTATTACTAGTAGTTTCAGAACCACATGTAAAGACACGTAGCTAAATAATCGCCATTTTTATCACGTTTGTCTGGAGTATACTAAACACACCCACTGTTATTTAAACTACTAATGAGATATAATCTAAAGCACATTAATGAGATGTGAACTGAAGCGCATTAATGAGATGTGTTTTTCACTTATTGGTGCCTGAATACACGTATTGTAAATTATCCCATTCCGGTATCTAAATCACATTACTACAATGTACCAGCAAACTTCACCAAGCACGCACAGCGCACTTCTGCCGCACAAGTGTTTGTTAAATCTGTGTACGCCATTGACGCATTTTCGCGCCACAACTACACGTAAATCCCATAGAGCTGGAGTTTGCTTGGCAGACAAACGGCTAATGGCGGGCCATCCTCAAGCACTTTAAACTTGAACACGTGGATCTGGGTAAGAAACTTAACCTAATTTATCATGCATAATATAATGGGACATTGAGCCCCATACGATCGTGTTGAATGTATCTGTTTACCATATAACAAGCATCAGGTTTGTGATTTATCATGGAGCTGCTATCTTCACTTGCCACCTTCATTTTAAGCGATATGTGATCATTAACTCTGTGAGTGTCATTGAGGCATTTTTGCACGAGTAATACACAGAACTACGGTTGGCAAGCAGTTGATCTGACAGGCAAATGGTTGAACCAGAAAGCCCCATTGGCGTGGCATTGAAGGTAAGAAGGAAGAGCACCATGTATCAAACGCGATTGTTGGGAAACGACTGTTTTTTCATTCAATAATGTTCATGGTAGTGCCATTCTCATTGGGCTTTTAAAAATCGAAAAGTTAGGGGACAGGGACAAAAGGACCATTCGGCTTTTGGTACGGTTGCTAGGCAACTTTCACCCTAACTTCGAGATTTTTTAAGCCCAATGAGAATGGCACTATTGTCACACATTAGAGAGATTTCGATTGCCACTGTATAGGTCCCACTGTAAAAATCCAGGTGGATGTGACGTAGTCGCGTATGCATGGTAATGTTAATCGTAGCTGGTAGTCACTCACAGTCACAGCCATCAATATATAAGTCCCTTTGTCTTAGAACTTAATCTCTGCATACGAGAAGGTCCGCTGGCGTGGCTGGACAATCAGTCAGTCAGTCTGAGGTTGCGTTCATCATGTTCATGCAACACTTTTTTGTTCTAGAATCATTATTAGAATCATGATTCAAAACGCGTTTCTGCAGAATTACGATTGTGTTCAGATGAAATTGAATATAAACGTGATTCAAAACGCAAACATGAAACGCGGAAAAGAGGGCATTTGGAAACGCGTTTCTGCAGAATCACTTTCGAAAAGGGTCGCCTGAAGGCAACCGTGTTTTAATCATGATTCTGTGACGTCATTTTTGCTAGAAGCTTCATGAATTATTGATGACACTGTGATTACAGTTGCTAGTGGATTCACAAGTGCGATGCACAATATTACTATGTGCAATTGTCAAAATTATATTTTAAGCTGTGTATAATCATTAACAGTGGCTCCTTTGGAAAGCAGTCCTCGAGACTGATCACAACTAACCGACTAACCTGTATAAATAAAACGTGAAATAAAAACAGCATTTATGTGCATTTGCGTGCAGCTGAGATATTGTAATTTAAAAACGTGCTTACATTTGTTTGCAGATATCTGTTATGCTCACATAAGTATTGATGCAATTAACAGACTTCGGCAAGCGAAATGGGACTCATTTTGTTCTTGTTGTGCTGTTGCTGCACAACCATGTTCGTAATGATTAAAAACCTTGAAAAACACGTCTTGAGAATACAAACATTTTCGGCGGTGTCGAGCATGGGTTCAACCAATGAAGACGGTTTCATATCCTTTCATATCAGTATCCTTGCTTCTATGACGTCTGCTCTCCTTTGACCTTGTCATAAACTATAACATATTGCACATAACCGTGATTCGATACTCAGAATTGATTGATAAAATATCACGAAATCTGCATCGTTTGACTTTGCTATATGTAAATTTCTGCTTGATTCGAGTTGTAACTTGTTTGTTATCAACACTTAAACCCATCGCCTCTCCCTATCACGACTTCCTTGGCGGCTGCCAAGGTACATTATGACATGTATGCAAATGAACCTGTCACATGTTATCACAACACCTGCGTGAAGAGACTGGAAAGAGTACTACATAAATCATGGTAATAAAATTATGTAACTCATTCACTCTATGTCAAATTAATTTGTCAATTCGTTCCAATAAAATTGCATTTACGCAAATCATACAAGATAGCATTTGGTATGATATATTCTGTCATCAAACGATAGTGTGAATTAATAATGGGAGTGTCATGACAGTTGCTCTTCTCAGGTGTGATGCAAAATGAGCATTGTTATGTTCTGAATTAATTATTTGGTACACACACATGTTTAGGTCCAAAGTTATCCAAAAGTGAAAATGTCATTAAATATTCCTAGGACTATTACAAGAAAAATAATTGACAAAATATCACAAAACCTGCTTTTAAAACAATTGACATAGTTTCACTTAATGATGTTTAAATTTTAATTTCAGCTTAGTTGAAATTTATTTTAAAATATTTTTCAAAAGTGAACCACCTAGTAAAATTAACACATACTAAAATCACATTCCTTGTAAGTAAGACTGCCTAGCTATGTGGAGCAGACGTAAGCATCAAAGACAACAGGTGGCTGTGCATTCGTACGGTGTCCCTGATCAATGTATTTGCAATTAATTTGTGTGGTCACGTGAGAATCAGTAATGATGAGTAATTGCTTTGCACACTATGAGCAGCTGTTCAAGGGCGGTGTTGACGAATCATAATGGCGCCTATCCAACAGTCAAACTGTGCTACACCGTATGGCATATGAGATACCGGCACTGTAGGTCCATTAGCATCCACGGTAGAACTGACGATATGCCGACAGTTTCTTCCCCATTGGACTTCACCGATGATCGGAATAAAATCCGATCGGAGAGAACAATCCATGAGCACGTGGAATATGATATACATTTCATCAAGACAACAAATGCTTAGTAGATTTATAAAGCCACATTTTGTGCACGTGATGCCGTGGTGGGGTTTGCTTTGCCCGTGGTAGGACACCAGCGTTGGCGAAGAGAGAGGTTGTGATCGCTTTTATGCATAAAGGTATGTTGTCAACAAAGCTTGTCTGGTACCGTTTTGTCACAACAGTCTGTAGAGTACCGAAGTGTGACGTCATTTGAGCATTATTGTCAAGACAACTGGTTCTAAACAACACGGGTAGAGCAAGCAGCAGTGATCATAACGGGACTGCCCGCTGGGAATGCCCGACACTAGACCGCTAGCCGATATCAGACCGCTAAACCTCTCACTGGAGTGATTATAGAACCAATTGTCTTGACAACATGCTCATATAACGACACACACTTCGGTATGGGCAGTCAACACTGATCAAATAGTTAAGCCATTTCATCCAATACAAACACCTGCAATGGATACACTATAAATACGCTCAAAATCGAATACATGTATCATGATATGTGATACCAGGAAGGTGTAAGGAATGGAGTCAGCGTGGAGAGCAATTTTTTTTACAGCATTCGCGTTCCTTGTTAGCACAATATGATATCGATAAGTAAAACAAATTTGGGATGCATTTTTAGGAATATATATTTTGTATACGCAGAAGAGTTCAGAACCACTTCATGTGCTAAATCGCATGTGCACTAGTAGAAGGTCTTATAATACGACTCTGTGAATTTCAAATGATATTGTTTCGTATTTCTGAAAATGGAGAAAACTGTAGAAAACATGTCAGATAAATACCTCCACATCGCACATTGGTCAATCATATATCTTTACAGATATCTGTATATCGTCTATTTATTGAGTATTACCTTCCACGGTAACAACTTCAATTTCGTGTCCGGAGGTGTCCGAAAAAGTTACTGACCAAATTCTTTCAACAATTTTATCAAAATTTCCCTTCGCTCGCCCCAAACTAATGCACAGTGTGTGTAAAAAGATCAGCTATGAACTCCCAGCGAAGGCTGAACGGTTGACATATTTCTCAAAACAGATTTTCTTTTGTAATTCAGAGGAAGCTCTGCCTAATCAGAAATATAGATAATTGTTTAAAACACCTGAATGTCTTGAATTTTTTACGCGGCGGCGGGCATCATAGATCGAAGGAAATCTATCCGAGCACAGCCAATCCAGGGATGTGTTAGGAAGGAGAAACAATTCGAGCATAATATATTTACAGATTTGTATGGATACTAAAGCGTGCTAATGAATGTCAAAAGCATTCCACAATCACTACAATGCTTTAATGTCCTATGCACGGCACCGACATTTAGCTGCTGTCAACTTGGAAAGCAATGTCTTTAATTCACTGTTTTGGCCCTGGAAGCTCTGTTTCTTATCACATTTTTGTGTAATTTTCAAGAAAGTTAAGGGCAACACCACTAAAGATAACGTACTCGGTTTTCTTCTAAATAATTGTTTAAAGATGCACAAACGGAGATATAATATAATATTCTTCCTTACACAAATAACAATTTTTTTCACTTTCCGCAGATTTCCGCAAATGTGGGATTCAATCATAATCAAAATTATATCTTGAGCTGTCTATTTTCATTAACAGAGTTTCCGTGCATTTGCGTGCAACTGAGATATTTTAGCAGAAAAAATGTTTATTTTTGTTCGCTGATATCTCTTTTCCTCACAAAAGTATTGATGCAATCCAACAGAACTGGACAAGCGAAATAAGACTCTACAATTCTTTTGTTCTATCTGAGAAACCGTTGCTACGCAATCCTGTTCGTTATTATTAAAACACCTGAAAAGCACATGCTGAGAAAACATTTTTTCGGCGAAACCACGCATGGGTTCAAAGAAAGAAAGTTGTTTCATATCCTTCCATAACACATCCCTGGTCCATCCATGATAGGTCCATGGTAATACGTTACAAGAATATGGGAACGTTGTCTTCAGTCATAGATAAAAAAAAAAAAAAAAAAAAACATGATTAAAAAATTATATTGTGTCCTGTGTTTCTGTCTATTCCCCAAATGTTTTTCGTTGGGATTTTTCTTTGCGATACATGCGATATGACGTATAAAGACATAATTATCAGTAACCAACATACAGCACTGCGTGTGATAATTGCAATGTGACAATGGAACGGTATTTGATGTCTGCAGGGATTATAATCATTTTCCCGTTGATTGATGGATCTACATGCCACAGCTGCATTTAGTGGCCATGTATCCCATCACGCGTCGTCAGACTTCAGTGCACAGTTCCAACACGTTCTCTTCACCAGAATGAGCATATTATCTGCTAAAAGAAAGACAGACCCTGAGATTGAATTGCAATGAATAAGATTAGAAGGACGAGAAAAAACACAGATCAATAAAGTACAGTGTATTGAAAAAATGTTTTACAATTTTGGAAAATTGATATCTAAAAAAAATCCATCCAATAAAGCTGAATTTAAGCATGACAAAATCAAGGGGTGGCAATTCTTTTGTAAGCAGAGCTAGTAGGTATTTTCTGCCGGGAGCATCACGCATTATTAATGCTCTGTGATGGCAATTTACCGTTTGCCTAATGTATTCACAATTTCCTCCTAACCGTGAAGTACCGCGTTACTATATTCACATGTATCTAAACGTCTCTACACGTAGTGAAACACATACTGTATTCGTTCACTGATAACTCTTTGGTCTCTTGAACAATTATTTAAAGGAGGATTGAGATGACCTTTTACAAAATAGCGGTGACACCTCAGAGACTTCATTGTCTATGGTTCAGGATTTCACCTGTTATAAGTTATGCACCCCCCCCCCCCAAAAAAAACAAACAAACAAACAAACAAACAAACAAACAAACAAACAAACAAAAACAAAAAAACAAAGAAGAAGAAGAGGGGACTAGTTTTTTGAAAGGGGGAAAGAGGGGTGAACAAAAAAGATTGGTGACATCATAATAGATTTACATCCATTTATTATAACATGGTAAAGAGGATCAAGAAAAATTGCTCTGTGTTTTTTCAAACCACGTGTTCAGAAATCTAATTATCTACCGATCATCTTTGATGAAAGTGCATGATGAAATGGCGTGGTTTGATTTGTACGGGTATATTACAAGCTAGAGTTACTCAGCCGTAATGGTGTATGTACTAGCAATATGCCGTTACCGTAATGTAGTCACGACTTTCCCCGTAACTGCCTAGTGACGCGTTCATACACTCAACTCCATTTCGTAATTCAGTTTCAGTGGGTGGAACGCATTCTGAATGTATTAGTGGTTGCTACTGGGCAAACCTCAGACAATGTTTAGGGTTACTATTGTTAACTTGTTTGAACGATGAGAATAAACTTTGCATACATAACGAAAATGGCTTATAATGCATGGGGTGCCATCAGTCGCTGAATTAATGCACGTCTGGTCCCATTTTCGTTTAAAGGGTTACTAATTTAGAAAAATAAGTTCCCACTTATCTATGTAAAATTATCCACTAAAAACGAATTTCACATTCGTTTGCCGCAATAAACTCTCATTTTGACGAAATTTTGAAAAAAAAAACCGCACGCATCCAGTGACTATGAGAAGTCAAAATGTCATAAATGCCAACGGCGTAAATAAAATGTTTTATTCACGCAATTCAAACAATACGTTACGAATGGGAACCCCATAGCCTGCCCGAGGTTTGTCTGAGTAGCAACAACTAATAGATTCAAAGTGCATTCCATCCATTGAATCTGAATGACAAGATACAGGTGAATGCAATAACGCGTTACTACGCAGTTAGGGGGTAAGTTGTGAATACATTACGAAAATGGTTTATTGTTGACTTCCGTACAATCTATGGAATTTTGAATTCTCATACGTCACTGGAGGCGTGCCGTTTTTTTTCTTCAAATTTTCATCAAAATGAGCAAACGAAACGAATGTGAAATTCGTTTTTAGTGGATACTTTTACATAGATTAGTGGGAACTTATTTTTCTAATTTAGTAACCCTTTAAGTCGAACTGCTGGATGCAAGGATTTAACGGCCATACAAAATTGGATGAGCAGGAGTTTTTAGGGAAAGGTGCGCTTTCCACGACCCCGATGCACAAAGCTTACCAATTATTGTAACTCTGCCATCAATGGCAACTGCCATGACAGCTCTCGCTCGACAGCCAATCAAAGTCAAGGCTTCTTTAGCATGTTTAGAAGTTGTTATGTGTATCAAAGTTACCATCAGTGGTAAGTTTTATACAACAAGGCCCAGGTGTATGCATAATGATATGTTGTAATATGTACATTGTACAATGCATTCATGATAATCTGTCCCAATGAGCCTAATTCATGTCGGTTTAAACTGTGATGTCATGATGCCGATTTGACCCATAAGACACGTTTTCGCATAATTCGTCATTGAATTATATATACATGTAGAACCAGTGTTATCATTTTTTCTGTGGGTCTTGACTATTAAATGGAGGAAACAAAAATTGTATCGGGGAAATGGATCTCTATCTTTTTTAAACCTCCTTGGTAAAACCTGGTAGTTCCCTTGGTGTGCCAGACAAACGGATAGTGTGCGGTCTTTTTCTATTTCTGCCAAAATGGGCCAGAGTTAATCTTTGTTACCCTTTTTTGGTTTATAATATAGCATTTCCATCATCACTATTTTGTGTTAACTACGTCCATGTTATTTTGTATGTATTGTAGTATTTCTACAAAGAGCATCCAGGGCGAACAGTACACGCCTACGATTGGGGTTGCCTTGTACCAAGAAGACTGAATAAAATAATGAAGAACTGTGCCGGCTGTTATGAATCTTGCTCAAAAGATAGATAGAGTCTGATAGATTCGGTAAAGAGCCTCAGTTGCCATGCTTTACCAGTCATGTTGTTTGCTGGAACTTTGGAAAGTTCAAAGTCTTCTATCGTTGACTGTCTGACAATAGCGCATGGTAACAAAGAAATAATGAAAATTACATCGTTTTTAAAAATGAGCTTTTCCAAGAAAAAATGTGCAATTTAGATTATTGTTCTTCAATATTGTGGCCCCTAGGAATCACTTAACCACGACTTTAACAAATGTACCTCGCTTCATAGAGTACATCATCCTATTTCACCGTATCTAATTTACTTTATACTCGTCAAAGGCTGTTTTTATATATGTTTTATGTCATTAGCTCAAACACCACTCAAAGAAGTGACGTGGACTAGAGGCGCTTTTTAATTTAGTACATTATGTTATTATCAAAGTGAAACAAATAAAACAATAGACAATCTGATGTACTGTATGAGCAAGAAAAATATATTACGGAATTAAACCACTAATCGTACATTTGGGGGTAAACATGTGGGAACAAATCTTTAAAAATCCTTCCAATTTAACATTATTCAAATATTCATTATAATTCTTATTTGTTCTTTGTAAAATAAACTCTTAAAAACGTACTTACATGGCTAAAGTTGAAGGTAAAAAAAAAAGTAAATGAGCAAGAAATGTCTTTCATCTTGGCTCTTTGCGTTTATTAGTTTATGAATATTCATTCAGTTACTGTATATGAACAGCTTTGAAACTCTATATTGCAAATCTGAGAAAAACGTTGACATTTACGCGGAATACACGGAACTTAGCTTTTTAAATTGATGCTCTTTTTAATATCAGTTGCAGAGTTCACTTAACTAAAGATCATTTTTTCTACTGGATATTGATGTATTTTGCACAATTGATACACATACAACCCATAGGGAAGCAGCTCATCAGGCACATCAACTTTCAAAAAAAAAACCCACCTTTCTCTTATTTTCCTTTTCCAGAGTGACTTCCGAGGCTGGTTACCATGGCAACAGCCATGACATCTCAGTACCCTCTCCTAGAGAGGAAGAAGTCTTACGGGGGGAGGCTTGAGGAGAAGGAGGAGGAGCAGACGGATAAGATGACCACGCATTCTACGGTGAGTGAACTTTTATTATTAGGTGGTCTGTCGTAAGCAACAGATTACCTTCTAATTTCGTCCGAATTTTCTTTTTATATTATATATTATATTTTGGTGCATTATGTGACCATTTAGGCATGTCTTTGAAATGTTGGTATGTTGTAGTTGTTTATAAGAACTTTTTTGAGCGTGCCTCTTATTTCTAATGAATAGATGGTGTCACCATGAAAGGTCCATGGTATCACCGTACATTTACCAGCCCATGCCGGTGCATGTATTTTTTTATTCCTTTTACAATGTTTATTTTGCCACCTTCTTCTGTTCTATCCCTCACTTTGTCATTCTCTTTGAGATTTTCTTTCCCAATTTTTTTCTCTCGCCCTTTTGTCTAAAATGCTTAAGATGGATTATGTGACCATTTAGGCAAGTGTCTGCAATATTAGTATGTTGTAAGTGCGCTAAGTTTTTTTTTGAGCGTGCCTCTGTTTTCTAATGAGTAGATGGTGTCACCATGGAAGGTCCATGGTGTCACCGTGCATTTACCAGCCCATGCCAGTGCATGAATTTGCTAATGCAGACCATCTTATACTTGTTCACAAGTATGTCTCGTATTTTTATTTATATCGAGGAGGCTACGTTAGATTTTCGTGTTAAGGATTATGACCATGGTTCAGGGTCAAGGTAGGATCAAGTAGGAGCAGACCTGCAATGTGACCACACATTCCAAGGTGAACGCACTTTGATTATTTTCTCTTCATCGTGGAGAAATCACGTTAGGGTTTAGGGTTAGGGTAAGAGTATAGGGAGAGCGGTGGTAGACCGGACAGATGACCAGATACTATACTGCTAGCGAAGTCCTGGCAAATACGAATAAGCCAACAAATGAAACGTTTTCGCTACAAAATAAATACAAATGCGACAATGAAACCTATTCGATGGTTAAGGTATGGAAATGCGATCCCGACTTATTTCTATCCCCAGAGTTCTAGGGCGTAAATGGCATGTATGTGTACACTTTTATACAACCCTTTTAATACAACTCTTTGATTTTGATACGGATGAATCCTGACTTTAAGCGATATATACGCCAAAGATGTGGTATGAAATCAATGCCACGGCCTGCTTTGTTTTTTCAGCTGTGAATCATTTTGCATATTGCATATGTCATTTCAACGTGCACGTTACTGCGTGCATTTCCCCGAGGTATTTTCTATTTTGGAGATCTTTTCATATATTTCTAACTGTGTGTGTGTCACACATGAATCTATTTACAATGATTACACACAAATCCCATAGAGCGAAAGCAGCACAAGAAGGGTTTGGGCCACATTTTCATTCGCAAGGTCAAATTCAATTTTTCTCGCAATAGTGTACACCGTGTCGGTTCTGTATCCCTGCGTGTTTATCTCTCATACTACGATTAGTCACATGGTCATGGTGATATTTATTTTGTTCCTTCTCCCTGTCGATGCCCTATCCAGCAATTCAACCACGGCGGGATCTCAATCCTGACGGCGACCTCGCTGATTAGCGGTAAGATAGCCGGCTTGGGCATTCAGATCCTGCCAGGAGCGGTCTCAAAGACAGGTGAGAACTAGACTGGTGTCTTGAGGGTTTCCTCAAAGACAGGCCAAAATTCGTTTCATATCTCTGGGGTTTGCCTTAAAGACAATTTGAACTCGACTGCGTTCTCTGAGATTTGCCTCAGAAAGATGAAAATTCGACTGGTATCTCAAGGTTGACTCAAAGATAGGCGAGAACTCGCCCGAGTGGTTTATCTAGTACTCATCTCAAAGACAGATCAGAAGTCGACTGGTATCTTTGTTTGCCTCAGAGACTGGTGAGAACTCGGCTCAAACACATTCGACATGTCTCAAAAACATGTGACAAATCGGCTGGTAACTCTATCACTTGTCTCAAGACGATTTAGAAATGTAATTCAATGACTTTTCTTAAAGACATACTAGAACTCCACTGGCATTACTTCTTACTCCAGGAGCTGTCCCATTAACTCGATGTTGTTGTTTTTTCAAAGATTGAGTGATTATTGACAAAATACCTGTGCGATCTTGTGTTTGATGAAGTAAAGATATAAAAGAAGAAAAGGGTTTTAAAAAAATCTTACATTGTTTGTACATTGTCACATTTACGAAAAGTACTTATCACTATTCCTGGAGGTTACATCATCAGTACTATTAACACATCATACGCATTATGCCGCAGATTATTTCAGACGCTAATCACGATGTGACTGATGTAGAAACGTCGTATTGTCGATGAGCCTTGCTTGCCATGATTGTTTCGAAACGGAAACAGGCTGTACACATCAGTACATATATAGTACTTTTATGAATATGTTATGTTTTATTCTCGTTCATTTTGTGACAGGTGCGTGGGGCTTCGTCGTTGCTATAGCAGCATTGCTTCTCTCAACATTCTCTGGAACGTTGCTATCAAAAAGTTGGATATTACTTCGACAAAGATACTCCAAGTATCGCACAGAAATCAACCGCTATCCATACCCTTCTCTTGCCTACGAAGCTTACGGTGTTTGGGGAAGGTAAGGTCTGTTGTTACCCGTGTCTTTGATGACAAGGAACGATGCAGTAATAGCGTCTCGTTACCGTGTTCGTTAGGACTCGATCTCAGGTACCCCTTGTGCAGGATTTGACCTAAAATTCTAAATAAGACGAATTGCTAAATATGTTACTCATTGTGGATAATTGGCTAGTGATAATCGTTTGTCTCGCAATGTATGGTAAACGAAATCGAAAAAGATCACGACGCTTCGTGCGCCGCTCCAACACTTCGTCAGGTGTGATACAAAATTGTAGTAAGTAGAGGTTTAAATACACTATGGACTAACTTTATTGGACGCCAAATAAAACAAAATGAAACATTATTATTGATTTAATATAATCTAGTTTGTCCTCAAAATCACTATGGTATATTGACTTTGTTCACAGAGTATATAATTACAGCGAAATAATTAAAATCGACCACTGCTGTGATTGTGTGATAAAAATTTATGATTGAAGGGTATCATCAGACGATTTATTTGGCGCCCATTTTTTTGGCGCCCATAAAGCTTTAGTACACTGTTTGCGTTAAACTTCTGTTCAGCATACGGGCTATAATGAAAATATTTGAATACAATAACAATAAAATGATATAAATGAGTGAGTTCTTCTTCCTACGATATCCAGGAGAGTGGCGTCAGTGCTGCTGTACCTGTATGGGGTGGCCATCTGTACGACCGGCCTACTCATCCTGGCAGACAACTTCGAAGTGTTGCTGATGCCGCTAGGTATCCCGCTGTCCACGTGTGACTATCTCCCCATCATCAGCCTGTGCATGTGCCCGCTACTGTGGATGGGCACTCCAAAGGACTTCTGGTAGGACGTCTCCTCCCCCTACACCTTACACCCTTCACTCGTGTACTCACACTGCACCTTTCACTCTTAAATCCTCTACTCACACTGCACATTACACCATTAACTCGTCTACTCACACTTCACCTTACGCTGTGTACTCGCACTACGCCTTACACTCTTAACTCGTCTACTCACACTACACCTTACGCTCATAACTCGTGTACTCGCACTACACCTTACACTCTTGACTCGTTTACTCTCTTGACTCGTGTACTCACACTACACCTTACGCTCTTAATTTGTGTACTCACACTACACCTTACACTACTGACTCGTCTACTCACACTACACCTTACTCTCTTAAATCTTCTACTCACACTTCACCTTACACTCTTGACTCGTCTACTCACCTTACACTCTTAACTCGTGTACTCACATTTCACCTTACGCTCTTCAATCCTCTATTCACACTACACCTTATACTCTTGACTCGTCTCTTCACATTTCATATTACACGCCATCATAGTCCCAATAGGACTATACTGGTAGGTCGTGTCCTCACACTACACGTCCCGTTTCTTTACACGTACCGCACCTTACAAGCCTGACTCGTCACCCCACACACCTTACATTACTGATCCGCAAATCTCAGACATAACATGACGACGGGTTTGTTTCTTTCTCGTTGCAAGGTTCGTCGGTTACTTTGCAATCTCAGCTGCCGCAATGGCCGCCGTCTTTCTCTTCGTCGGAGCGGTGCTCGACCATGACACATACGAGATCGAACAATCACTTGATGTCGACGTGGTGTCTCTGTTCTCCGCTATGGGCGACATCATCTTCGCCTATGCGGGCCAATCGGTATACCCGACCGTGCAGCACGACATGCGGAACCCTGAGGATTTTACGAAGAGCGTACTGTGGGGGTATGGAGGTAAGGACCTATGGCCCTCCTTGTCATTACGTCACATCGCTGACAGACTAGTACGCCCGCATTCAACTCCTATATTAGCTTAGTCAGTGTGTTATAAATTCAGTTTTTCTTCAGGCATTGATGGCAAGAGGGTTATTCAACAGTTTGGCACTTTTGTTGAACAATAAAATTGAGTACATACATGTACCACGAGAAAAGTGAGAGAATGATGAACAAGAACTTCTCTTAAAATATTAGAGCTGGAAACTGACTTTTTAATAGCGAAATTATATTGATAATTTTCGATTTCGGACTGTAGCCTAGACATCAGAGACCGTACTAGCGCACATGACCGCTCTTCATACGGCAGTGATGCGTTGAGGCGAGTAGTGCACCGCTGACCGATGCACTGATCAGTCGGGTGAATACTGTACATGCATATAGACTATGGTAGTCCAGATACTGGCCCTATTTTATCGTCCTCCTCTTCTCCCACACACTTTACGCCACTGATTCACATAGTACGCACACCGCGCCAGACCACTGATTGCGCGACTCCACGAATGTGTCCGCCCGAAAACAGGGTGAAAATTTTTTGTATGTCATGCGCCACCAACGTTCGTTGTCGGCTGATTGCTAAATAAAGTCCAGGGGGTGGACTAAGACTATGGTCGCTTAGAAACTGGGTGTTTGAAACATAAACAAGGACACTTTTTCAACTTTTCCTGATAAGGTCCGTAAAGCTATGAGTCGTTAACATCGTAAGGGTATTTAAAGCTGAACTTCATGATCTGTGCCAATTTTCATGATGTTATCTTTGAAGGTTACAATATCGAGCTGCTAACGATTCATGTAAAGATTTGTTGGCGTATTCTGTAGTAAATCATCGAACCTGCATGTATTTGACATGTTCAAAGCGACATATAAAGTGAATCAATCAATGCCGTCTCCTGTTCTCCCGTGCAGTCATCGCAATGCTATACTTCCCCGTGACCGTAGTATGTGTCGTCGTCTATGGTGAAGCGTTCCAGGAGCTCCACCTGACCAACATCCTGGACATGGTGACGTCAGACTTCATCCGCATTCCCTTCATTATTCTCATCATGTTCTACACCATCCCTGTCGTCATCATCACTGCAAACCCTTTCTTCCAAGATGCTGAAGACCTCTTCGAAATTCCATACAGTAAGTTCCCGGGACCCAGCCCTCCTCTGAACAGAGACATGTTTAAAACCTCTGCGGTCTTTGGTGGGAGGGGGGTTTGGGAAGGTGGAGGGGAGGGGGGGGGGGCTGGGTGGGGGGGGGTACTTCTGTCGTAGTACGTATAGGTGTGGTTGGTGGCCCTGGTGTTTCTCAGCCATCTTACCTACATTTCCCAATTGTGTTTTCGCTTGCTTCTAAAGGAGCTCACGTGTCTTTATGGCTTTGGTTCATAATTGCTGAGGAACCAAGAAGCTGCTTTTGTACCCCGACTCTCGGCCCTTATTTCGATTACTTCCACTGCCTCTGCTCGTTATTTTAACGGTTAAGAAGCAATTTACACTCGGTTGAAGTAATATTTACAATGTACTCTGTCATATAAACACGGTGCTTTCTTTTTGAGAATACAGTTTAAAATAACAGAAAATAAATGCGAATTTAAACCATTATTTATTGACACATATTTATGAACATTTGAAATGGAATGTGCGAGCCATGGATTTGTTTAATTTGAAAAAAAAAAGATCCACTAAGCAATGATACCCTCATGGTCGCGGACGGGCATGGCTCTCCACGGTAAAAGTGCGATGAGTACGTAGTTCTACAACAACTGGTTCTAAACTATGTGGGAAGAGCGAGCAGCGGTGACCTTATTGGGAACTCTCTTTGGGAGTGCCCGACACGAGCAAGCTAGACAATGTCTGACCAGTGAAAGTCTCATTCGAGTGATGCTGTTTAAAACCATTCGTCTTAACAACATGTCCATTATGACTACACCACTTCGGTACTATCATGACTATCGAAAACTATAAACCCTGTTTGTAAGCCTAATGAACTCTTCACGCGTGAAATTTCTCAGTGAGCACGCAATCGGTAGAGAGGATTACGTGACTATTAATCCCCCTCAATCTCCACAGGATTCATTTCATATCATTTATTATTTCATTATAAAAAATGAAATGAATGATATATTGTTTCCGTCTCTCTCTCTCTCTCTCTCTCTCCTTCTTCTTCTCTCTGCGCTCCTCCATAGTTGTTCTTTTTTTTTCTTCTCTTTTTTTTTCTCTTTTTTGTTAATCCCTCTCTCACGTTTCTTTTCCCTTGGATTAGCCATCCATCATTAACCAACCATACATCCATGTTAGAGCTAGTGTTTGAAGATAATCCCTTTGATCTAGTCTCTTTTTTATTGTAGCTTTAACTTATCACTGGACCTGGCACATAAACAGAATAACCATATTCTAGTTCCTTTTCCCCTGTGACTACTCTCACATAACTCATATATACTCTTAATATGACATAATATTGCCATTTATTATTTATTTATTTAATTTATTAAGTCTTTTTTAAACAGGGTAGCCCCATCAGTTAGCTTGGCACTGTTCTCCTTGGGGGCCCTGTGTACAAATAACATAATAATGCAGAGTAACATGAACATAGATTACACAAACAAATGTTAAACCAAAAAGCAGCGTAGACCAACTGATGAGGAACAAAGAAAAAGAAGAAGGCGGACCGATGCTTTCACGTGCATCACACAAGCGAAACCTTATAAATTGTCCTCTGTCGAAAGAACTGTTAACAGCAAGTCTTAATAAAAGTTTACACCATTTCATGTATACCTGCCAGATATAAATAGCAGATGACATATATTTAACACCGAGTTATACTTCAATTAATGACAGTAAATATGATCATGAGGAAATACATTTTTGCAAAGTAAAACTTGTATTCCAACAAAAATAAAGGGCATAGGAATATGAATTACCATAAAGAGTGCAAACATACAGCTTGATTAGAGTTTGATCACTTATGTTAAACATTCTCCCAGAAAAAACGCAATCGAGCATCAGTTATATGTATTTTCAAAGTGTAAGTTTAAAATGTATTTTACCAAAAAAAGAGCTCACAGAAACATGAGTCATAACAAAGACTGGAGACATACAACTCATTGCCATTCCTCACGAGGCCTTTTTTATCCATCTTTCAGACTTCACGTGGAAACGTTGTTTGCTGCGATCATCATACATGGTGGTCCTCTTATTTGTCGCGACAACGTTCCCTCACTTCACGACGTTTTTACCTCTGATTGGCGGGCCGCTGGTAGCTATAGTTAACTTCATCTTGCCTACTGTCATCTACTCTAGACTGGTCAACATGGAGCCCTACGTCGCGCCCCCTGAAAGCATGTAAGTTAAGCTCGCCACACCCCCCTGTTACACCCACAAATGTAATAACGCCCACAAATGTAATAACGCCCACAAATGTAATAACACTTTACCCACAAATGTAATAACGCCCACAAATGTAATAACACTTCACCCACAAATGTAATAATTTCACCCACAAATGTAATAATGCACTTTACCCACAAATGTAATAATTTTGAACCACCCACAAATGTAATAATCACTTTACCCACAAATGTAATAATTTTTAGGGGATATTTTGTCGAATTTCTTCAAAACTGAAACCCTGTACTGATGCATCGGTATAGCGCGCAGCTTTTATTCCAGACCCAATTATATGCCCGATCACCTTCTCTCTGTGGAATAACGTAAGAATGGAGTCTAGTCTTTCCTCCAGACCCGAAAATTTCAAAAATAAGAACATAGTCTTTTTTCCAGACCCAATTATTTCATTTTTGGAATCTTCAAAACCAAGGCCCGATCGTCTTATTTTTGTGGAATAACATGAGAATCGAGCCTAGTCTCTCCTCCAGACCCGATAATTAAAAAAAAGAGCGTAGTCTTTTCCCAGACCCAATTTTTTCATTTTTTGAATCTTCAAAACCAAGGCCCAATCATCTGATTCCTGAGGGATAACCTGAGAATCGTGTCTAGTCTTTCCTCTAAACCCGATTATTTAAAAAATGAGACCATAGGCTTTTCTCCAGACCCGTTTCATTCATTTTTTAAATCTTCAAAACCAAGGCCCCATCATCTCACTCCTGTAGAATAACATGAAAATTGAGTCTAGTCTTTCCTCCAGACCTGGTTATCTCAGAAGTAAGAGTGTAGTCTTTTCTCCAGACCCAATTATTTCATTTTTTCAATTCTTCAAAATCAAGACCCCGTCATCTTATTCTTATGAAATAACATGAGAATGAAGCCTAGTCCTTCCTCCAGACCCGATTATTTTAAAATTAAGAGCATAGTCTTTCCTCCGGACGCAATTATTTCATTTTTTCAAATGTTCAAAACCAAGGCCCCATTTTATTTTTCTTGTGGAATAACATGGTGATCGGGCCTAGTCTTTACTCCAGACCCGAGTAGTTAAAAGATAAGAGCGTAGTCTTTTTCCAGACCCAATTATTTCGTTTTTTTAAATCTGCAAAACCAAGGCCCTATCATCTTATTCTTGTGGAATAATATAAGAATCAAGCCTAGACTTTCCTCCAGACCCGGTTATTTCAAAAGTAAGAGCATAGTCTTTTCTGCAGACCCATTTAATTAATTTTCTAAATCTTCAAAACTCAGGCCCCGTCATCTTATTCCTGTGGAATAAGATAAGAATCGTTTCTAGTCTTTCCTCCAGACCCAGTTAGTTTAAAAATTAGAGCGTAGTCTTTTCTGCAGACCCAATAAATTAACTTTCTAAATCTTCAAATCCAAGGCCCCATCATCTTATTCCTGTGGAAAAATATGAGAATTGATTATAGTCTTTCCTCCAGACCCGGTTATTTTAAAAGTAAGAGCGTAGTCTTTTCTGCAGACCCATTTAATTCATTTTCTTACTTTTCAAAACCAAAACCAAGGCCCCCATCATCTTATTCTTGTGGAGTAACATGACAACTGACCAAGTCTTTCCTCCAGACCCAGTTATTTTAAGAAAAAAATACCAATAAAATAAACTTGAAAACTAAGATCAAACCATCTTCCAAACTAAGACCCTGTAATAAAGCAATGGTTTAGAGCGTAGTCTTTCCACCATACCTGTTCAATTAAAAAATACGTTCATAAAATCAATAAGATCCTCCCAGCAAACATAAAAACGTTTTTTTTTTTACGTCCTGTACGTCTTCGTCCTAAATGATTTTTTGGGGACTTTTTTCCGGTTTTTTGAGAACATTTAAAAACGTTTTTAAACTTTACAAACTTAAACCTTTTGTACCTAGCGTTTACAGAACGTTTATATACGTCTAGTTCAATAAATCAACTAATATCAAATACATAAATAAAGAAATAAATCACTATATACATTACTTAAATGTCAGTATTAAGATGTAATTTTGACGTCAATGTTACAATCTTAATGTAATGTGATTACATGACCAACACATCTGCACTTGTTGTATGACCATAATATGACGTAATATTTGCGTCAATACGATGTTTTTAAAGATCAACTACTCCTAATCCCATCCTATCTCAGTCTAATCGTAAGCTTATAACCTGAATTTATACCGGCAGTTGTTTACATTCACTCAAGAAATTGCTGTTCACCCAACTGGCACAGTATGTTACTTGAAAACCTATCTGATGTTCTTGAATATACATGCATGCATTAGGCGTATTGACTTGTGTCATATTTTTGAACATTTGAATAGATCACCGGCATATAACTAGAAAGAAGGAATATTTAAGCATACATTCCAATAAACGTTTTGAAATTTAGACATTAAAAAAATAAATTTCACCTAATTGAGTGCAATATTTTGTAGAGCATATTGCCGTAGTACTAGTGAGGGTGTTAAAATACGATAGGAGCAGGATAGGGTAAGAAATTATTAGGATAAGTATAGGATTAGGGTATGTGTGCGTATATGTATGCATGTGCGTATGTATGCATATATGCACGTTTCTTTTTTGTTAGCTGGGCTATTATCTCATTCCTGTTTTTTCTTTTTTCTTTTCAATTAAGTACTTTGAGCATTTACATAAGGTGGATTTAGTGCATTCTAAGTACTCATCAGTGCCATCATCATTTCTTGGCGATGCATGGCATCGCTTAACATTGTTACATATGTGGAACAACACGTCGCAAATAAATGATTGTTCGGTGGTCACACGAACTGACGAATCAGTCCAAATGGTCATATAACACAGACAGGAGGAACCGATGTGATGGATCGTTGATCATGGACGGATTTTTTTTAATCATGGAAATATTCTATCGCCTACAAATATCCTGGAATTCAATGTTTGTCGGAAAAAGAAGAAATCAAATTAGTGACCATAAAACATTATTACAATTGTTGGTGAAATTATTACATGTGTAGGTAAAGTGTTATTACATTTGTGGGAGTTATTACATTTGTGAGTGTCTCGTACTATTATGTAATAGCACTTTACCCACAAATGTAATAACTCCCACAAATGTAATAACACTTTACCCACAAATGCAATAGTTTCAACCACAAACGTAGTAACGCCCTTTACCAACAAAGGTAATGATTTTGAATCGCCCAAATTTTATCCAATTACTTTGTTTCTATACGACCATTGAATTAGACCATTAGAATATAGGCATAGATGATTAAAAGAATAGTCGACAGTCAACGTACCATCGAATCGGTCCCACCTCTGTGCGATATATACAAGTATGTTTATGTACTATTTTGACTGATTCGTCAGTTTGTGTGACCGCCGACCACTGAGACCTGTTGTATCCACATATCCCAGGACGAAAAACCAGTAGAAACCAGTAGAGAAAAACCATTAGAATCTCTACTGGTTTCTACTGGAAATTTTCTACTGGTTTGAATATGGAAAGTGAAATGATTTCCAGTAGAAACCATTAGAAAAATTCCAGTAGAATACCAGTAGAAACCAGTAGAAATCTCTACTGGATCCAATACAAGACCAATAGAAGACCAGTAGAATACCAGTAGAAACCAGTAGGAATCTCTACTGGATCCAATAGAAGACCAGTAGAAACCAGTAGGAATCTCTACTGGATCCAATAGAGCTTCCTACTGGTTTCTACTGGAATTTTTCTACTGGTTTGAATATGGAAAGTGAAATGATTTCCAGTAGAAACCATTAGAAAAATGCCAGTAGAATACCAGTAGAAACCAGTAGGAATCTCTACTGGATCCAATAGAAGACCAGTAGAAGACCAGTAGAAGACCAGTAGAAACCAGTAGGAATCTCTACTGGATTCAATAGAGCTTCCTACTGGTTTCTACTGGAACTTTTCTGCTGGTTTGAATATGGAAAGTGAAATGATTTCCAGTAGAAGCCATTAGAAAAATACCAGTAGAGTGCCAGGAGAAACCAGTAGCCATTTCTCCTGGATCCATCAGAATACCAGTAGAAACTAGTAGAATACCTACTGGAGCCATCAGGAGACCAATAGGAATCAAAATTAAAAATATTGATGAAATATGGATTTTATTTTAGTCTATGATAATCCGAATTATGGCATATTTCCTTATCGTTTTAACCTAATCCTATCCAAGCCTCTATTTATTCCTATTTATCCTATACCTATCCTACTTCCTACTCTTAACCTCACAGACTTTCATATATATAGCAGTACGGTTATAAGGTTCATAAGATATTGGTTACTCTAACTTACATTTAAGAAGATCATTTTTGTTGTTGTTATCATTATTGTCTTCACTTAAGTAGGTGACATTCACTATTTTATGTTTAAACTTTAAATCATTACATGGTAAAATTCCTTTTATCTGGTTAGGTGGAGGTTATCTATTTAAAAGTACAAAATTAGGACACGTAAATACATGCATGAATATTCATGAGCATCTCTATTTCTACTGGTTTCTACTGGTCTCTAATGGTTTCTACTGGTTTGACTTAGTATTTTTCACACTCCTTTTCAAACCATTAGATCTCACTGGTTTCTATTGGTTTATACTGGTTTGACTTTGTATTTTTCATACTCCTTTTCCAAACATTGTATTTCAAAAGTTTTTATTGGTTTCTACTGATCTCCAATACCAGGAGAATTCACTGGTCTCTAATGGTTTCTACTGGTTTGACTTTGTATTTTTCACACTCCTTTTCAAACCATTAGATCTCACTGGTTTCTATAGGTTTCTACTGGTTTGACTTTGAATTTTTGACACTCCTTTTCAAACCATTAGGTCTTACTGGCTTCTATTGGTTTATACAGGTCTCCACCAGTAGAATTCACTGGTCTCTAATGGTTCCTACTGGTTTGACTCTGTATTTTTCACACTCCTTTTCAAACCATTAAGTTTCACTGGTCTCTAATGGTTTCTCCTGGTTTGACTTTGATTTTTTCACACTCCTTTTCAAAACATTATATCTCACTAGTTTCTATTAGTGTGAAAAAAAAAAGTCAAACCAGTAGAAACCATTAGAGACCAGTGGATTCAAATGGTATTGAGGACCAGTAGAAACCAATAGAAACCAGTGAGATCTAGTGGTTTGAGAAGGAGTGCGAAAAAACAAAGTCAAACCAGTAGAAACCATTAGAGACCAGTGGATTCTAATGGTATTTAAGACCAGTAGAAACCAATAGAAACCAGTGAGATCTAATGGTTTGAAAAAGAGTGTAAAAAACAAAGTCAAACCAGTAGAAACCATTAGAGACCAGTGGATTCTAATGGTATTGAAGACCAGTAGAGACCAATAGAAACCAGTGAGATCTAGTGGTTTGAGAAGGAGTGTGAAAAAAACAAAGTCAAACCAGTAGAAACCATTAGAGACCAGTGGATTCTAATGGTTTCTACTGGTCTTCAATACCATTAGAATCCACTGGTCTCTAATGGTTTCTACTGGTTTGACTTTGTTTTTTCACACTCCTTCTCAAACCATTAGATCTCACTGGTTTCTATTGGTTTCTTCTGGTCTTCAACACATTAGACTCTACTGGTTTCTACTGGTTTCTACTGGTTTGATTTCGTAGTTCCTCTTCAGACCAGTAGACTCTACTGGACCAGTAGAAACCAGTAGACGGTCTCTACTGGTTTCTACTGGTTTCTATGGGAATTTCGACCTGGGATGTAACAATGTAAAGCGATGCCATGCATCGCCAAGAAAAGATGACGATAATGATGAGAATTTATAATGAGCTATATACATATTATGTACATGCTCAAAGTGCTTGACTTTTTGAGTTGTATTTTTTTATTTAAAAAAACGGAATTAGTTGATAGGATCTTAGTTTTGAAGATTTGTCTTTAAATTTCAATTACGAGGAAAGACTACGCTCTAAACATTTGATTTATCACAGTCAGGGTCTTAGTTTGGAAAATGTTGACATTATTCCACAGGAATAAGATGATGATGGTCTTATTTTTTAAGGTTTCAAAAATGAATTAAATGGGTCTGGAGAAAAGACTACGCACTTATTTGTGAAATAACAGGATTTGAAGGAAAGACTACTAGGCTCGATCCTCGATCATGTTATTCCATGAGAATCTAATGATGTGGTCTGAGTTTGTAAGGTTCAAAACTTAATTAAATGGGTCTGGATATAAGACTACGCTCTAACTTTTACAATAGCCGGATCTGGAGGAAAGACTAAAAACTCTCATGTTATTCCACAGGAATAAGATGATGGGGTGTTGGTTTTGAAGATTTAGAAAGTTAATTAATTGGGTCTGCAGAAAAGACTACGCTCTTACTTTTAAAATAACCGGGTCTGGAGGAAAGACTATAACCAATTCTCATATTTTTCCACGGAATAAGATGATGGGGCCTTGGTTTTGAAGATTTAGAAAGTTAATTAATTGGGTCTGCAGAAAAGACTACGCTCTAACTTTTAAATTGACTGGGTCTGGAGGAAAGACTAGAAACGATTCTTATCTTATTCCACAGGAATAAGATGATGGGGCCTTAGTTTTGAAGATTTAGAAAATTAATTAAATGGGCCTGCAGAAAAGACTATGCTCTTACTTTTGAAATAACCGGGTCTGGAGGAAAGACTAGGCTTGATTCTCATGTTATTCCACAAGAATAAGATGATAGGGCCTTGGTTTTGTAGATTTAAAAAAAAACACGAAATAATTGGGTCTGGAAAAAGAATATGCTCTTATCTTTTAACTACTCGCGTCTGGAGGAAAAACTATTCTCGATTACCATGTTATTCCACAAGAAAAATATACTGGGGCCTTGGTTTTGAACATTTGAAAAAAATGAAATAATTGCGTCTGGAGAAAAGACTACGCTCTTAATTTTGAAATAATCGGGTCTGGAGGAAGGACTAGGCTTCATTCTTATGTTATTTCATAAGAATAAGATGACGGGGTCTTGATTTTGAAGAATTGAAAAAATGAAATAATTGGGTCTGGAGAAAAGACTACACTCTTACTTTTGAAATAACCAGGTCTGAAGGAAAGACTGGACTCAATTTTCATGTTATTCTACAGGAGTGAGATGATGGGGCCTTGGTTTTGAAGATTTAAAAAAAATGAATGAAACGGGTCTGGAGAAAAGCCTAGGCTCTCATTTTTTAAATAATCGGGTTTAGAGGAAAGACTAGACTCGATTCTCAGGTTATCCCTCAGGAATCAGATGATCGGGCCTTGGTTTTGAAGATTCAAAAAAAGAAAAAAATGGGTCTGGAAAAAGACTACGCTCTTTTTTTTTTTTAGATTATCGGGTCTGGAGGAGAGACTAGGCTGGATTCTCATGTTATTCCACAAAAATAAGACGATCGGGCCTTGGTTTTGAAGATTCCAAAAATGAAATAATTGGGTCTGGAAAAAAAAACTACGTTCTTATTTTTGAAATTTTCGGGTCTGGAGGAAAGACTAGGCTCCATTCTCACGTTATTCCACAGAGAGAAGGTGATCGGGCCTCTAATTGGGTCTGGAATAAAGACTGCGCGCTATACCGATGCATCAGTACAGGGTTTCAGTTTTGAAGAAATTCGACAAAAATATCTCCTAAAAATCATTACATTTGTGGGTAAAGTGATTATTACATTTGTGGGTGGTTCAAAATTATTACATTTGTGGGTAAAGTGCATTATTACATTTGTGGGTGAAATTATTACATTTGTGGGTAAAGTGTTATTACATTTGTGGGCGTTATTACATTTGTGGGTAAAGTGTTATTACATTTGTGGGCGTTATTACATTTGTGGGCGATTATTACATTTGTGGGTGTAACACCCCCCCCCCCCACCCCCACCCTCGCAACATGCCAGTTTACCTAGCCACGCTCTCTCAAAGCATGTTAGTATGCCTAGCCAAGCCCCCGTTAGTTTACCTTGCCACGCCCCGTCACATCATGTAATAAAGTTTACATCGCCGCTCGTCCTCAAAGCGTGTGAGTTTATCTAGCCACGCCTGCTCAAAGCAAGTTCGACGTATTTTATCTATTTTGAATATTTAAATTTGACAACAGGGTAACCGTTTACATAAGGGGTCTTACATGCGGACTTACGACGATGACAAAAATAAAGAAAATGTAATTGTACCTTGTCACGCCTTCTCAAATCAGTCCAATTTACCTTAACATGCCACGCAAAGCATGTCAGTCAACCTAGCCACGCCCCCTCACAGCATTTGCTTTTACTTTTGTCACGACTTAGTGCTCTTTCCTCTAAATTTAACAATTTAATAATCGTTGAAAGAACTTCTGTTTCATTTAAACCCATGCTCCAGATTACCGACGTGCCTGGTCAATACTGGTCACGTGTTAATAATCATCGTTGCTTTGTTGGGAGCCGGAATGTCCTCAGGCACGGCCATCTATCGGCTTGTGATGCAACACGAGGATGCATTCCCACCATGTTACGCCAACTTTACATTCTACCACGTAAACGATGTGTGACGTCACAATTAAGAGCATACTGTCAAAACATCTGGTTCCAAACTATGTGGGTAGAGCAGCAAGCGGTGGCGTACCCGAGACTACTAGGTCGCAAGACAGTGAGAGACCAGTACATCTCTGTCTTGAGGGATAGTGCTCAGAACCAGAATCCCACATGACAGTGAATATGACGACCACAACTTCAGAACTCGGCTCTGACCTGGCTCACCTGCGGCCAAAGAGATTCGATCCCGGGATGGTGCCAACGGCATAGTCCGATGGCATACGTACGAATGATGGCTGGCCAATGCTTGATAAACCCGGATCCATTACGATCTCGGCGTCTTAGCGCCATGATGAGGTAGCTGGTTACAGAATTAATGATGACTTAGCTTGGTTACAGAATTATTGATGGCTTAGCTGGTTATAAATGGTCTTCTAGCTCTGTTCAAATACCATAACCATGATAATACCGCTATTATTACCGATGCACGTCGGTAAGGAAGTTTCCAGCGAGCCGCCAAAAGTACCATTCATACACGTACACCCCGAAAGCCGTAATGATGCGGTGTTTTGAACAGCTCGGCTCTCTCCAAGACCGATGGTGACATGTTCCGCTCAGCCATACGAGCGGTGCGATTACGACCCACATGTCAGAGCACGATGTACAAGGCGCAACATTTACGGCTATTTTGCGGACGCAGTTTATAATGATTCGCTTACCGCAATATTGCTTTACTAGGATTCGATCCGCGACATAACCGCAAAATAACCGGAAAAAAAGGAGAAAGCAAAGACCGCATTATTTGAGTGATTCCCGTTCATTTATGCAGCTATCAGTAGTGCATTGGCAAACTTGCCGCAAATGTGGCGCCTTTTTTGGCGGATAGGCGGTGTATATAAACGGGGTTAATGACGCATACGGATAGAGCACATGAAATCCCTCCGTGAAAGGACCCTGCGGAGACTTGTGAAACTGAAATATGGACTCTGGTTGCCTTGGATACCATGTATAGAATGTGGGGTGCTACGGGTTAATCTGGTTGATCACAGGGCTGAACCATGACTAGGGTTAATATAATTTGTTGTCAAATTGTTTCACTAGTGTGCTCACTACCCATGACTTTGCAAGAGTGTGTATTCCATCGAGACCAATCGTCTTGCTCCTGTCACCGCGGGCATTGCTCCCATTGAACGCATGCACTGTGGTGCGGACCATAGCGCACAGCGTTCTTCGGTCAAGAGGAACGAGAACCGGGAGGTTCCGGGCGACCCGCGAAAAACCCCAAATCTAGCGATTGTTACAACTCCTCTTAAATTCGATTTTTAGTTCTTTCATTGGTAAGGAAGTTTCAATACAGTGATTCTTCTATTTTCCGCGGTTTTTACTAAAACAAAATTTAACTGCGCAATATGTATTCATGCGAAACCACCTTGAGTGGAGCTGACAGGAAAATCAGAGGTCTTTTTGCTTTTTGTAAACTTTATCGATGATCCAGCTCTTCCAGACCAATATTCATTTGGCAAGATATTAAAGGATTTTTCTTTCTAATTCTTTCCTAAAAACGTATATTTTTAAAAAAAAAGACCAATATATGCATATACATACCAGTAATCGGCACATTTTAGCACTTATATTGCATTTGTATGGTAGAAAGTAGTTATATGTGTATCAAATATGCCTTGTTTGATGCCATTGAATTTGAAAATGCTGCTTTTGTGCTGTGCCTCATTATCTTGTCTTACTGTCTTACCATATCACCGACATTAGTGCCATTCTCATTGGGCTTAAACAATCGGGAAGTTAGAAAAATCTCGAAGTTAGGGTGAAAGTTTCCTAGCAACCGTACCAACAGCCGAATGGTCCTATTGTCCCTATCCCCTAACTTCGAGATTTTTCTAACTTCGCGATTTTTTAAGCCCAATGAGAATGGCACTATTATGTACTTGCCTTACCCACACGTGACGTACAATTATATATACTATTATGTCGAACCATGTGTCAGTATCATATTTCATTTTTATTACTATCATGATGTCTTTCGAGCAAACGTCTTACCATCATAGATTTATATATACATGTAATTTCCATTTGTCTTTCCATCGCAATACCTTACGATCAGATGTCAAAGAATATGTATCATTTCCCTTTGAGTACCAGAAAATGCCCTAGAATTATATCTTACCATTAGTTTCTCTTAAGTATCATGTGTCACACCATCAAAATCTGTTCAATGTTACCACCAGATGTCTTGCAAGTATGCGTTTTGCCAGTGTATAATTTGGAACAAGGCAGTATGTGAACCATTATTGTATGTTGTATCCTAGTGTAACCATGGTAATGCGAGCATCCTTTCATTACAGTCTGCTGTATGTTTTAATGTTATAATACTATATGTTATAGGTGTTTCAAGAATATTGCATTGAGATGCGCTCTGAGTCACGTGATCGTCCTTTATTTCGACGCTAACGCGCACCAGAGCCTAATGCACTGTAGCAAACTCTTAATGCATGGATTACTACATACATATCGATATAGGCCGTATCAACAAATCGCCGGTGTCAACATGGTCAATTTGAAGAAATGGCTGCTTCCACAGCTCTACGGAGCAGGCCCACTTCCATCAAAGGTTTTAAGTTCGTGATGTTAGTGGCGATGCTGTCATCTTGGGTATTCACAATGTTGTGCAACATGAACTCGGCTGTGCCTCGTGCATGCTACACCATTGTATTAAAATACACTCCTTGTGCCGCATCTGCACTACGCGCTCTCACATGTGCATTATATGTAATATAACACACCGATCTGACCCCCATACCGTGCTTAGAGAAGTATCGTGGAGCACATTGACATACGTATAAAGTGGTACGAGAGAAACAATAATCTATGATGAGTCTTGGCAAGTAATCAGTCGTTTCAGTATATGTCTCCTCAGGAAGACGGGTAATGGTTATCCCTGATATCTTCCATATCATTAATATTCTACTAGCAGTACTGATATAATAAGGTATAGAAAAGCGCATTATTAGGATGTAAGAAATGGTCTCATGCCGAACGGAGGTCCTATAGACAAAATAGACACTTCGAGCTATATTTCATTTGGGTACGTTGGGGATTCCGCCTACATTTTAATACTCAAACAAGTTGCGCATTATGGGGTGAAATGAGCCTAGAGCGTAGTAACACTTTCTTCAGCGACAATGTTGTGCAGTCAATTTCTAACCCTAGCTTCAACCCTTGACCCATCATTATACCCTCTCTAACCTAACCCTATACTTAAACCCAATTCGCGACCATCTAACCAATCGGTTAGATCTTTCGAGGAAATACTGCCTGGAGCATGAACGTTGGTTCGTCATAAATCAGTACACTGAAAGACTGACAGACGTTAGGTGTACTACTGTGGTTAGCATTGTGCTAATGTTGAACAGCAGGACCAATGCTATTATTTTTTGCGTTTTCCATTTATATCGATGCAATGAATAGTCCGAAAGACGTTCATAACTCACCGCTCCGTAACACCGTTATTGTGTAGAGCATTTTCATGTGTATTGGATAAATTTCCTTTTGACAACCCAGCCTAAATATATTCATGTTAAGAGGGTAGCTTTGAAAAGAGTTCTTGTTTAAAGTTTCGGGGAGGTGACTGCTCGTTGTCAGGGGAGATTACTCACAGCCGGGTCGGTGGTCGGTCCTAATCATAGAGAATGATTATTTGACGACTGATCGGTCATTGGTGATCGATCCTTGCCACAGGAAAATATTAATAAGGACCAGGTCCCCGTTGCATAAAACTTATTAATGGTAATTTTGTTATCAATAACTACGATGGTAACATCGCTCAACAGCCACTCAAATTCAAGGTTTCCATAGAAGTTGCCATTGGTAGCAAAGTTACCATCAATGGTAAGTTTTATGCAACAGGGCCCAGATTGGTGATTGGTGGTTAGTGATCGGTCTTAGCAATAGAGAGTGATTATTCCACACCGGATCGGTCATTGGTGACCAATCCTTGTCACAGAGAATGATTAATCGGGGTTGGCTCGGTGATTGGTGATTGGTGATCAGTTCCAGCCGCATAAAGCTCTCCAAGCCGGATTGCTGCTTGGTGATCGATGGTATGTCCTAACCAACCAAAAAAAAAAAAAAAACCAACCAAGCATGATTACTCAACGCCAGGTCGGTTATTGGCAATCGCTCCTTGCCACAGTGATTACTCAATTAATGCCGGATCGGTCATCGGCGATCAGTGCTTGTAAAGGAGAATGATAACTCCGCCCCAGATCGGTGATCAGTGGTAGGTCCCAGCCACGGAGAGTGCAATTACATAGCGCCGAATCAGTGATCGATGATTGGTGATCGGTAATCGGTGATCGATGGTCGGTGATCGGTCTTTACCACAGAGGCCCGTATTCACAACGGTGGCTTAACTAAATACATGTACTGAACCTCGACTAACATCAAATAAAACGACATGGAACATTATCGTTTTGTGACATGACAGCGCCAAAAAAAGTTAGTCTACGTTTAGTACGCGGTCTAAGTTAAACCACCGTCGTGGATACGGGGCAGAGAGTTTACGTACTCCTCGCCTGATCGGTGAGGGCAGTGCTAAGAACACACGTCTGCCTTATGTATTTATTCCCGATATATAGCATATATTTTAAGGATGTTTGAAACTGTTTATGTAAATATTTGACAAATGATTGAATATAAAGAATTCATGAAATGAAGCAAAGTATCTTGGCCAATATGTCTAATCATTTCAACTACTAGTAGGGTATCGAGTTATAAACTATATTGAGAGGCAGTAGGCCTATAGTTGTGGATCAGCAAATATGATGGGTGTGCACTGCATTCATTGCATTTTTGTAATGTGTGTGTGTGTGTGTGTGCGTATGTGTGTGCGTATGTGTGTGCGTATGTGTGTGCGTATGTGTGTGTGAGTTTGGGTGTGTGGATGAAGGTGTCGGGAGTATGTTAAATGGGAAAGGGAATGTTAGAATAAATGGACAAAACTTTTCTCTCAAGATTCTTGATTGTACAATAATGTTTTGTAAACAATGTATGAAAATGTACTTTTTTCGTCATTTTTACAAGGATGTTTAAGCACATGGATATCCATCCCTTTGAACAAGGTTTGATGCCGTCACTTGATATTCATGACTAGCAGCTGCTCTCAACAATATGATGCATACGCGATTGCGTCACGTTCACCTGGATTTTATAATAGGTCATACGCATTCCTATACATGCATACATTTCAGCTTTCGCTGCTGAACTTTTAATTTTGTCACTAAGTTGCTTGTTATGTAGTTAATAAGGACAAGCGAATACAAAATTTGATACTTTTGTGATGAAAATACTAGCTTGGGCGCAGCTGGGCACGTTTTTCATGTTACTTGTCCGGAAGGAAAATTTTTAAAAGTAACGTTTCATGCAATTTTTTAAACAAAATATGATGCGGAACATTGTGAAATTGAGACTTTTGTACTTGACATCACTTTCAGAGCCTTTTTGCCATATTGTAACAATATTCCTCGATTGAATCTTTATAGATGCATCGTAGGTATTACATGTCACAACTGCACAAGTATATGGAGTGAGGATATTTCCCCAAATTCTTCTGCGCATCCTATTTTGTTTATACGTCAAATCCAGGCAAAAATTATCCAGAGAATCTGGCGGCTTCGAACATGGGAGATCAAAGAGAAAATCTTTGTAAATCGTTCTTTTGTGACTAGAAGCAGAGTACAATGAATCTGCATTAATTAAATTGCTGCTGGCACTCCATGTGCTTAAATATCCTTGATATTTATAACTATTGCAATTCATGTTTAATCCAGAATATCAATGTACAATGTATCATGTTTAATTCAGAATGATTTGAGAGAAAATAATAAAAACTATCTTTTAAAAAATTCAGTGGAGTTGATATTCATTCAGTCATTGTCGTTACTGCAATCACAGATACGACGGAGTAAGGTAATAAACGCTTGTAAACGCTGAACTTTGGTTTATTTCAATAAAATCAGACACATGAAAGAACATGTTAGTGAAGGTTTGATGAAAATCCGTCAAAGGATAAGAAAGTTAGGATACTTTAAGTTTGATTTAGTGACGGCACGTGCGAGGTGCTCTCCCATATGCATCCTTTTACCTGTGCATTTGATACATCATTAAAAATACGTTTTTACACGCATGTCTTCCTCTTTCACTGACGATGTATTATGTAACAAGCACCACGAGCACATTACATCGCGAATTGTATATAGCGATGACCATCTCCCTGTCTTAATTTGATTGTTGTCTGGCGTCGTTATGTATCCATAAATAAACATTATACCGTGAAAGTAGAGCAGTTGTGCTCTGATTCACTGGAATTCTTTTTAATCATATCTTCTTTTTTCGTGGAGAAATTAAGAATGTATACTGTATACATGCATATAATGACATTGTAGAAAAATTTAACATACCGAGCGAATAATACTGACAAGAGAAACCTTAAACAGTTCAAATGTTCTCACCTGAAGTATTCTGAAAACTTGTTGACGAGGGTATGTAAAGCTGAAAAAAATGAAGTCAAGCACTGAAAGTTCAAAGTATTCCCACAGATAACTCGCTAAACGAGCTAACCAGCTAATAAACGATGGTTGCTATGAGCGTGTGATTGATACCAGCAGCTGAACGACCAACTGCATTATGGGAGTGACGTCGTCAAACTTTTGACCAATGAGGTGACATTCTTTCTGTAATCTCCGCGCTTCCTTTATGACATCACAATTGAAGTGCGACTGCGCTCATTGGCTGCGCGGCGCGTCGAATGATATGGTTGCATGCGGCTAATGACGCATGTGCACATAGGATCTCTGTATGCACGGGGTTACCATGGGCTCATGGCGCTTCAACAAATGACGTCATTTTTAGTTCCGGAATGGGATCTCTGTGTTTGCGTCAGCGCAAGTCCTGCTGAAAAATGTCAATTGACTAGTGTACACGCGGTGTGAGCAAAAGTGAGAATAAAATATGCCGTGTATCAGCTGGGAAAGAAAAAAGGATCACATTGATAGCAAACTCCTCTAAATAGTGTAGTGTCCCAAATTGTCATGATTTCTCTTCAACTGTACAGCCATGACGTGCCTTCTGATGAACAGGAAATAGGCCTACAATCGGGGTGTATGATATTACTACTTAGAATCTACCATTTCTTGAATTCTCCATGTATTATGAATGAATGACTGGGTAAGTTTGTTGTCCATATAAATCATGAGGACCTTATTTTTCATTCAACGTAACCGTGTTCTTTGTTTTAAAAAAAAACCCCGTGAAACTTGTTTTACGGGTTTTCTAGATAAAGAACACGTTTATTGGGGGAGCACGCCCTCATGTGGTGGAAGTTAAGTGAACTGACTGTGGCTCTGAGAAAGGCACTGAACTAGTTCAGTGGAGAAAGGTGAAAAAAACCCGTCTATCGTCTGGCAGGAAGAAAAGTAGGAATAACCATGGCAACGGACCCAGCTAAAATTTACAGTTTTTCACTTGTGCTATTCCTTTACATTTTCTTCTTGTAGAAGGAGAGCAGAAAGTGATTTTGTAAAAAAAGGGGAAACCAAATAATGGGAAGAAAGAAGAAGACCGAGTATAAGAAGGCAGAGGAGGAGAAGCGGTTCGGAAGTAAACGAAGAAAAAGAAGCTCGCCGAATATTACTCTCGTTTTATTGTATCAAATAAAGTGGCAATTGAGACACACAATACTATGTTAACTTCATTTCAGATATACTATCTCGAATAAGACACAAACAAACGTACGTAATGATAACATACACTAGAAGACAGTTTTATTTCTAACTGACAAATGGGTTACATTACATTACAGCTTGGATACAAATGGATTCAACGTATTTCTCTTGATGAAAATTATATCATAGCGCTCTGCATCCTGACAAAACAGATACAATAGAACCTGGTCATTACCTTGACACGTCCGTGAGTGGATGATACTGTGATGGTAGAGTCGATTAATTATGTAGGTCGATCGGTCAAAAACAGCTGCTGGCGGATTCAGAGTGAAATAGGAGCGTTTTCCGGAGGAAACGGGGAGCTTGATGAAAACTCTCTTGCTAGGGCATCGATACAAGAATCGGTTAGCTGGAATCATATTCCAGACAGATATGACAGGCCGGCAACCTTATAATTAGTTGGGGTTTTTTTTTCTATTGCTTGCTTTTGAATACAACACTTTCGTTTCCTTTTCAACATTCTCGTGTATAGCATTAACTTACTTTCTATAAGTCTCAATCATGGTCCTAAAATATCCTTTATACATGTAGTTTGTTTGTCATCTCTCTCTTTCTATCTCACCCATCTCTTTCTTTCTCTCTCTCTCTCTCTCTCTCTCTCTCTCTCTCTCTCTCTCATTGTACCTTACCACACTTCTCTCTCTCCCCCTTTCTCTCTTTCTATCTCACCCATCTCTCTCTCTTTCTCTCTCTCTCTCTCTCTCTCTCTCTCTCTCTCTCTCTCTCATTGTACCTCGCCACACTTCTTTCTCTCCCTCTTTCTATCTCACCCATCTCTTTCTTTCTTTCTCTCTCCCTCTTTCTCTCTTTCTACCTCCACCCATCTCTTCCCCCCCCCTCTCTCTCTCCCTCTCTCTCTCTCTCTCTCTCACTCACTCATACACCCTCTCTCTCCCCATCTCTCTCCCTGTTCTTTCTTTTATAAGTTGCTCCATCTCTCTGTACATGAGTATCTCCTTGTCTATATGTATGCCCCCCCCCCCTCTGCCTCTCTCCCTCCCTTTCCCCTGACAGTGGAGATGAGATTTAACATAATGATTACGGTGGTAATGCTCTATAGTGATGGTAATCTGTCTGTTTATTGAATTTAATTGAACTAATTAATCGTTTTCTCTCACCACTGACGATTGTGTTTATAATTACACGCTATGCATGGGTCGTACATATCAATATATTAGCCAATCTGTGCATAGACGATCATAACATACCTATATTTATGAGCTAACTATGTGCGATGTGAGGATTTTTCACCAGTATTGCACGCAAATCCCATAGAGCACCATTTGATCTGGTACAGGAAGAGTTAACGAGTACATCCGTGCTTTCTGCCTTCATACCAGCAATCTATTTTCATTGTCACACCACAGCTAATCGATAAACCCCACGAAGCCTATAGATAACAATCGCCGCTGATTTCAATACAAGTCACAACCTCCGTTTCCTACCACAGAACCCCTACAATCAATAGATGAACAGCGGGGCTGACATGCCTGTTTAAACCACCACGCAGTGAGCCTCGGAAAAGGGGCGTCCGCGGTCGCTACGCGTTGCCATGCGGGCGTTTATAGCTCATACCGGTACCAGAGACTCCGGGACCTTGCTCCTATTGAATGCACAGCACTCGAGTCAATAGCGCGTATAAGCTCTGTATGGGAATAATGTGTCAACACGCAAACTGCGTTCAGCTCATTGAAACTCGGGAGGGATTACTGCAATTCTCATGTTTTGTGTAAACAACATGGTTGACGCGAGAAGCCGGGATGCCTGAAATGATGTCAGAAATATTGAGGAGTGCACGTATATATGACGCTTAATGGATATCACGGACTTAACAGTATGGCGATGATTTGATACGAGAAGCGGAGACGAATTTACAGCTTTGCAGGACAATCGTGAAAAGTTACGGTAAGGTTCTAACGACGTTCTACTACAAAAGAATGTCAACGCTCATACACAGTCCTTAGTCCCGCTTTTCCATCATGTCCATATGCCGAAAAGTAATATTAACGTAGGGTGTAGTATATGTACGTCTATTCAACTTCAAATCCCAAGTTCAAATGTGCTTGTGAATTCCCCTTTCTACATCACGTTGTTCCTCGTCATCTCGTCCCTATTTTCTTCACCTATCACCCTTCATAATAAAAATGTATGTTTAACGAATTTACAGAAATAAATGTAAATCAGATTTATGCTTCTCGCTTTTGTAAAGGATCAAAACCTCTAAGATGTTGAATGGATACTCATAACCCGTTAAGATGTCAGTTTGTATAATATATATAAAATATACGTTCATGTTTCGTTAAACTTTGTCTACATCCCCATTCGTGCTACCTTGAGGCAAACCAAAATAGTCCGGCATTATGCGAGAACTCCCTCTTGATTCGTTGTAGTTCGTCGTTGTTCTTCCACATCGTGCACGTCTTGTCGACCTATCCGTAGAGGTGTTATAAAAAGCTTGGTAATTTGAGTGGAGTATCAGAATATGATCTCATTGGTTCGTTCATCGGTCATGTCAGCAGCGTTAATTTGTGTCCTAAATAGTTGTAACCATTTCGGGCTGTATCCACTTGGCTATTTACGAAGATCTCCACAGAGAGGGGCGAACACAGTAGCATGTTCATTGTCATTATCACGTTCAACTTCATTGGCTTCCCATTCAAACACGCATTTGCTTCAAACTTTTCAAGATTTTCTCACACCCTGCTTCTGCCTATCTCCAAGACACGGTTTCCTTTTCATGTACCTGCACGAACACTATAATGCCAAATAACATCCTCCTGATGTTTGGAGAAGCGTGAAACAAAATTTCAGTATATCAACTCCAAAAAGGAAGAAATAGTCTCCCACGCAATGTAAGAGAATGTTCCTAATAAACTTTTAAGAAACACTTAAAACATATATCTTTTTTATTTAACATTTTATATTCCTATTTGATATATATTGTATTATTTGAAGATTATCAGCGCTATGGTACTTCTGGTGTATAGCGTGAATACATACCGATTTTATCATCATTATTGTTGTATTGAGGGCACATGCTTTGTATAGAAAATGACACAGTATCTGTGCTTATCTCTCCCATTCCTCATCATATAGAACTACTTTAGCATAGGTCACAACCCCCATCTCCGCCCTCTCATTGTATTTACATTTCATCTCACTTATTATCGATTTGAATACTTCCGTATTGCGTAACAGTATTCCTAAATTGTTATGATATAACATAAAATTGTATTTCTCCATTTCTATCGTTCATTTCCCCTTTAACATCATTCGTGGTTGAAATACCTGAAAGAGAACATCCGCGTGGACATGGTTTTGTCATTTTCTAAGTAGCATTTGTATGGTGATAATGACGATGACAGAAGGGTGAAAAGGAGAAGGATGGTGCTGTTATTATTACTGATGCGGATATTAATGTCGATGAATGCGACTTTCATGATAATGGAAATGATGATAATGTTGGTGATGGTGATGGTTATAGTGATAATTAATGGTATTCATAAAGAAGATGATGCCAAAACATCAGGAAGATTTCATAGCCTTGGCACTATGTCAACAACTGCAGTGTTATTGTGTGTGTGTTTTTTTTATTCCATTCGCTGATTCTACCTCCATTTAACGTTACTAGGATCATACAATATTCAGACATCCTGATGTACGCTTCAAACACAAATTCTTCATGATTATTTACTTCACGAAGTCAGGAAGGCAAGAGGTCTCCGTGCTTTCAGAATAAACCAACCCCGTCACATTGAGACAAGGGTCATGACCTTTGACCCTCCCCTTCCCTATCACGTTTTAGCCGCTAACAGTGAACTTGACTTGCGGAGTTAGTCTTTCCTCCGGACTGCTCACTTTATTCAAACGTGAATTCGTTGGAGACGCACACACAGTCCTCCCCAACCGAACCTAACCGAACCGTGTGATGGCCACACGATGTATGATGGTCGATCCATGTGTGTGTGTGTGTGTGTGTGTGTGTTTGTGTGATTGTTGCTGGTGTAACAGTAATACACACAAACATACGCGCACACACACAGCCCAAGTGTTTTGTCTAGCCAATATCTCTATGAATTATCTTTCTTATGATTCGCAAACAAATGTCTGGAAGAATCATGTCAACAAAGAACATTCAGAGATAAAAACGTCGCCGGTTTGTCAGACTAGAAACACTCGTTAATAATTATTATTCCTAAAGCAATCAATCAAGAGATATTGACGATATTACTAATCAGCTGCGCACGTACTAGTCTATCTTGGTTAATGTTTTGAGGTTATACTTCGTAACTTTTCTGTTCACATGGTTACACAGTTACACATGTGTTTTCGTGATGTCTAGGCCTAGTTTCTATGCTGTGGAATACATGGACACAACAGAGTCTATGCCTATGACACGACCATGTTTGGTAACACAGCCTGCGCTCTATTCCACTTGCTGTCCAGCATGTTGGAGAAGGTTTATGGAGCTAATACTAGTTCCATGTTGGGGCATTATCAGAAGTAGCTATTAACCAACCCGGTCGTGTCTATGCACTCCGCAGCCAATAGACTAGGCTACATTATTCCTCACAAAAGGCTTTGGGGGTTTGCGAGTTTCTCAGCCCATTCATTCAGATACTGACATCCCATGCTGACATGAAATAACTAGAGAGACACTATTATTGTTCCCTTTCTCCAATATGTTCAACCTCCTCCATATTTTCGATCCTTTTCTCTTAGGACTCCACCCCGCCCCCCCCCCCCCGCCCCATTTTTCCATATCCATATCCTCTCTAAGAAATAATCACCTTCCTTTCCATTTCTTTGTTTTATATTCATAGTCAGCTTGTCCCTTTCTCTCTCCCGCCCACTTTCCTTCCTCTTTATTTTGTGTTTATCTCTCTCCATCTTTTTGTTTGTTTGTTTGTTTGTTGTTGTTTTTTTCGGCCGGGGGGGGGGGGGGGGCGGGGTGGGTGGGGGAGGCGGTGGGGAGAGAGTAGGGGGACGAGTGCTTCGGGAAGTTTGATGGGGTTTGGAAGGGGTGAGTCTAGTTAACCAATTCCCTCCCCCGCCCTGCTGACTACGCCTATCTTTCACATATGTATACAGTTGTGCTAACATGAGTTACGATAAAGAACAAACAACTTTATACATGGGTACAATACATGTCCCTACCTGGCTTTGCAATCGATCCCACACGTTTTGTCGCGACATGAAATCATATTGACACGCCCGATTTGCCGCAGGCGATGCTAACAATAGCGCGCCAAAGCGCTTAGTCTCCAATCACGAGTTCAAACAAAAATTATATATTCGCGCTGCGTTTTTATCAATTTGATCCCACCACCCTCATAATACATTCTATCAATAAACAATGGTATAAAAACTTCTAACACATATTACGAAGTAACTATGATACAGATAATATCATGAGACTGTGGAATTTCATATTTTGCATAAAACTCGTGAGTACGAAGCCTATCATGTCTAAAGTGGATAGCGCCATGTACTGTTTCGGTGTTGATTCTACAGATTCTCGAGATGTCAATCGATTAGATTTCTGATCGATTAGATAAGATCACAATAGCACAGAATCACAATGGAGCAGGCGTGACTGACTACAGGTGTAGCAGACCAAGCTGCCCCAGGCAAGCTTGGCGAGTTCGCCACATAACATACCCGTCACTGCGGGAATAGTCGTTCGTCTTGGAATGATATCATGATTTCATTACACTTAAACAAATTACCTGGTTACAGGTGTAACAGTGAATACTTGTGACGGGGTTCAAGGAGCAAGAACATAGAAATAGCAAAGGCAAGAGGAGAAGAGATACACGGATAGGATGAGCAGAGGTATGTGTATGTAATAGGTTTGTGTTTGTGTGTGTGTGTGTGTGTGTGTGTGTGTGTGTGTGTGTGTGTTTGTATGTCTGTGTGCATTGAAGGGATTTGTGGCAAATGATCAGTACATGTACTATAGCGAGTAAACTCAGTGTGCCCATTTCTTCCACTGCCATTCGAAGTTTTTTTTTTCTCAAAGTCAAAGAAGACTGTATAATCACTTGAATAATTATTCAGTTTTAACTCCTTTTTTGCTTTTTCCAGGCGCAGTCATGCTACTAAACGAGGAAGTGATGAAGTCAGCGAACGCCGGAAACCGCAAGGGTTACTTCGCGACGTTCTTCATCCCTCCCGTCGACGATGACGAATGTGTCTTTCAGGACATCGTCAAGACTGAGCGAGACTGGCGACCCGAGACGTCTCATAGCAACCACACATCAGCGTCGTCGCCGCGGTCAAAGCGTGTTTCCAAATCACCGCGGGGCCGCAGCGGTCGCGCGAAGTCGAGCCGAGGTGCGGACTCGGTTAAAAAAGGCCTGGAGCTTGACTTGGAGGATGTCGACCCGGAGAGAGATCGGGATCGAGTCAGCACGGCGAGGAGCACGAAAGCGATGTCGATGCTCTCCTGGGGTGGCTATTCTGAAACAACGCCACCACCACCGCCATCTAGATCGGCAGCGAGGAACCGTCAGTTGTCCGGGAGGCCGCTCGGCCGCGGTCAGCCGATCAAATACGCCTTCGATCAGGGCAAGGCATTCGCGACGTCCCACGAAAGAACGAAGATGACGTCCGACGTCATCAAAGAAGCACACAGAGGAGGCGGCGGCGACGTCAAAGAGCGAACGTGCCGTCCGTACAGCAGCTACACCGTGTATCACAAGCGAGAGAACATCGCCATCAGCCCTTATGGAGAGCCCAATCTGAAAGGAGCTGCTGGCAGGTACCGCGAGCAGTACCAGTCGCTCACCAACTCCCTCCCTGCTCCTTGTGATGTCACTAAAGAGTCCAGGGATTACGTCTTTAAGAAGTTCTTTGAAAACTTGACAGTGCGCGCGACGCTGGGCCGTCGAAGTCCCATCGGCGTCCTCAAGAAACCGCCCCCGAAGCCCGTCCGCAAACCCGCCCAAGAAAAAGAATCTAAAATCACGCATCTGCATAAGCAGGCCAAAACGAGAATGTCCAGTGTGAAAAAGGACCTAGACAACAGCGGCAATCGGAAATCTGAAAACGACCTTGGCGGTGTTGAGTATGTCATAGCAATGGAGATGTCTCATAACCTGGAGAAACATCGTGTCAAGCGTTCGTATAGCTTCCCGAGCATCCCGACCGCTGCTCTAGCCGCAGCGACAACGACGCGGTTAGACGCGCCGCGGTTGACCGCGCAGTCCGTGAGAAACTTGACAAGCGGGGAGCAATCAATTCGAGGGGGGATTGAGACCAACCTGTATGACGATGACCATAAGGAGCGTCCTCCTATCACGTTCATCCATCGCAAGCCCCGTGTGCGGTCACCACCGCTGTCTAAGCTCTCCCGCGACCGCTTTTTACCGCAGGCCATACGACGTCGCGAGATGGAGCGTCAGGATAGTATCGCTGGACTGCGTATCGGCGGCGCTGGAGCCAACACGCCCGTCACGGACTGGAAGACGGAGTCGGATCGACGTCCCAAGTCGTCAATGACCGCCACCACCAAGATGCAGCTCGAGTCTATGGCGTCGAAAACTTGCGAAGAACTCTCCGACTGCGATAATGAAAAACTAGATATCGTCAATGACGACGGCGATGCCACTGATGATGGCAATGTCACTGATGACGCTGATGTCATCGGGAAAGACAACGGCGATGACGATGTGGATACTTTCAGAAACATTGATGATTGCGCAGTGGAAGAAATCACTGGAGATGACGAAAGGAAATCAGAATCCAAAGAAGGCAATCACGCCGCCTCCGATGTAGAACACGCAGCTAAAGCATTTGAAAACATGAATGCCGGTGACGACGCTACACACGAACCCGCGCAAAACGATGCCGAGACATCGATACCCGAGATTGTATCCGATCTCAATTTGCAACAAACTGTACTTGGGGAAAACCACGATGGCGGTGTTACGACCATCTGCGCTGATAAAAAGGATACTGCTCAGGAGGAAGAATCAAGACAGGACAGCTCGGAGAGTGGGTCTTCTGCACAGAGAAATGATGTCGAGAATGATGAGAACAGGAACGACGCCGATGCTGTCAACGATAACAATTGCGAAGAAAGCGGCAGTTGATGAATGTTGAATGGACTTTAGGCGACGTCCAAATTTGGACAGACTGAATAAGTAAATCCTACGCAAAGTCACTCGGGTGATACATAAAAAGGCTTTGTCATCAAGAAATTGATTTACACTTCTTCCCATAGTTCTGTAAGGTAAGAAAATTTTGGAGAAAAAACATTTAAGTAAAAACCTGAATGAAATACAGAACCCGAAGACATTTCATTTGGGGAGATTTACTCTTGACCGTAGAGGGAGTATGTAACGAGATCTTCAGAGATTATATGGCCTCAGGGATGTTGGTCATAGTGATACAGGGAGCTGAGGGCCCGATGCTGGATAGGGATGAGTTGGTGTAGGCCAAGCTGCAACCTCGCATCGCATACATGACATAAATCCAAATTCCTAGTAAGACGTAGGCCTTCTAGTGATAGTGTTCATTATTCTTCGAATTTTTGATGTGTTCGTGGAATAATGCCAAATGAAAATGTAACATCGATTGACTATTGATAGCATATTGGGTATTGTATATTTGAATAAAGATGGACGGTGGCCTTCTGGTTAATCATGAGGAGAATAGACCAGTTCGTAATTACACTATGGTCGGACAATCCACTGAATAAATACTACTAGCCTGCTGATTGGGATTTTTTCATGAAGCTGTATTGGATGATAGATAGACATTTTACAGTGTGCCCGGTACAATAGGAGCAGGTGCACATGGTGGGATGTTCTTTCACTACCTTCTCTGAGCTGAATAGCTGTTGCCATATTTGCATGATAATAAAGTGAAATGTAGTCGACTATCCAATGAATTCCCATTTTACCCTGTGAGTGGTGAAATTGACCTGAGGTCATGCTCTACCAGCAATAATCTGCTCATGCGCAAATTGCAATTACAAAGTGGTTGTAACCAACGTGGTCGAGATTATTGGTGAACCATTCGTACAATTGATTAAATGTTGCCCTATGGAAGTTGTGTGTAATACGTGTACAAACCTGCGTTAATGGCGCATTAAGACATAGAGGATCGTGGCATTGAAGTGACGCACAAAAGAAAGATGATATGAAAAGGGAGAAGAGGTAGACAAATAAGAAATGTGAAAATAAAAAGGAATTGAAGAGGGGAAAGATAAAGAAAAAGTTTAGGCCAAAACAATGATATAAAAGAACAGAAAGTGTGACGAAGCGGCAAGATAAGCAATATATGGGAATGAGAGAAAAGAGAAGAAGGAAAAAGAATGATTGAAGAGGATGAAAAACAAAATAATACGGGAAAAGAGGAAACCCAGGGCGAATATTAAGGAGTGAAACAAATGTGAAGGTGAAGAAATGTAATGATATGTGTATGTTATGTATATATGTGCAACTATGACAATCATTGAATCAAAATGTGACTGTGAATTAACTTGAAATAAACTTGACATGAAAGCTGATTTAAATGTTCACTATTGTTCTGTTTGCAATGTATTTATACATTCAAGACTGCTTGCCTTCTTCATCCCCATTATCACTATGATCATCAACATCATAATCATTCACCATACCATCGATTTGATCATCATCATTACATCACTATGATCACCATCACTATCAATATGAATAGCATTAATCACAACCAGTAACATAACCGTCACCACCATGACCAATCACTACAATCATCAGCATCATCATCACACTCCCAGTAGGGTAATCATCGCCGACATCGTCACTATCACCACTATGATCGTCCTCGTCACCACCACCACCACCATCACGTTCATAATCACATCATCAATATGACAATCGTCAATGTCAATATGATCACTACCGTCATCATCACTATCGCCATCATTGACACCACCATCAGCATCGTTATCATAACCATAACCATAATCACCACCACCACCATCACTATCACCACCACCACCACCACCATCACTATCACCACCACCACCACCACCATCACTATCACCACCACCACCACCACCCATCCTCCTCCGCCCCTCCTTCTCTTCCTCCTCCCCACCATCACCATAATGCATATTAAATTAAGAAAGGCACAAGACGAACAAATTGCTCCTCGATGCAACTGATTTGCAGGTCATTATTTTTTTTTTTATTCATTTTTCTCGTCCTTTAAGTCATTTCACAGCACAATTGAAAATTGCTTTGTGCCAATGTACAGATCCACACACACAATTCCTCGTTCAGAGTACGAACCAACACTTCGCCGCTCCCACTACAGATGAAAGTCCCCCCTCTCCCCATCCCACTGGCAGTGTTTTGCAATGACCATGGGCACTTTCCATCAACGGGCCTCAGCGAAATTGGTTGTACACCAGCATCAAAGATCTCCCGTTTTCTTCTCCACAAAAACACACCAAATTATCTACGGTTTTTTTCCTTTAAAATCTCACAGATAGTAACGAGGGTGGTTTAGACTCCAAAACGTCAATAAATTACAGATAAAAACGGTGAACTCCTCTATATCTACAAATGAAAACACGGCTCCACCAAGCACATCTTATAACATTTGAAATATGACTAGTACCACTATTAAGTTAAGGACAAGACTTCCTGACAGACTTATAAATGATAGAATGAATATTTGCCACAATCACGTAACAAATAGCATCACACTGTCTAATACATCGACGACTTGGGACTAATCGGGGGGGGGGGGGGGGGGGTGGGGGGGTCAGGTGTCCGTTGGGTCTACGCGTGTCTCCGTAAGGGGGTTTCAAAGGGAAGGGGCGGTGAGAAAATGGACGGTGCAACAAGATTCAACGATTCTACGCAACAGCACAGATCCACATTATGCCAGGTCTACGGGCCGCTAGCTCTGGTCTACTAAGGAGGGAGACACACGTTGGTGTGAACATGTGTATCCTCACTTAATCGTGCACGTTTGCAGGTTAAATGCTGTAATGTGGTTTAGGTACGACAGGGTCACGATTTTATGTAGAACTACAGGTACGAACTACGCTTGCGTTTACACGCACCATTTAATAAATACAGAAACACGTTTCTTCTTACACAATGTTTCGCTTTCCACAACACACGGGATACACAATTCCCCAAGTATATAAAGTACATACATAACTTGTTTTAAAGACATTTTAATAGCTCATTATTCGAGTACTGACAAGATAAACTGCTGAACACCATCCAAGTAAACTTGACATAAAAACGACGACCACCCAACGTTTTTCTTATTGCATTTTGTGTTTCCAATAAAAATGTTTACAAAAAATACAAACCACCCTAAAACTCAAAGAGTAGGATTAAAAGGGGCCTAGATATATATGACATAGCAACAGAACTCGGATTGGAGAGTGGACATTTGGATTAGCACGTGTTGAAAACAAACGAGGACTACTCGTCAGACGTACACTGAGCAGTGTGAGCACAGTACAAACTGGTAGTCTTCTCACCCTCCATTTTCAGCCGTCTCGAGCTTGAAGCAGCTTAACATGAATTTGACACGACAATATAATACGCTATCCCATAGGGCTTCACATTTAAAGATTGCATATAACCGACTTTCATATTCAAGCAACATAGTTTGGCATCTTGGCAATATTGAATACATTTCTTTCATTTCTTTTAAAGCCCAACATTTTTTATTACAGACTTTATTAAAGACTATGCATTAGCAGCAAAAGGACAACATTTTGCTATCAACGTAGGCGATTACGTCAAACATGATTTTTTTTCTCCACATTTTGGACTCAAAGCAACCTACTTTAATTAATTTGGATTAAGTAGTCCATACCTAAGGGTCGTCTTAAAAATAGACTTCTACACCAGCGGTCCAATAGCTGACGGTTGCAGATTGCACTGTACTCGTAGTGGAATAGAAAAACTACATAATATACAAAACGGCTGGCGTGTTATATGAGAGCCTATCTCCAAATGCACTAATTTCTTTCACACAATTTGCATACTTCTCATTCCGCAAGTTATAATTTTTTTTTTTTTTATCTTTCCTCCATTTTTAAAGAGTCAGCCACGGTTAACATGAACTGTACTACATAACACCACTGAACATTAAATATGAATAAATAAACGAGAGGTACATGTCTGTAGGTGTTAAAACAATCAAGACGGGAGAGAAACACAGTGTATGGAACTATACACACATCAACATGCGTGGGGTGACACAGGGGAGCGTGAGAGAAGCTGACCACCCGATAAATACAACAAAAAGTACGATTTAAAGAAAGAAATACGTCGAAGTAGAGGTCTTGTATGCATACCGAACATGAAGTGAGAGAAACATCGTAATAATGTACGCGTATACTGCCCCGTTCTCTTCCACTTCTGCATTCAGAGGTTTGAGTCGAAAGGGTGACCAGGAGTGGCTTATTGTAAAGCGAACATTTCAAAGAAAAATACCGATATAGGTTTTGATTTGATATTGAAGATGACCTAAAGTGGCTTATTATAAGCAAACATACTTGTTCGTATTTATTTCCCCCATCCAGCAAGTCACCCACATGAACAATTAAAAAGGATGTTGAGGCAAAATGCGGTACACTGAATTCCACATTTTTGCCGGGGTTCCTGTTTTAGTTAGGATTACATTGATTCGCCTTAAAGTGACTCAATCGGGTAAAATTGGTTGTGATAGGCCTATATATGTAGCAAAATATCTGTATCGTGTCATGTATGATAACTCAATAGAGTTTGCATGGATTGGTACTGAAAGAACTGTCTACGAATCCGTTTCTGAGTTCATCCCGAAACCGCGACACGTCTGCATTTAGAGCACGGATACAAGACGGATACAATACGGATACCGGTACGCGTAACGACACGGAGAAAAAGCAACACACTCTCACACAAGCGGAGGGGGGAGACGGGTAAAGAAGAAGAGACGGGGAAACAGGGTTTGAACATGACGCTACTCTAATCCTTTAATGAAACCACAAAACAACAACAACAACGAGGAGAACATGAGGAAAAAAACAACCACAACATTTTTTTTTTTACAGAGAACATTTGATTTTGTTGTGTGTGTGTTATAGGCGCTGGCAGACAATACAACAATTAAGAGCTAAAAATACACATAGAACGGAGCGAGATAAAACAGCTAAAAGCAATACATAAATTCGAAGCAGGTCACAGAAGGAAAGAGAAATGGGACAAGTTGTATGACTTTACACTTCCATTTGATATGGTCTTTAAAAATACCCTTTAAAAATGCATATTCTATCACTTTAATGACACTGACCATGAGGTTATGTCACAGTCATATGACATACAATACAAGCTCCACTATGGATAAAATCTGAATCTTTTGAAGGAACCTCACATTAAACATAACTTGCATAGACATAAAGCATGGAGCTCTTCTTTTAATGGTAAGTTCATGGAATGGTTTCGATGTTATTCAAACATCACAGATTTCCGACGGACAGACAGACTGACTGCATACTTCAAACGTCTCTGGCCCTTTTCATTTCTGCAGCGGGGAATAGTATCATCACAGTGACAAAACTTGATGTTTGTACTACACGCAAAAAACTGTGCCACAGAGTTTGAAAAGGAACGATTAAAAAGCACTTTTCCTCAAAACTGGCACACATCAACTATGTCTGACTGTCAAACTTTCAAAAGACAAACAACCATTTTCATGTTTTTCTTGGCAGTCATTAAACAGCCACACCCTGTCATGTAATGTGCACACATGTTTCCACATTAATTGCATGAGGTATTCATGGTATAGCATCAATTGCCTTCATCTTTAATTGGATAATGTGCACAGTATTAAATAAAAGTGGGATATGCACTCATTCACCTACAACATGATCATTGCAGACTAGTGTGTATGGTGTCACAAGAGATGTAACACGCATAAATAAACTGCATATTAGACATTAAGCATGTTTATCTTTAAAGGGAATACATTATTCAGACTAATGGATTTTAGCAATTATAGAAAGAGTACTGTGCCATAAACTTGTATACTAATATAGTATTCAAAGGCAATATGTCACTCAGATGGATGGACTCATCATGCAATGGTGAGATTTTGGCTCTTTAAAATAAGAAGGAGTCTGGAATTAATAAAACTTGGGAAACATGATACTGGGGACTGTGACAATTAGAGCACAAAAAGGAACACGTATTGGAGAAAGGAGGAAGAGAAAGTACGTAAACATCAGATAAATGATCTACCAGAAACGATTTACAAGTACAGACATGTTTCAAAATATAACACTGAAGTTCTTTTCTTTTTTTTCTACAAACCTAAACATATACAGTAAAACTTCAACAATGTCTTAATCAACGGTCATAAACAGATTGAACAAACAAGTAGAAGTGACATAAAAATAAAAACTTTTTCACAAACAAACCGATAACCCAACAATACTAAAGATGAATGAATACATGGTATGAATGCGTAACGGTAACAAACTAGAATACTACAAACTTTTGTACACTTTACACACATTAAAACCAAGGATTAAACAACGATCAAACATTTTTTTCCTCTCATGAAAACGGGTCTACGAATCAACGCAACACCAACATGGAACACACACACTAGGGGTGGGTTACAATGAGACAGCTCCACATTCAATGGACAACTCTCCTTGGTGAATACAAGGAAAAACGGACAACAAAACGCAAGGCCTACTTCTAGTGACGCTTGCCAAACGATTGGAGCCGAACACGCTGTAAAACAGTAAAAATTGCACTTCCTAAGCATTTAAGTCAGAATTTGTCTCTCTGATTCATTAACAAAATGTATGATATACCTATACAGACAATACGAGCATCAGTTGTCATTAGAAAATTAAAAGCAAAGTTTGTATGACGTTTTCAGAAATTGCATAGGTTTCTCCTTTTTTTATACTCAAAATACATGAACATGTATCATCCTTTCTTTACAATGCCCTGTGCTAATGATCAGCTATGAAATGAAATATCCCAACACCACATTTAAGAATAGTCAAATACCATGGAAACCAGTCATGACAAATAAAAGTTTTTCCTTTACAAATGATAAAATGACAAAGCAATTAGATTGGCACAAAGTGATAAAACCATTTAAAAATTGTGAATACTTGAATTGTCCAGTTGCTTTGGTTACCAGTTAAATAAAGTGACCACAGAACGAATGAACAAGAATAAAGAACACACTGAAACAGCATGGAATTCTCGATCACAATTGGTGTAAAACCAAAAAAAAAATAAATACTGTATTTGCTATTAATTCAAAAGTAAGAAGATAAAATATGGGCTGAACTAAATATCCACATATTGAGGTCACTCCTTAAATTGGCAACACACCATATATCTCACAATCAGCAGTAATGAAGGTTTTGCATTGTGGTTTTTCAAAACAAATCTCTCAACAAATTATTAATTAGTACTTTTTCATGTACGAGTAATACAAAATATACCGAGCAATTTTGGTACTTTTATACCTGTCCAATTGTCCATATTTAATCTATATATGAACCTGAATAGGTTGCTTCAAGTGTATGAATTTCTGTACTCCTGAGCCAGATTGAGTTTGGAGGAGCAATTTCATTATTCAATTTGGCTTCTTTCTCTAGACTAAGTACACAGCTTCTCATTGCGTCTGCAATTATATCATGAAATGGTAGACGAGCAGAACAGAAATACAACGCATATCCGGAAACGACGTCAATTCAACATCAAGAGAACATCAATATCAACAATTTCTAATGAACAAATACAATTGAATACATTCACATCTCATAATGCTTCTCTTAAAAACTTTCTTGCAGTAAATTTCACAAAAATGATATGCTGTACACTCATGATAGATCAGTCTTTCCACAACAAAATGGCTCTGAATATTCTCATTATAGAACTCTGTACATAGACTAGTACCAGACCCAGCTAAGTCCAGATTGGACGACAAGTCGTTATTGACACGCAAATAACACACAGCAGAAATTGTGATATCCCTGGAAACCTCAGGGGCTGGGAGGAAACCTCCTTTACATTGCAAAATATTATGCACGAGGTCCACATGCGACTTCAAATCTTTCCCAACACCAATGCAATATATACTGGCAGCTAACTTTATATAGTCTTTGTTTAAATCCTCAATTTAATTCTTTCATCTTAACATTCGTATCCGTATACTAGATGGAACCTTTCTCTTGTGCAAGTTTGGTGTCAATGTATGTGAAAAGCAGTTGAATGCGTGAGCTTTTGAATTATCCTATAAAAAACAAATCAGTAGTTTGTGAAGGACAGCTCATTCCCTGAATATTTTGTCTCCTGTTGGTATGCTCTGGAGAAGATTTCACAATGCTTTTTTGCTACACGTTTGCATCAAATTATTGCTTCCACATTTTTGTGAAGTGAAGTGAAGTGTTTCTAAATTTGGCTAGTATTGACATTACCTCTAACCTATCACAAAAGTACATGTCTTTGATATCACAATGTTGCTGTGGCACAGAAGATAATATTGTGTGGTATGTAGCTATATCATGATTATTATTGGTACATGTATATAACAATGTGCTTGCGCTTGGGTGCGGTTGTCGAATTCCCCCCATTCTAGTGTGCAATATGCATAGGGAGTACCCTCAAACATGTATGGAATATTTGATTATGTTTTTGATTATGTTTTTGATTATGTTTGATTATGTTTTTACCAAAAGGTCATTGTGGCCCAAGAAAGCAATCCTCCATTGAGACTTGATTAATTATCAATGTGTTGTCCCACAGCCCTATCTGACTGTAATGTTTGTGCATTACTTGCCTGAGTCACCAACAGTCGACAAACCATTGTCTTCTTTGGCAGAGCTGGGTTTTACATAGTGATATCATATCAAACACATACCTTGTGCTCATTAAAACTTCCTGGAGACAACTCCCCACAATCACAAAAAAGAATGAAAGTGTCTCCTTTTCAAATTGTGGTATTCAACTAACTATGATTAAACAAGTGAGGTTTGCTTGTGCTTTGTTTCTGTGCTTTTGTTTCAATCTTACAAATGATGGAGTTTCATTGCAAAGAAAAATCTTCTTACAGAGCAATTTCAAAATTCCTCTTTTGGGAGGATAGCGTGTGTGTCATTCCTATGATGCAGTCAGATGTAAAGACTGAAGTATATTACCTTGCTATCAACTCACAAGCAGTGTAGCAGAAACTCAGTGGAAAGTTACTTGCAGCGTGCATGGACCTCTATTTATGCTGTGAAGTTTGTCAATTAGTCCATTGTGGTAGTGATGATGCGTTGAATACAATTCCTTCTTTATGCAAGTAATAATTATAACAAGTAATTATGACTAGTAGTAATGCTGCATAAAGCACCAAGCCATTTATAAATCACACAACTGTTAATAATTCATAATGCTTAAATATCATAGCAGTATCTTGCTGTTTTGATTCTTAAACCCTTTCTCTTCACTGAATAGTGAATAGTACTTGATTAAAGTGAATAGAATTCTGGGATAAACCTCGGCAGCAAATGTTCAAGTTCCTCCATAATTTTATAAACCATTCTCTTTTTCTAGAAATGTCTGCTTATATTTGTCCAACACTTCAGGCAGTTTTCTTTACAGTGCTTTTTCTCTAGCACACTCTCTCAGTGTAGTAATTCTCTGTGCTTCTTTAGGTTGCTTAAAGCTCCTTAAAATAAAAACATGTCCAGATTGTAAAACAAGAAAAAAACGCCACAACAACGTCAACTTATTACAACAAACTCCCAACTTCAGACCATATCTCCACAAAAATGCAGAACAAAATGTGTATTGCTGTTGTGAGTCAACTCATAAAGTTTTCATGAAATGAGACAAATGAACAGTTTCTTCCTACAATCTAGGACTTTGTTACTAACCTTATAGCTGCAGGATTTTATGATTAACCAGGGCACAATCTCAGCAGTGGAGTGTATTTGTGCAATGGACATCAAAAACCTATAGCTTAATACTTTATTAAGTATTTCTTTTTGCTGTTGAAACGGACAACTTAAACCATTAACTATACGAGGATAGATAATTTTTCACAGGGCTCTTTTTGTATTGCAGAGGCTTAAGCCCACAGCACACCCTGGTAAGTATGTTATTGGTATTAAGAATATGAAAAGAACCATTTTATAATAACAGTAAATGGTCACAATGGAAGAAAATACCACTTGTTAAGCCAAAAACCAGCCAACTAACACTACTGTGAATGCTCGGATCAAGAAAATGTGGCAAGCCCCAAATTGAATCTGCAATCTGAACAATTTGTTTACTGAAATTAATAAAAACCTTCCCGATTCATAGTTTTTTTACCGTCTTGAATGAAAGCATGAACATTTGGCTTGAATAATTCTTTGTGAATGATAGGTTTCTTGATGCACCTTGTAATCAACATGTGCCTGGTGATTGTTCTGCAAATTTTAGGAGATAGCCATTCTTACGGGTACCAACACACACAATTTTATCGCAATTATTCGGCAATTTAAACACGGCAACAATTAAACTAGAAATTCAACACAGCAAAATACCATACTACGAGAATTACTTGTTGGATTCAATAAGAAAAACAAAAGAGAAAAAGCCAAATAAAGATCACTGTCAACTTGTACACTCTCAATGGCAATCAATATGTTTGTACACCAATAATAAAACACACACAAAACGCACTTAATTTAACATCTCCAGAATCTGGCCTTCTCTCAAAGGCCGAGAGACAAGCTTTGAAAACTGGTATAATTATAAATAAATAATGATTTAAAACATACAAGAACTTGAATAATTCATATGACCTTCCACACCCTGTTTTCTTTCCAACAAACGTTATAATCCACGTTTTGACTTGTTTCCACTCAGAAGGTGGATATACACATCAAACGATAAAAGTGATAAATTGCTATTTTTTAACATCAACTTCAAATACACACGGGGGGCTGGTTTTCCAAAGGAAAATCAAAGTCACAGATGTAAACTACAAGAAATACTTGAGAAACTATTTCTCCAGTGATGATAAAAAAGAGGAAAATATAAAATCCTGAAAACATTCCATGCTTCTGCACAAATATTTGAGACAAATAAAGAATGATAGCTGCAGAAAAAACGCGAGCTCAAGACTCGATCACTGAGGGTACGAAATAGTTCCAGTGTAACTATAAAAATCTAACACACACACACACACACAAGCAAATTGTGTACAATGGTTTCTATGTTAATAACGACTACAGTGTCGGAACATTACATACCCCCCTCTACGTTAAACCTCCCTGATTGATGGGCGCGACGCACAGTTTGCCGTTTAGTCAAATATGTTACAGACAGGGGTGTGTGAATATAAGCATGTCTTTTTAATACCATGCCTGTGCTGCGGCAACACATTTCGTTAATGATACGTTACAGTTATGTTAAAAAAGCGTCTAATGGTATAACTGTGATGCTGGGAGGAGACTGCACAACGCTGAATGCACGTACACATACAACATATTGATATTCAAATGCACGATAGATCTATTGTATTGAAGTTATTTACCGTCTGCGATTGTCACCACATAATGCAGACATCCAGTTTATTTTTGTGACTGACAGACAGACAGACGACAGTTCGTTGAACTTTGTCACAAGATAAAAACAGCAAACCAGTATGGTTTCCGGGGGCAACGAGCAAACGTTTACAGGCAGACGTCACATGACTTGGACAGAAGTATCGAGCGTTCTGATTGGTGGAAAAAATAAAGAGAAAGGAAAAAAACAAAGACGGAAGAAAAGGTGGGGTTAGACAATGAGACATAAACAAGAGCCAAAGTCACAGAGAGCTTGCTTACTGGAGTGATGTGGAAAGACAGTAGAATGGTCTTCAACGCCCAATGACACAATCATGGAATTAAAAGCCATGAGAAAACTATAGTACGGATGAGGAAACCATCACAATGGCTGCCGAATATACTCTGTGCACTTCATTTCTGGATTGTTAGGTACCATTAAAGCTATTTCATGATTCAACTCAGAGACATGTATACATAAATCAACTACTCAACAAAACACAAACATGCAAGAAAGACTTGCACACACTAGTGGTGTTGGCCCCCTAGCTTGGACCAATTCTGGACATATACTGTGCCATATGGGTGCCATATTAGAAACTACTCCATATTGATACGTCCTAAGTCTGTGGGAATGAGACCTGGTATTGTAATAAGTTCCCAGTATATTAAACAGATACACAAAATAAGCAGGAATTCATACAAATGTCTCATTCATTTCTGCAGCACTTTAACATTTCTAATCATATTTATCATTACTACATTAGTCATCATTTTTGTTATTTTCATTTTGTCACAAGTGTTTTTTTGATAACTTCTTGTTAAAAAAACCACCCCAATCAGGTTTTTTTTTTCATGAAAGGTTTGAAGGTAGAATGTGTAATGTCTTGGTACACATAGAAAGATAGCTACATTTGTAAATACTTCTAGAAATTTGAAATGTACCACAAAGCCAAATTTAAAACAGCAGAGTAAAATATCTGTTGCTTTTTGTCGCTGCAATGTAGATCATGTCAAGTATGGACACAAAGCAGGTGGAACGCTTGACATTTGTTTCATATCAAAAACTATAAAACATCACAGAATGACATTTACTAATTGACATAAAACTGTGAAGCATATACCAAATCACAAACCAATTTGATGAGTAAATACTAACAAAAAAGAAACAACCTGTCAACTTTTTTTCCTGACTTTATAGTTTGAAATGGCATACTTGTGGAATTAACTTTTTTTAGCCTAGCAGCATTATGAATACGAATTCATGGTTGTTCTGCAATCCTAATGTTTAGGGCACAGATTATTATCCTTTTTGTCATTACTAGGCAACCCCTTAAAATTGAGTCTTATAAATTATAATCTGTACACCATTTGCATTCCACCCCTCTTACATGTTTTCCTTTTACTACCACCACCCCCCCCCCCTTTGCCAAATTCAAATCAATTTGGAACAAACGACAAATAGACACACGACCCATGTGAGTGGAAAAAACAGCAAGAATTAGAGAACCAGATGTAAACACAACAAGCACAGCAACACATGGGACTAAGGGTTGGATTGGAGTTAGTTCGCATAAAAAAAAAAAAGGAACACAGAAGCACAACAAATCTTATGACACTAACATTATAAATAGCACACGTAATACCTCATGTATCAAAACTGGTTTTGCCACATAACACCTTACGTACCATAACTGGTTTCGCCCACTAGCACTGCCACACATTTACAGAACAGAACAAACATATGTTAACTACATGTGACACTTACATTTTACTAACAACAAATCCAATCCTTAACCGATCAAGAGACAGGGGATGTGGTGGGGGTGGTGGGGGGGGCCTGGGGGATATGCAGATGGGGGATACTTTTTAAGCCTAATGTCATAAATAGAAAACACCTGTTGCATTACATATCCTAAGTCCACATGTGTGCAATGGAAATACTTGCCCATGGCTCATTTATTTATTTTTTTCCTTGGGGAGGGAGGGGGGGGGGGGGGGTTATGACTATGTGCCATCTACAAACATAAAACGTACACGTATATGTCTTCATAGTAATTCTTAACTGGGTCAAAAATTGCAATTGCATTGTTTCCTGCAGACATTTACCACATTGTGTGTATTGTGTAATGTTGTCTCTTTTGTTTCAATACATTATTCTAATCAAAACTTGAGTATTACTTTGAATTTGGTGTATGCAACTTGCAGGAAGAACACACAACATAGATCACTACTAAACACGTTCTCACTTTGGCATACAGCGTACAGCGCATTGCTCCTACTCGATAACAAAATAGCAAGAAGAAAAAAAAACCCTACTGTACAACAGTAAAGCTAGATTGACAGTAATAAGGCTGAAAGAACATGCATCTTCATTTTATTATTAGATAGGTGCTAGTGAAAAAAAAGTGTATCAATATGTTCAATTCCAAATAACCTATTTTGTGTGATTTCTTCTCTCCTCAAATTGATCCAAATGAGTATTCATTATCATTTATTTATTAATAATACATGTATGTATCCCATATTGCAGGTATTTGTGCATTACAACATAAAAGTACAATGTATTGATGACTGTGTATAATATGGTGCAGTTACACACCTAACATTGCGTTGCCTTAGCTTGTATTTCTTAGGTGGCTGTTAAAGCGACTGATGCCAGCAAAAACAATCTGCATGTTCTTCAATTCCCAGAGTTTGTTTCTCATAACAAATGAATATACATGTAGATTCAACGATGTATTAAGGTATGTGATTGGATTCAGTAAGTAGCATAAATTTCACTTTTATAAATATCATTGCCCAGTTCCTACTATACTACAGCACCTACGTATACTTTGTAAACTTCACATCTACATACTGTACAAGTACATAAAAAACACAACAGGTTTTAACAATAGTGTATGGATACAATCATGCACAGGGCATATCACATAGACACTACAATGGCCGACTCATTAAAGATTTTTATGGATTAACAAACATAACATTTTTTCATTCGAAGGTATTCATGGTAATTTTAAACAGCTTGGTTTTCATTGAGCAAAGCTCAAAGCATTGTGCAAAGTGTATGAAGAAATATTGTGGGGGGGAGGGGGGGGGGGGCGGGGGCGGGGGCATTTGGAGGATACAAGAAGCCTCTGTGTTGAAGGTACTGCCAGTGCTATCAATGTGTCTAACACACTACAGGGTACTAATATATTCATCTTTTTTTTTCAGCCAGGTTTCTGGAGTATAAATGTAATCATAACAAACCAAACGAAGTGTGCAAGAACTCAAACTCCACTCACAAAACAGTGCAGGGCTGGTGATTTTTTGTTAGCTTTTTACTCAAAAGATGTGATTTCAATAGCAATTTATAAACACATGACATAAATTACATTGCAGATCATGCTTTTAATGAATGAATCAATTGATTTCATTAAAGTAACAACAATTTGCTTACTATCTTTCTCCATATCAGTGATGTTAGTTGCTTCAGATTAAAATCACCAACCCAGATACAGTGTGATGCTTTGTTACGTGTATACACCTATCAAACACAGTTTATTTACTATACAAATATGAGGGAATTTAGGGGACAACTTTGACAGAGCTCCATCAATTTTTCTCCAATTATTATTTCAAATTGTTTTCAGGGGTGCGATGCCCTTTAAATATTGAGATTGAGCATGGTAAGTAACATAGAGGGCAGTAGAATGTAGAGGAGTGATAGCACTGATGGTGGTGCGGCAAAATTATCCCCTCAAAATGGTTAATACTTAATACGGTCTCACACAAATTACACAGATAAAAACGCAACCAACTTTCACTTTTATTTCTACACTACATTCAAACAATATGAACCATTTATTCTACACAAGGAACTAGCAAATAACACCTAACAAAAAGCTCTTGACTCTGATGACATGGTCATGAATCATATCAATCCATGGAACAGATAGCACACAAACATAGGCACGCAATGCAAGTATATTCTGATATAACGCCTGTTAGAATGGCTACACTGTAACAGCTTATATAAATCTAAAGCGTCGACATTGCGAGATAAAATCCCCCCTCTATTTTGCTACTGTGCATGTCACATGATGTAGGCGTTATTATAAGGTGAGTGAACATGCAAACTACAGTGAATATTAAAATGGCGAGATCATGAATTGATCACACAACACGAGGTGTTCACAGGAAAGCAGTGTGCCATGGCAATCACAACCCTCAAAAGGTCAAAGGTCAGCCCAATGACTCCCACTCGTGTCTCTTTTCAGCAAGTTTCATTCTGACCACAAAAAGGGTGTGTGTGCAGAGATTAATAAAGCTGGTTTCATTCAGATTGCATACCGGCGTGTGTGCATAAATTAATAGAGCGTGTTTCGATCAAACATCAATTGGAGACGTGAAACTACACCTAGATGCTCCTACTTGCACATGATTCATGTTACATATTGGAAAGCTTAGCTGCTGGTATAACATGCAGTATGGTTTGTAGCTCCTATTCCTGTGGCAACTGATTTGTTATGACAACCAAAACTAGATAGCCATGGAATTCAAGGTGTGGTAGCAGCTGGTTGCCAGGTGTGTCATATCACTACTGTTATTCACGACAACAGCTTGGTGAAACAAACTGTCTTTGGATGCTGTGCATATGAAGGAGGAGGGTGTATCCAAAGACTTATGACCCATGCCCCCCCCCCCCCCCCCCCCGAAAAAAAAAAAAAAAAAAAATAATAATAATAATAATAATAATAAAAAACATAAAAAAAACATTAAAAAAATACAAAAAAAACTTCAAGCTGCTACATGTTTTAAGTTATGAACCGTTCAAGAAAAAGAGATCAACAATTCTAGTTAGGAAAATTCTGTAGGGCACTTTAGCAAGAAAACATGCGAACAGTCAAAATTTAAGTGACTTTCACAGTCAGAAAGCTGAACAAAAATAAACACCACAATGTATTGAGCATGCTCCACTTTTTTGTTTCATTGAAGTAAACAGAATGAACTAATGTTAATTTCACCCCTGAAAAAAATCAGAAAAAAAATCTTAAATGATAAATGAAATACACCCTTTCTTTGTGTAACCTGCCTCCTCCTCCTCCTTCACACACAGACCCAGTTTCCATACTCACCTCCAGTACAATTTGTTGGCTCCTATATGAAATAAACTAGGCCTCACCTTGTGTAACCTGCACCCTCCTCCTTCACACAAAAACCCACTAACCAGCAGACCCAGTTTCCACACTTACCTCTAGTACGGTTTGTTGGCTTCTTTTGACCGCTTGAGCTGGACTTTTAACCTCTTGGTTCCCACAGAGAAACCGTTCATGGCCTGGATGGCTGTCTGCGCTGAGACTGGTGAGTCGTAACTGACAAAACCTGGAAGGAAGGAAGGCAAGGAGAACCCATTGATGCAAAAACATTGAAGAAAAAGCTCTGCTGAATAGCCTACTTATTCTTCTTCTTCTTCTTCAAGTTCCATCTCTGCCCTACTCTGACAAAAGGAAGCAAGTGACAAATCACTCAAATCTGGGTTATTTATACTCTTAGATTGTACCCAGCATTCCCTACATACAGGGAAAATCTGGACAAGAAATATTCATCTTGCTGCGAGATATTTAATCTAACATGATGTGGTGTTGCACTGATGCTAATGCAAGTGACAGACACATTTTGGTCATTTACAAGAAAAGTCTCTTTTCTTAGTTGCTTCCTTTTGTCAGAGTAGAGCAGATCTGCTCTCAGCAGTTCGGCACCATGGACCGCCACATTTCCCGCACATGTGCCCCTCTGACACATTCTCCGTAACTCAGCCGACAGTACTTGCTTTATAGTTTGAGTGGTATTCTGCCGACAGTACTTGCTTTATAGTTTGAGTGGTATTCTGCCGACAGTACTTGCTTTATAGTTTGATTGGTATTCTCAATCCACAATGGCTCTCCTCATTCTACAGTCTCGCATCGCCTTTATGATGCTGTCATGTGCCTCGTCTTTACTCCTGACGGTAACTTTGCTACCAATGACAACTTCTATGGAAACCTTGAATTTGATTGGCTGCCAAGTGATGTTACCATGGTATTTACCATTGATGGCGGAGGTTTAGACACAAGAGTCACCACTTTTTGTTCTGTAGATCAATGCTAAAATCTTTCAGGGTCAAGAAGAGAGGACCTGTAATCCTGAGGGCTGTACTGCTTGTAGGGCTGTTTCACCAAGATGTACAGAAGTTACGCACGACTTCACACGTGACTGGTGACCTGTTCTTGTGCGACATGACCATACCATCCCAGCCTGCTCTTTTTCATCACCCATTCTATCCTTACTAAACCCATCGAGTGGAAGAGGTCTTTGTTAATCATAATCACTCAGATGTTCATGTAATATCATCTGGAAAAACAAACACCCTGCAATGTGTTGCACATAATACCTTATAAGGACAAATAATTTACAACAGGGGATCTCTTGTTATTCATGGAGGCAAAATCGTCCCAAGCCCCCCTTTTTTTTCAACTCCTGCTCACCGAAACATTTGCTGAGATTCGTGTTCTTGTCGATGAAGACTTTAGCGCTGAGGATGCCTCCGTATGCAGAGAACATGGAGATGAGGTCCGCATCGGTGTAGTCCTGGGGTAGATGATATATAAACAGGTTGGCGCCCTCTGGACCTACGAGCAGGACAGTCGGCAAAAAGGAAAGATATCATTATTTGCGGGAGTTACTTTTTTGTTCACATCTGATGTCACGGTACTGCTAACCCAGAACCTTGCAATGCATTATACCAATTATCCAGCTAAAATTTTTTTACAAATTTAAAAAAATTAGAATATAAACTTTCACAATGACTGATCTTTTATCATTTAACTTCCTCACATTAGTGGAAAAAAATGAAAAAAAGAAGGAATTTATTTGCCAGGGCACACACTAAGTTAGCATTCATAGAATGGACCAATCTAACTCAGTGATTGCAACAAATCAAGCTGCTGGCAAAATACATTTGCAAAAGTCCTCTTGAATATTTATTTCTCAAATTATTTTATGGAGATATTCGCATTAGAAAGAACAAGCAAGTTGGAATGTAACAGAATGACAGAAAAGTCATCTTGAATATTCAATTTCTAATCAAGTTATTTCATGGAGATATTCCCATTAGATACTGAAAGAAGCAACTTGGAATTTTACATTTCGAGGAATCACAACAATTTTGAAGAGGGACTTTTTCTAATTTACCTTCTTTCTGCTTCATGCTAGCTGCACCTTGCTGCTGTTGCTGCTGCTGCTGAAAAGCGTTGATTGGCCCGAAGCCATTCGGGAATTGCGCTGCGGGACAAGACAAGGACCAAGATGAATTACTTTGTCTCGAGACTTTAACCTCATTCTAGCAGATCTTGCATTAAAAAATATGTGACTATCCCTTCATCTTTCCTTTAGGTGGGGGGGGGGGGGGGGTCCATGTTTATCACACAAGGGACTTTCCCCCATCATTACACTGGGATTTCCCCTTTTGATTACACATTGGACTTGCCCTTTTGATCACATACTGTACATTTATTTCACATGGGACTTCCCCTTTTCATCATCATATATGGGACTTTCATATTTCATCATGTGTAGAACTGTTCCTTTTTAATCAGTGTGACAAAAGTTAAAAGGGAGCTGAGAGTCACAATCCATGGCTAAGCTGTAAATGATGACTAGTACCAGTGCCTCCCATCCCAGAGTAAGAATATAGTTCTGGCAGGTAAAACGTTTATACACAAATAACTGCCATATACCGATAGAGTGCCTGATTGTTCTCAAACTGTTGCCTAATTGTCTCTTTTAATTTGTCTCCTTTTCTTTTAAATTTTAATTTTTTATCAGGGTTTTATTCCGTGTAAGTCCTCCTCTTCTACCAGTTGCTCATAAAATATCTACATAACAGCGTCAACATGCACACCAGCCAGTGATGCCAGAATATCCATGAAGCTCTACTTTTGATTCCATTCAACATAAAGTCTGCATGTATGTATGTATGTATGTGTGTATGTATGTGTGTATGTATGTATGTATGTATGTGTGTATGTATGTATGTGTGTATGTGTGTAGGTGTGTATGCATGTATGTACGTATGTATGTATGTATGTATGTATGTATGTATGTATGTATGCATGTCTGTATGTCTGTCTGTCTGTCTGTATGTATGTATGTATGTATGTGTGTGTGTATGTATGTATGTATGTATGTCTGCATGTCTGCATGTATGTATGTATGTATGTATGTATGTCTGTATGTCTGTATGTATGTATGGGATATGGTACTTTAGGCAGGGTGTCCCTTTTGCAGGTCTAAAAAAAGCTTTGTAAAACCAACGGAAAATGGAAGAAGATACTGCATCAGAGCTTCCCTCCCAATAATAGAACTTGAAACTCACTTTAAGTGTTTAAGAAGTTTTTGAGATTTTGGGCGGTTCGTCCGAAGCCTTTAGCCTAGAGTCACGAGACTGCTTTGCGCTATGGTCTGCATCACGGTGCATGCGTTCAATGGGAGCATATGACGCATCGCATGCTGGGAGGGACAATACGATTATGAATGTAGACTATGCTTGCTGTGGTTCAAACGTAAATAAGGATTGGCTTTTTTTCTTCTTGTAAAGCTATGACTGTGAGATTTCATGTGCCTTATTGTTAGGGTATACTGCTGATTCAAGTCAAATTTCTTGACTTTTGAAAATGGTACACCCTGTCTTTAATGTAATTTAAATCTGAGTCAAAGAGGGGTTCTCTAGCTCCTTTTGTTGATGTGTCTTTTTAAATTCTCAGGACTGTTGGAATTTTTAACATAATCAAATATGCATTGCAAATACTGAAATATCAATCTGCTTCATAGAACTTTTTAAACATACATTCTACTTTACTCAATTCTTGAGTACTATTCAATACATACTAGACCATACCATACCAAACATATTTCTTTTTTACTATATGATATCTTATTGACTGAAAAATTGTTGTTGGGAGTATCAAATTAAAAATCTGAGATTGTGATTATTTGTATAAGTGTGGTCATTGTTGATTGTAGTGATATGGAAGATTTGTTTGACTGCATATTTATATAGGAGTTTTATCATGTGACTTGGTCATATTTTCTGTCCGATAAAAACAGCGCCTTCTTTTCATAAGATTCATGCTCCATGCATTATCAATTAAGCTTTAAAAAAAATCACTCTTCATATTATAGACTGTTGAGATTTATAAATTAAAATAAGCTACCCCTTTAAACTAATTGGATCAATGATTTCCCCCACATAATGATAAAAATGGGGAGGACTGACTGAAAGTCTTAAAAAATAGTTGTGGCATAGATTATACTAGAGCGTACAACACTGTCCATTAAAACATAGAACAAAACAGGACAGTTAGCAGTCGACATGTGTATTGTGGTATTTGGTGATAAAACATGAAACAGGGTTCGAACGACGATCACCAGGACGAGACATCAGCAGAGTACAATCATAACATGGACTGACCGGTGAAACGGGCCGGTAAAAACGAACAAAACATCTCTAGAACGCTTCCAGTAATCCAGACAGCCCTCAACAGAGGACATGGTGTTAAAGAACGTTAGGTAACGCAAAACCAAAAGCAGTTCCAATTTTGAACTATCAATAAATTTTGTTGAAGATGCGTGGATTGGTCAAAGAAATGAGCAAGTGTTAATGAGTGGACGGCACATCCAAACTGATGCTAGATCTCCAGTCCGGTTTTAATTGTCACAGCAAACACAAGGTGATTTAGGAGGTAGAAACAGGGGGTGAAGATTAAAAAAAACAAAAATCAAGCCACATCAAGCCAATAGTAAAGAAAAAATCACTTGAATGAACAAAACAACCATTGATAGAATATGGGGGGCTTTGCCTTGTTAGAACTAGATGAGTTACACAAAACACCACAACACACATGTATGACGGTACGCCCTGAACAGAACACCCCAGGCAAAAAAACGTCAGACTGAACGGGAGACTAGGCAAACACCATGGGAAGACCTGGTTCCCTAAATAAGAAACATCCTACCCAAGGGATGGATACCAAATTAAACAATGGGTGGGAGATTGAATAGATATAATGAAAAACCAGCATTCTCGGTTGATGAACATGCAACTTGGAGTTGTTTTAGGGAAGAGTTAAAATGCATGGGCAGGATTAAAGGGGGTGGCTTTTGCAACACTTGTAACAACTGGGGAGAGACGAAGGGACGACATAATATTCTTGCCGATCAGGGAAAGAGGAGAAAGAATTTGGCTTTGGGAGTGAAGTCACTTTGTAAACTCGTACAAGTCATGTGATAAATACAGTTTAGGAACAAATTATGCCACAATTATTTTTTATCAATTTGCTCTAGTTTGACAGTTCTTCGTTTTTCATTTTCAGAACTGTTTTAAGAACAATGTGAATGTAGGGACCGGACCCTGTTTGGCAGCATATCAGGGTTCCTTGTTGCAAAGCTAAGGTGTTCTGTCATGATTACAAGACGTAAAATGAGTCTGTTATCCACTTTCTTCAGAGCACAACTTTTCTTGTTTGATGTAGCCAAGATTAGTAATACGGCGACAACAGAGGGTGCTAGACCACATTACCTCAGTACATTTGTGATGTACACGAGAGAAAAAAAATAATCCCACATAAATAGTGTCACAAATAGTTTAGTTGTTTATATTGTTAACATATATTGCCCAAGTTATTTTCTTTTTTGATACTGCTTTCATCTTTAACACGTCTCTTGTATATCTCTGTCCACATGCATTTCCTTGCAAAAAGCTATGAGCTAGTGTATACTGTAATATCTGGAAATAAGGCGGGGGAAAGGACATATTCCTTGTTTTGTGTTGTTCCACTAAAGCAACAAATCAGGATAAAACAAATCGTTCTCAAAACAATATTTCTGTCATATTTTCTGGTCAAATTTCTGATTGCAAATGGTGGGGATGTATTTATTAGAGTAATAATACTATTCTGCTGGTGTATCTACAGAGAAATTTTGCTTACCAATTTTTTAATGAATAAACAAAATTTCTCTTTGGATACACCTGCAATGGTATAGAAAGAAATGTATCAAATGTATTTTGTGTCAGAATGCAAAAAAAAAAAAAAAATTATAAAGTGAAGGAGATGATAAAATCAGTTTTGGGTTATTTTGAGAATTATTATAATGCACAACAATAAATATTAAGACCCATGGCAGAGACAGTTTATATGAATGGAATTAGAAGACCTATTTGGTATGCCGTAGATTAATGAATTTTTTTTGTGTGATGAACTGGCTAATGGCTCAATGGCGTTGTTAGCTATAGTGTGTATTTAATGTATGAACAGAAATTAGAACTGTGAGAATAAAATTACAAGCAATGTAGGTATTAAAGGCTCAGTGTTGTAGTAATAATGATTACAGACTTTACCATGGCAGAACCATCCTACCATTATTACCCAGGTCCAGATTTTGTTTTAGTGGAAGAATTATATCATTGAGATGATTTCATCCTAGTAGTCTGAATTCTAACAAGAAAGGGACGCCTGGACATGGAAGAACGGCACTGCAATGATGATGGATACAGTAATGTTTACCACTACTGCACTGCAACTTCCACTGGGTATATTCTTTAGTAGTGGTAGCAATGGAATTTTAAACGAAGAATAGCTACAAGTCCTACAGCTGTCCTGTTCTTTGAAATTGCAACAGAAATGCCATTCTCATTGGGCTTAAAAAATCGCAACAATACAAAAATCGCGAAGTTAGGGTAAAAGCTGCCTAGCAACCGTACCAAAAGCCGAATGGTTCCATTGTCCCTATTGTCCCCTACCTTCACGATTTTCCTAACATCACAATTTTTTAAGCCCAATGAGAATGGCACTAGTATATAAACTATGTGTTTTGGCTCTTTGATCCTGTAAAGTCTGCTGCCCAACAGTCAAGAGAAAGTTGGGAAGATATTTGACATATATAAACTCAATATGAGCAGAAGATTTCAGCACTTTTGAATGGACTTACATGTAAGTGCACTTCTGAATTTTTCCCAATGTATTTGTTTTCGGCTACTGATAATCGTTTGTCTCGCAATGTAAGGTAAACGGAATCGAAAAGATCACGACGTTTCGTGCGCCGCTGCAACACTTCGTCAGGTGTGATACAAAATTGTAGTAAGTAGGGGTTTACTACAATTTTGTATCACACCTGACGAAGTGTTGCAGCGGCGCACGAAACGTCGTGATCTTTTCGATTCCGTTTACCTTACATTGCGAGACAAACGATTATCAGTAGCCATTTATTCGCAATGAGTAACATATTTAGCATTATATTTGTTTTCCCTTCAATAAATGAATCAAGAGACATGGACAGAAATATGTTGGATATATGCATCCATATTGCAGGAGACTTGTTCATAGTTTCCATTAAATACATGTATTTGTTAATGTTTAATGAGTATTTGACCCTTGGTAAGATCAATGTCCATGTGGGGTATGAAGAATGCAGAAACGCAACTGACCAGATTCTGTCTACAATGTTGTAAAACATCTCTTCCTTGACTTTGCCTTTGTACTCACTAACTCTGAGATACCAAACCTGTCTAATGCATTTAATATATTACTTTTGCTTGCCTGATTATTTCTATAGTTAGGACATGTGTAGCTGTGTTGGCTGGCAATAGCTGAATATTGCTTATGAAGTTAAATTCTGCCTTGGGGATTGTGAATAATGCAAACAAATATTGATTCTGCTTTCTAACTGCTTTCTAAACCTACAACATGTATAGTTCAATGTTTTTGCTGGCGATGGTTAAATATTGCTTAGGTGTTTGAGTGTAATACTCATTCTTAGATAACCACCCAGCAAATTAAACTGTGTGATTCTTTCTAAACCTAGAACATGTATGGATGGATGTGTTTGTTGGTGATGGTTAAATATTGCTGAGGTTTATGAGTTGAATACTGACTCTGAGAGAACCAACCTGCATACTGCTGGATGCCACTATAGGCTTGCGTCAAGGCGTTTAGGTCAATATTTGCGGTGGGGGCGGCCGTGGAGCCCGGCCCTGTGCCTGCCAAACCAGCTGCGGAGCCCAAACTACCGACCCCCGGCACCCCACTCGACAGCCCCGTGCCTGGTGGGGGGTCAGGCCAGGTCAGAGGTCACACACCAAGTGGGAGGGGCAAAGTTGAAAGGTCACACACGTCATGGTGGTTTTTGTGTGTGGAGGGGGGAAAAAGACAGCAAATTTGTGGATGGTGTTTAGAGAAATTAACATGCAAATGTTTTTTCCTGTTGGTATACAGTGTTCTCATGTTGACAAAATATTCATCATGATTCCATATTCATGAAAGGATGAAAGGGCAAGGGGGAGGGGAGGTTTCATGAAGAAAAAACTCAAAACAATCCAATGCTACCAGTATGCTTCATAAGATGAGGAAAGTGGGTGTGGAGGGAGGGGGCGGGGCATATGCAGAGAGAGAGGATGGATACTGAAAGGGGGCACAGAACGACCGCTTTAAAACCTGCATCGTGAAAAGGGACTGCATGTAGTTCAACCAAAATCAACCTGTGTCTCTGTCTGTTTGTATGTTTGTTCGTAAGGTAGACTTCCCCCTTTGTATATTTCTACAGCTGTCTGGCTTTTGCTTGGTTCTGACCAGTGGTTGTGTTTCCTTAAAGATTAGTCAATGCACATATTTAGTCAAACGATTCAATCACAAACTGGGCATATACGTGTAGGATATAGCTATGCTAGAACAAAAAACATTGAAGTGAGCTTCAGAGCTACGTCATGAACAAACATGAAGTTACGTGAAGTGCAAAGTTCTTGACTCGTGTATGTTTAACGTGAAGTGATTTTATTAAATGACATAGAATTCTCCTTGCACTACACAAGAGTAGTGGATGTACTGATATGACTTACAAATTTGTGCACGTTAATTCCACTATTTTTTGTTTATGGAGAGACAGGAGTTATATTTCCTACTCTACATACAAACAGACAGACAAATTTGAACAATGACTTAACAGCTCTCACAAACTTTGGTGCTTGTTTTGTTGTTAATGGACAAGATGAAAACACAAAAACAACGAGCTGATAAGTGACAGCGACTGCGGGCCGTTTTGGTGTACAGACTCAAGATTGATTTTTCATGTAGGTTTTAAAGAGGTTTTTCACGCAGAGGGTGAGGACATGACAAACTACGGACACATAGAGGCTGTGTTCGATAGGGAGAGAGGTGCTAACAGGGTGTTGATGTTCGGAAGGGACAGGGTGGGTGACATTTTTTGGACTCGATCCGGTAACAATGCATTCCATCCAAACTAACAAATACATACAGGTTCAAACAGGCACTACATTGGAGGGGGGATGGGGGGGGGGGGTACAAAGAACAGGTGGGTGGGACGGGCAGATAACATCTCATAATATCGGGTTAGGGTTACATATCAAACAATTCAATTTTCATGATGAACACTTGGAACAAACATAACATTCATGAGAAGAGTAGATGGGTTAGCTCGATAAAAACAACAAAATCCCCAAATGAGGGACTTGAGTAAACAAGTAAACATTCAAAGATAACCCATCATTGCGATTAAACAGAGCAATGTTCAAGATGAAAATGGATAAAAAAAATATCTCAAAGAGTGGTACAGCATAAGTCATCAGAACATATGAACCAAACTGTGCAATGACCCCAAAAAACAGCATTCTATGATATTGCAGATTATTTCACATGAAGAAAAGCAACAAAATGCAAAACACCCCTCCTTCCCCCTTAAATTGAGAAAACACACAATACGTCTTTCTGACATGCCTCCATGTACAAAGAAACACCATGTCAACCCCTTCCTGTGCTATTGGGGCACTTCAGCACAGATTATACATTCAGATCCCTTAGAGCAACATTTGGTGTGGAACAGAAAAGGGTTAATAACCCCCAAAATATCACTGATTGAAGTATGCTCAATTTTATTTCTGAGTACCGTCTTTTGTAAAATTACCTGGAAATACAAAGAAGCATGCAAAAGCATAATTTGGGAGTTCCCTCCAACAATATCATTAAGTTTGAGAGTGATTAGAAGTCCTTCTAAAGCTACATGGACAAAACTCCCTTTCTAAACCTAAGAACTCGCTCATGCAGAAAAACTGAAGAGGAAAACAGACAGAATATGGGTGCATTAAAGTGAATAAAAAGTGGCTGTGTCATTGGTGCTCAAACAGAATTAACTTTTTGATTGACTTTAAATTTTGGAATTTTCACGCAATTTGGGGAGTTTCAATTTGCTTTAGATTTTCATGTGTACCAAAACAATCTGAGAAAAGATGTACTTCAAAATGAAGGTTTTAAGTTAAAATATAGTATTTATTGAAAGAATTTTCACGCAATTTGGGGGGTTTCAATTTGCTTTAGATTTTCATGTGTACCAAAACAATCTGAGAAAAGATGAACTTCAAAATGAAGGAATTAAGTTAAAACATAGTATTTATTGAAAGAGGGCAAGTTTTGCACAATGTTTTTTAGAATCGATACACCTTGAAAATATGATTATTGTTCTGTGGTGTCTACTTCATATATGCAGCCAATCAAATATTTGGGAAGATTGGGTAGTTTTAATGACGCTAATAAAGGGAAACTATGTTTAAAATCTATCGTTAACAAGGTACCAACCCTTGAGACCAAGCAAGGTTTTATTTCCCTAAAAGCAGAAATATCACAGAAGCAAAGTGTGGAGAAGTTAAAGCAATTTTTGCAACTAACTATAGGTTTCTTTCAAAATTTGAAAGACAGAGTATCTAGTAACAAGGCTTTAAAAGTAAAGTTTCATGCACATGGTCCCAAGACCATCAAAACTGTTTTGACATGAAAACGCCTTCCATCATTTATTACCAATACTACCAAGTGTCTTCAATTAGCTTCTTTAAAGAATTTGCTTGATTTTCCTTCAATCTTGGGCAATCTGCATTTCTCATCTTTCTGCTTTCATACAAATGAAATCTTCCATTGATCTTTGTTGGTTGATTTAAATTCAACTTTTGTAACCTAGTGTATGCAGTGAGCTGTAAGGTCCATACGTCTCACAAAGTGCTATATGTGTGATATCTACATGGAATAATTCCTTATCTAGCCTATTCCGTAAACTGAGGTTTCATTTTTGTTGATTAAAACCCACAACACTGTTGTCCTTATGAGCCTACAATAAAAACAACAACGCTAAAATACTGGTAAAAAAATGAAAAAACAAACCCCAAATCTAAAAAAAAAAAATCAGGCAGCAAACAAAACAAAATATGCTTTGAAAAAAACACACAAAAAGAAAGCGTTTTTCACTGCAGAAGATGACTGCTTACCTGCAAGACCCTGTAGCCCTGCTGTTAATCCCGTCATACTTGATGTCGTGTTAGTTCCAGCACCTACTGCCACAGCAAAATATGATAGAGTCAACAAGAAACAATAAAAAAAAAATGTTATCCTTTAGCTGATAGTTGCTTTCTTTGGCACACAAAAGGGAAAGATAGTATGCAAGGATTGAAATTCAAACTTTGATTGTCAGGAAGATGTGAAATATGAAAATATAAGACTTAGTCCCGAAAGTCCCTCATGAGGTCATGCAAAAGTACTTGACCTACTTATATAAGAAATCATTGTCCCTTGTGAAGTAGGCTGACTGTACTAGAATCCTTGACTTTCATCTCTAAGAAGTTTCCCAAGTGTGCTAGAAGTATTATGATTATGCTATAAATATGTGTGAATCTGTGAAGTGTGGTTGAATTTGCTTTCAATTAGGTTAGGTTTTCAGTGTGAATGTATGTTAAAAGTGCACTGTGGGTGTGTTAAATCCATACAGAGTGATACACAGAGTATGGATGGATGGTGTGGGTATGAGGACTATTAAACATAAAGAATGGTCATTTTAGCTTTTTATATTTCTTAAGACGCATCATGTCTTGAGTTAATGTGTAGTAGCAGGGTTTGGTGAGAGAGACCATCTATGCATGCAGTGTGTTGAGATAAGCGACCATAGTGCACATACATGTACGTGTAGCTAGCTATTGCACTATCACTTTATTCAAATATGCCTTAAACTGTGTTCACACGGGAGCGGTTCTGTCGTGCGTTCTCATGAGCCATCATAGTAGAAGTAGTTCACAATTGGATTATCATTTCATTTAAAGATATACCTTCAGCTGCGTTCATACTAGCTGTCTGGTATTTGGCGCCAGTGCCAGTTCCTGAAACCCTACTAAGCCTAGATAATATACTTAACATGCATACAGCTCAATGCTTTATAGCAACTAACTTGGCTTAGTATGGCTTCATGGTAATGGCCCCAGAAAAATCCCTTCACTTGAGAATTTGGGAATGCCGAGGTGGCCCACAGCTTTCCTTGGAAGGAGAATACCCATCAACGGGCCAAGGGGAGTGAGATTAGTATGTGAGCGACAATGCAAAAGCCGCTCCAGTGTGAACAGAGAGTTGTTGAGCTGCTAGATATCAGCATAAAACAAAGGATCGTTATGAAATGCACAAGACCATTTGAAGTGAAATGATGATAAATGAAATGCTATCAACTGCTTGTGAACATATTTATAACTGAGAAGTGCAGAGAGAGAGAGAGAGAGAGAGAAGGAGAGAGAGAGAAAGAGAGAGGGAGAGAGAGGGGGAGAGGTCGAGGGGGAGAGGGAGAGGGGGAGAGGGAGAGGAGGAAAGGGAGGGGGAGAGAGAGAGAGAGAGAGAGAGAGAGAGAGAGGGGGGGGGAGAGGAGGAAAGGAAGGGGGGAGAGAGAGAGAGAGAGAGAGAGAGAGAGAGAGAGAGAGAGGGAGGATTGAGAGGGAGAATGAGAGAGGAGAGAGGAGAGGAGAGGAGAGGAGAGAGGAGAGAGGAGAGAGAGATAGAGAGAGAGAGAGAGAGAGGGGAGGGAGAGAGAGGGAGGATCGAGAGGGAGAATGAGAGAGGAGAGAGGAGAGGAGAGGAGAGGAGAGAGGAGAGAGGAGAGAGGAGAGAGAGATAGAGAGAGAGAGAGAGAGAGAGAGGGGAGGGAGAGAGAGGGAGGATCGAGAGGGAGAATGAGAGAGGAGAGAGGAGAGGAGAGGAGAGAGGAGAGAGGGGAGAGAGATAGAGAGAGAGAGAGAGAGAGAGAGAGAGAGAGAGAGAGAGGAAGAAGAAAGAGAGGGGAGAGGAGAGACAGTGAGAGAGGAGAAAGGAGAGGGGGTGTGAGGAGAGAGAGGGGGGGGGGGAGGAGAGGGAGAGAGAAGGTGAGATGGTAATGAAGAGAAAAAGAGAAAAAAATGTGGGGGGGGGGGAGTGAGTATGAGATAAAGAGGGAGGGGTGTGCTTAGAAATGCAAAGATGTGCAGAGCTACATCAATACCAAATCATAAACAATGTACATGTGTACTGAAGAGTGTTAAGGTTTGTGTTACAGTATGTGGGCAAATTAATCAAGTATGATGTTAGACACCACACAGATATAAGTTAGTATCATTCACATGCAAGGTGAAAGGTGAAAGAAGGGTGCATTAATCATGCAAACCAGCAGACAGAGGGAAGCAGTAATTGTTAGAGCTGTGTATTGATGAAAAGAATGAATAAAGACTGAATTATCTATGCATGAAGATTCAGAGACTTGATATGGAAGGGTCAATAAAGATAGACAAAAACAGATAAGTGCAGAGAGCAAATATGTAGGGCTGGAAAAAGATATAGAGAAAGGGAGCATCACATATACAGATATAGAGATGCGAGCTTAAAAGGTGGATGACAGAAAGAAAGAGGAGAAGAGGGAAAAGACAGAAAGTGGGAGAGAAAAGGGGGACAGATAGAGATAAAGAGGTTAAATGTGGATGACAGAGAGTATGAGGAAAGGGGATGGAGAAGAAGGAAAAAGGAGAGAAAGGGGGAGAGAAAAGACAGAAATGTGGGGGGGGGGAGGCAGAGAGGCAGAAAAGGAAGAATGGAGGGAGAGGAAAAGTGGTTCAGAAGAGAGGGAAGAAAGCATAGAAAGAAATTAAAGATAGATATGTAAAGATAGTATGGATTGGATTATATGATGTCAAATTAATATGAAGGGAGAAATGGTGATAAACTATTAACTGAACTCTTAACAGGAGAAGCACGTAGAAGGATATTTTGTCACAGGTCTTGGCATATGAAGTGACTCTTTTGAAAAAGACCATTAACTAAATGGCCTTTAAAATGCAGATTACTTTTCTTTTTACTACCAGAAGCAAGTTGTTTTCTTTCACAAGCCTGCGTTTTGGGACAGGAATCAGGCAAAGTTAACCAAAGGAAGGTGAAAGGAATTTTGGAGGAGAGAATACTGAATGCCTGGTATCTCTTTTATGGGCATGACCAAATTGGAAATTGTTTCTTCAAAAACAGTGTGTACATTTCTTTATGCAAAGCATATTACAAAAAATGCAATCTAGATTGCAATAATTGCCCCAATTCATAGGGCAAAAGTGTGGTTTAAAACTTGCGAGGGTATTGTCACTTTGAATATTTATTAATCATATAACCTATATTTTGCAGTGAAAAGTCATAACTAAACAGCAAGAGTAGATTCATCTTGTACAAAATATTGGCTCTTTCATTTGATGCATCTATTCTTACTTTTAATGCATGATGTTAAAAGTTATTGCCTCAAACCAAATACTTGAGTGCTTGGTTCCGATTTGGCTACCACTCAGACAATGGGTAATGAAAGCAGACAGAAGCAAATAAATATGGATAATGTCTAAAAAACAACGTGGGTTTCATACATATGGAATGTGGAATGTTTAATGCATGGAAACAGAGAGGCTATTATTGGACTGCAAGTCAAAACAACACAAAGTACACACACAGACAGATATTGTGCAAGACAAAAAGACAAGACTGACAAACACAGGCACACACAAACAGACAAAGAGAGAGATTTAAACCACCTTTTGGTAAACCTCGTAAGCCGGATAAAGACGGATTAAGAGCCATCCCAGAATGCCCTGCTGCCGGCCCAGTTTTAGATTCATTATTTATGGGTGTTTGGTTTTTATGTGAGGAGGATTGCCGGCAGGGGAAGCAAAAAGAACGGAGAGGGGGGAAGGGAGAGAAAAAAAATACAAATATTGCGGATAAAAATGATTGTCAAAACACGAAATGGAACAAGAAACACATGATTAGAAGTTAATCTTTCTACATGATGCGGTGTATTGCTGGCAAGCAAGACAAGGCAGCTCGTTTTCCCAAATGAAAAAAAAAAAGTGCGAAGGGTATAAAATGGAGGAGAAATGCAAATATGATGATAACACAAGTTTGTTTGCCTCACTACATGAGGAGCATCTGATCCATAGGTTAGGACATGTATGTGATAAAATCATGCAGTCGGTGTCAGAAATATTTCACTTTCATATCGTACTTTGTAATCATGTACTGAGGGCACTGTGGTATAGTGGTGAGAGCTCATGACTCTTGAGAGTTCCTGGGTTCACGCCCCGCCTGGTGTGGACACCCTTGGACAAGGTGTTGTGCTCATGTTTGTCTCTCTCAACCCAGGTAGAAAGTGGGTACCTACCAGGAATTACCCCTGGTCAGACAAGATTAACTAGCTTCTAGCACTGAATATGGCAGCTCGGCTAACACCAAGGCAATAATCAAGCACTTTAGGTAATACTTTAAAGCACTATATAGTACCTGATCATTATCATGATAAAAATTTTCTGAAAACCAATAACCACAATCACTAGAATATGGAGTGAATGACTGGGCAGAACCCTTCTACCAAGTCATAAAAAGCAGAAGATAAAAGTGATTGTCAAATCAAGAACACATATTTATTTAGACCAAGCTTGTTTCATGTCCTCATCACATTTAGGGACACAATAGTCTTATATTTCAGCACAGAAAAGAGACTGTATTGTCAAGCAACAGAATGATACAGGGTTTTTTTCTTCTTATACACAAAAAACACCCAAATTTCATTGAAATATTAAAGCATCAATGAAAATATACCCCAGTTTACACTCTTGCAGCCCTCTCTTCTGGCTGACATGGATAATAAAGGGATAATTTACCTTGAAAATAAGTTGGTTTCAATAAAAGCAGAAATAAAAAAAGGAACATAGAAGTGAAATTTTGCCAAACATCTGTCCAAGGATAAGAAAATTATTAAGTTTTGAAATTCTAATTTTGTGATGTCATGTGCGAGGAGTTCTCCCATATGTTGTGTGCTGTATAATACCAAAATTGGCTTTTTTTATATTTTTGAGGAGGGATTTTTTTTCCATAGAGGTATTGTTTCTAATTATGCATCAAATTCACAGGTAAAATTATGCATATCTCTTTGAGCAAATGGACATTTTCACAAAAAAGTGTACTCGCATGTGACGTCACAAAATCAAAACTTTAAAAGATCATAGCTTTCTTATCTTTGATGGATTTTCATCAATCCTCCACTAATGTTTCTTTCATGTTTCTGCTCTGATTAAAATCAACCTATTTTGAGGGTGACCTATCCCTTTAAGGATGACATGCGCATTAATGCACCTACATGCTCAAGATGCAGCATGCATTTTCACACAAACTACTACTCGAGCAAGGCAAGGTATTTTTGTGAAAGCTGCAATTACACATTTTGTATTCAACTCTGTGTGAAATGATGTTTCCAGAATACTGTACATGGAGATGGTGGAGAAACACAGAAGGAACCTTGGACAGAATGAACGATCAAGGGAAGAAAATGTAGGGAACAGAAAGAGAGCAAGATGTTGGAGAATAAGGGTGAAAAGAGGGAGAGACAGAGAGAAAGGAGTTAGAGAAGTAGAGAGGGAAATAGAAAGATAGAGAGAGGGAGAGAAAGGGAGAGAAAGAAAAAAAAAGAAAAAAAAAAGAGAGAAAGAGGAAGAGGAAAAAAGAGAGAAAGAGAAAGAGAGATTTCAACGAATGACCAAGAGAGAGATAGAGAGAGAGAGAGAGAGAGAGAGAGAGAGAGAGAGAAAGAGAGAGAGAAAGAGAGAGAAAAAAGAGAGATAAAGAGAAAGACTAGCACCAATGACTAGTATACATACGATATACATCATCTTGTCCACTATGTATTTTCATCTGCAATAAAGATTTGATACGCTACAAAAAACAAGCAGACCACAGGAGGGTTACATGCAAAGCAAAATGAAAGAGAAAGTGAACTAAGCAAAGACATTCAATATCATGTGTTTTAAACTGTATGATGGTGACAGCCTGTATTCTAGAATGAGATAAGCATCAACCACTACATCGTATATGGTTCAACAAAGACAAACAAGACACCAACATATAAAAAAAATGGAACCATTTCACACCATTTTCCCGAAATTTGTCTCAACAAAGACACATGTATCACTTAGAATAATCTTGTATTATTCAGTACACATTCAAAAGACATTTCAAGTGTCCCGGTTTTGAAGCACACCCAAGATGAAGATATGATGAAGATGCTGAACACATAGTTGATAAAATGGTGTAACACACAAATAGTTTTCCCCATTCTATAGATGATACATAAGTCTAACCCTCACGCCTATCAACCAAAATGATTGAGAACACGAAAGTGAAGAATACAGGTTTTTCCAATTTCAATTCCCCATACATACATACAGATGGACAGACAGACAGACAGACAGACAGAAATGTAGAGAGCAGATAGACTGATAGACAGACGGACAGATTGACAGAATGAACTAACAAATCCTGTAACCCTGAAATACAAAACACACATACATAGAGAGACAGACATGCCAATGTACACACAAACAGACTAGTAGACATTCACAAAGATGAGTAGTAAGTCCTAATATACAAACATAAACACAAATTTGAACACTTTAGTAAAAGCAACACAAATTGATTATACTGCTATCAAACTGTAACCTAAATATCTGTATTCAAATTGTTTGTGCTGCTCTCTAAAAAGTTGTTCATGTTTTGCTCAGGGAAGCAACCCCAAGAGTGTTAACAATCCCATGATGACAGATCAATATATACGTTGGCTGCCATGGTTCCAAACTGGTTTCATTCAACTTTCATTAAGTTATCGACTAATAATTGTGCATGTCTTTTGATGCTGATGAAACAAATATTGTCTCATTTTGGTGTTTGAAATAAATAAACGCTTGAAATTATTTGGCATTCAAGAACTTTTAGGCTCACGTGATAATCAATTCACAGAAATGTTACCCTCCGCTTAAACGTGCACAGAAACTTTGCAGGGCCGCGTCACAAACGAGGAACAGGCACAAGCAAGAGACTGAATTACAGACAGATAGACAGACAGACTATCACACAAACCGACAAAGGGAGAGAGAGAGAGAGAGAGAGAGAGGACACCTGTGTTTGTCTGGAGGCTTTGTTGCAGCCCACTGTGGAGGCCTGTTAGCCCTGCTACCAGGGAGTTCGTGTTCGCAGCTTGCGATAAGGTCGAGGCAGTGGTCGCCGTGACGCCTACGAACGAGAAATAACGAGATAAAGAGATCGAAACAAGACGACACACAACACAGACGGACGCTGGGTGGAGAACATCTCACAAGAAACTCTCCATATAGGACATACATCTACACAATAGAACGCTTAAAACTAATAACTCATTCACAACCAGAGCCTTTTCAGATCGTGTACACTTCAGTAGATTGCAGGTTCAAGTCCCGTCTGGTTCCAAGATTTTTGTCTGACTTGTTTTCCGTTCATTCACAGGATGGAGCACCCTATCCTTACTACTGGGTGTATGCCTAAAATTTCTTTGTAAATTGAAATTACTCCAGAAAGCCCTTTCACTAAATTTCATGTTTATTTCCAATTCAGAATCATTACAAAGGTGAAACATGTTACTATTAAAAGATAAAAACTGGGTTTCATCTTGTGCAGAAACTATATACTCTGCTATTCAATGCATCTTTCATGATTTTCAACTTGATATTTGTGAAGTTATAGCCATAAACTACATTTGTGTGGCGTCTGTTCCTGAATGAGTTATGGGTTGCCTACAATAGAAGAGAGAAGGGGAGGGTCAGTTGTGCATCGTGAGACATTCATCATCAACCTTCTCCTGGCTGGGCTACCTTCAGACTGAGCACCTACTACACAAGACATCGAACAAAACATGCAACAAAATACACTCCATCTGAGTACCAGGGTCAGGCAAATCAGATTGAGTTGTTAAAGTAATTTGGTGCCAATGGAACTGAGAGGGTCATTAAGAGAGGGGGGGGGGGGTAAATAAAAACATGTGCATTCCTATCGCTGTTGAATGCACCTGCAAGATTCCTAGAGACTTGAAGTGTAAGTATTTTTCTAACTGTGAAATTTTGATACATGTATACATGAATTAATTATTCAGAAGCTGGTATTTGCAAAACAACGCATTCATAAATTACTGCTAACTGACACCCTCATTTTTATTCATCATGAAGTCCCTAAAAAAAAAACTTTTGTCTCCAAGATATCACCAAAAACGGAGATTAAACCCCTTAGACAGCATATTGATTACACATGTTTAAGTCGTCCAGTTTGCTGATGTGTAGCGAGAATGTAATTATCCCGACTGCAATTCATATGAAGCTCTATGCAGGTAACGAGGAAAGCATCATTTCTTTTTTGATTACTTCGCGGCTCTTTCATGTCAACACAAAGGCCACAAGCCCTTCCAACCTCCCAGAAGTGATTACTTTAGCTGCGGTTGATGGCAAAATTAAAATTGGGTCAGGTCTAGCACTCAATCATAAAACAAAATAGAGGCTCCCAAGCAACATTAAAGTACTGATCACTCAATTGTGGAGCAGAGGGCATCATCAAATCACACATTTTAGTATTAACACATTATCGAAGACTGGATTAAAAACACAGAACATGTAGCAATACATACATGTACATGTCTACCACATTCCGCAGTATCACCATTACACAACTACATGTACCTTCTTGATTTTCCTTTTTAAGTTTAAGTGCACATAAAAACACAATAATTACATTACTGTGACTATTCATCAACAGATTAACAGGGGAAATACTAAATAGTGATTTGCAAACACACACAGATCGATGTATACAACTCTTGTGTACAGTTACTCAGGGTAACATAAACGAGCAAATACATTCACAAGAGCTATAAATTTGTGCTGTGTTCAGTAAAAACACAACAAAATCCTGGTAGGAATGATCATGTATTGTCACATACATGTAGCACATTTAGACAGACTAGGCAAATGTCAGTGATAGGCAGCGTGGGTTTGAACAATCACATAGTGCGAATGATAATACTGTGTCCAAAGGCACAATGTACGGTTGCAGTCGGGAAGTGCAAAATGACATCAGTTGCACGGTAAGTAACAAGGTCGGTAAGGCAGGAGAGGAGCTGGACAATGGCATCAGCTTTAGTGTCAGGAGACATATACAGAATGGTAGTTACATGTAGCTGGGATATAGTAAGCACATACTGCTGGGTTGTGTCTGCATGCTCATGGTATGAGGTATGAAGCATGGGGAATGGATTCATCTTGGGTAGGATGATTACAGGAGCCTAATGAATGTGGCTTAGGGAGAGGGAAGGGAAGGGGGCTAAAGGGGAAAGGACGGGGAGGGGGGCTGTATCTGTTCAGTGATTGATAGCAGGGGGTGGGGCAAAGAATGGGACTACGTCTCTGTCTCTGTTCTGAGCTTGAAATGTAAGGGGGGAGCGAGATATGGAAAGAGGGGCGGGGGGAGGGGAGGGGGGTTAGAGGGACAATTGCAGTTAGTTTTTTTTATGTAGTTCCCTCTTAAAATTGTATATGTACTTGATTCTCCTATAATATGTTGCTGTGAAAGACACAGTGGATGAGCAGACATAGAGGGAGCCTTGAAGGGTTCTGCTAAGCTATTTGTGTGCTGCGTGTGCCTTCTGTTTCTATGAGTGTACTTCCCAATTATTCCTCAAGAGTGGCAGCTCTTTGTCATTAACAGGTTACTGGGATAGTTCACCCTGACTGAAAATAAGTTGGTTTCAATTAACAAAGAAACATTAAAGAAACAATAAGTTGAGGTCTGATGAAAACCTGTCAAAAGATAAGAGAGTTATGCTCTTTTGATATGTTAGTTTAGTGACGTCAGGTGGGAGGTGCTTTCCCATATGTTGTGTGCTGTATAATTCCATATATTGCTCTTTTTCTGTTTTTAATAAAGGTTTGTGTGTGAAAATGCATTTATAACGATGTATCAAATGCACAGGCAAAATGATGCATATAATTTTTAGAGAATGGACATTTTCCCCACAAAAATTGTACACAACATATGGGAGAGAACCTCACATGTGACGCCACAAAATCAGAATTCAAAAGATTGTAACCTTCTTATCCTTTGACGGAATTTCTCCAAACTTTCACTACAGTTTCTTCCATGTTTCTACTTTTAATGAAACCAACTTAATTTCAGGGTGAACCTTCCCTTTAATAGCCACACACCAAAGAAGTGGCTGTGGTACAATCTTAGCTTCTTGGACTCAGGGTCCAGTGCACAAAATTACTACATTTTAACAGCAAAGCTCATCATCTAAACTTCACGTAAATCCAAAGAAAAATAATCCTTGGTATCTGCTCTGCATATATCATGTGATGCACTACATTGATGTGGGCACATAGAAGGAGAAATACAGAAGATGTAGACTAAACACATTTAACTTTCTTTCCTGATCATTCTAGTATTTGATAAGAAAGTATATCACAATAACAACTTATTCAATCTGTTAAGAAATTTACTGATAGGGTATAATGTCTGTACTTTCATGTGGGGACAATTGCAGATAAAACACGGGAAAATAATGGGCACATAGTTAATTTTGATAATCGGTAACATCCTTTGAGAAGCTTTTTGCCAAGCTTTGATGACCTGGGCAAAAATGTCATGTAATGCATCAAAACAATGGATGAAAAAGCATACAATTTTAACCCCAACATTTTTGCTTGTTTGCAAAATGTTGGTTTACTGACATATTCAGTTGTGAGCTTGATATACATATATCCCAAGTGCAGCTCAGAAATTTGAGAATGAAATACACAATTGAGTCTTAACTCTGACAAACAAGGCTTTACCTCGGAAATATTGAAAGCTACTCAAACCTTCAAACCAAATTGAAGCCTTGTTTGTCTGTAGAGTATGCAATGTTCCACTAAAGAGCAGAGGATTCAAGTGAGTCGGTGCATCATGCTTGGCCCTGGAACGATGGGCTCATTCACTGATAAAGCTTAACAAGATTAAACTCCATCTGATTTTGAGAGAAAAACACTCGATATGTTGGGCAATCAATTTGTGCAGTCTACTGAAGAGGGACTCTTGATCAGTATGTATAGCACTGAAATATGTCAAGTAAGCTACTCTTTTCCATGACAAGTAGCAGCTCTGAGCCATGTTGCATTACAGCTTTTAAATGATTGTTACTCACAATGAATGGTATCACCATGCCAACAGCCAATGGGATTTCAGCCCTGGACTAGTTGCCATGGTAGTTACAACCATTGAAGAGCTACATGCAACATGGCGCAGGGATGAAGAGGAAAGAGTAACTCTGTGGTGCGAACCTGTGGAACCGGGCGTGACTCCCATGATGCTGTTGCCTTGCGCCGCTGCCGCCAGCAGGGCTTGACTCTGGGCGAGGGCACCTGGACCGGGGCCCCCAGCGTTGCCCTGCTGCTGGTTGACTGCTGAGGCAAGGGCCGCCAGCTGAGGCATCGTTAGCGCTGCCTGGCCTGCAGGGGAAGAGGAGTAATCATGGCCTGCTGGCAGCAACATCGCACCAGAGACACAGACAGAGAGGAAGAGAGAGGTGTGCACAGGTCATAGGTCAAGGGTCAAATACTCAGGTTTATATGTTACATTCATGGATATAGAGTACAGAAGTGTGACGTCATTTTGAGTACATTGTCAAGACAACTGGTTCTAAACTATGTGGGTAGAACAAGCAGCAGTGATAACAGAACGGACAGTAACTGGAAGTTCCCGACACTTGCCCGCTAGACAATAACTTTAATGTCTTACTGGAGAAATTTTGTTTAGAACCAGTTGTCTTGACAACATGCTCATATGACGACACCACTTCGGTGCTCTATTGGAGTGGGACAAGGGAGGATTCAGGAAGGACAGACAAAAAGACAAACAAACATACATACCAACAGACAGGGAAGCGGTTAAAGAGACAAGAGACAGAGAGTGATGGGCAGAAACAGAAAGAGATAAAGGGTAAGAGAGAGGGAAAGAGACAGAAAGAGGGCAAAAAACATTTTGAAGAGAGGTAGAGAGGGGTGCACAGTTCAGGGGGATCCAAGTTGAGAATGTGACTTTTGAGACGAAGATTCAAATAATTATATGACGTCAGAAGATACGGCGGGGGAGGGAGGGGACGGAGGGGGGGGGGGACGGATGGGAGAGCAGAGGGGGGGGGGACGGAGGGGACAGACACATCAGGAGGGGAAAGGGGATGTAAAGAGAATAGGATGCACACATACGGGATGAATTCATGACTACTGTTAAGGGTCCAAGTATTAAATCTGTTGAGGAAGTGGGGTGGAGTGGGGGGGAGGGGGGGGGAGAAGTGTGCACATCTATTGGTCACAAGTGGTAACAGTGCAAGTAAGCTTAGATCATGGTTGGGAATCACAAACTCAAAACGCAGTACTTGTTTCTGCTAGACTCCATTACAGTAGATTGACAAGATATATCTATGTGTGGTTGGCCAATCTACCTCTGCTCTGATATGGGGAAAAAAACTAATTCGCTCAGAAGTATTGCCAATTTCAGGATTGAGCCCAGTTTTTAGAAATTTATCTTGCTGTGATCAAACCATATAGGACTGGAGGGGAAAATGTTTATGTCCCCATCTGATATACGGTGCAACTCATCGTATAAAGTACCCAAGTGTGACGTCATATGAGCATGTTGTCAAGAAAACTGGTTCAAACTATGAGGGTAGAACGGCTAGCAGTGATCATATCGGGGGACTCTCATTGGGAGTGCCCAACGCTAGCCCGCTGGACATTGCTGGACCAGTGAAAATCTCACTTGAGTGATATTGTTTAGAACCAGAAGCCAGCATGACAATAGATATGACGACACCACTTTGGTACTCATTACCCTATTCTTGTTTCCCCCTAAAGCATGGAGGGGGTTGGAGAGAGGGGAGGGGCAGGGGGAAGGAGGAATGGGGGGGAAGGGGGGTACCTACCTGGTAACTGGAGGTTGGCTAGGTTGAGCACGTTACCTCCTGGAGGGGGTAGGAGAGAGGGGAAGGGGCAGGGGGAAGGAGGAGTGGGGGGGAAGGGGGGTACCTACCTGGTAACTGGAGGTTGGCTAGGTTGGGCACGTTACCTCCTGTCCCTCCACCACCGCCGCCTGCTGCTGCTGCTTGTTGTGCCAGCTGCAAGAATGCGTTCTGCTGTGATTGAGACAAAGAAACAAACTTCTACATACAGTATATACATGTAAACAAAACATTTACAATATTCTACTCATAAACAATGTTGAAGTTTATGACTTGAATAAATATAAGGACAAATACTTGCGGATACAATTAAAGTAGAGGTTATGTAAGTAGACTCAGTGTTGCATAACATGTACCGCAGCGTTAAATAAGTACTGTTCATCAATATTATGTAATGCTGGTGAAAGTCAAATTTCCACTGATTCCATAATTCATTCATTCGTTGTTGAATTAGACTCGCAGAAGTCAGTATTTACAAATAAGAAGTGGTTGTTGAGGTTGCTTTGTTGTTGACATATGTAGCTGTTCATGCTTAGGCTCAAGTTGTTGAGTCCTTACTTACAAATAGGTAGGGGTTGTTGAGTCAATACTTACAAATAAGTAGGGGTGGCTGAGTCAAAACTTACAGAGAAAGTTGGGGTTGCTGAGTCAAAACTTACAAAGAAAGTTGGGGTTGTTGAGTTAGAACTTGAGTCAGAACTTACAAATAAGTAGGGTTTGTTAAGTCAATATTGACAAATAAGTAGGGGTTGTTGAGTCAGTACTTACAAACAAGAAGGGGTTGGGTCAATGCTACCAAATAAGTAGGGGTTGTTGAGTCAGAACTTACAAATAAGAAGGGTTTGTTGAGTCAGAACTTACAAATAAGTAGGGGTTGTTGAGTCAGAACTTACAAATAAGTAGGGGTTGTTGAGTCAATATTGACAAATAAGTAGGGGTTGTTGAGTCAGTACTTACAAACAAGAAGGGGTTGGGTCAATGCTACCAAATAAGTAGGGGGTATTGAGTCAATATATACAAAGTAAGTAGGGGTTGTTGAGTCAGTACTTACAAATAAGTAGGGGTTGAGTCAATACTTCCAAATAAGGAGGGGTTATTGAGTCAGAACTTACAAATAAGTAGGGGTTGTTGAGGTTGCTCTGTTGCTGGCCGCTGTTCATGCCGCCGCTGAGGCAAGCCATTTGTAAGAGGTTGTTGTAGCACATCTGCTGGGCCATCTGTTGCAGCTTCTTCTGTTCCTTCTCTTTCTGTGTGTCTGCAAACTTGACCACCAGCTTGGACGTGCAACCCTGCAAGGAGACAAAAGGTAAATCCATCCAAGACTGTTAAATGCATGACATGCATTTTGTTTTTTTAATATTTTTGCTGTAAACAGAATTAAGACACAAAATATCTCACATGAGCCATGCAGACTTAGAATGCCTTAAAACATGTGTGTGCATTAATAAAAAGTATCCTTTAATTTTAAGAATGCTTTCACAAAAAGAATGCATAAATCAATCAATACTGTTGCTGTACATCATGCATATCATGACAAGTATGAAGTATTTAAACAATTCAAAGATTTGGTCTTTTCCTAAACAAGGTAATAACGGTATTGTACAGGAAATCATAACATAAAGACATTATCAAGCAAAATCAAATGATGGTAGAGGAGTAGGCACAAGCTTCTCAAAAGAACCTCTGGTCTGAGAAGTAGTGGTTCAGAGACTTTAATAGACATTCACATTCATAATACACTGGACATTTAAATTTCTCAATTACTATGACGACTCTCAACTGATCATTATAAACAATGGCCATGACCCTTGGCTTCTGACAAGCTATGATGTATTGCTGTTAAAAAGGCTTTCAAAGGAGTGTTTCCCGCCATGTTCCAATGAACTAAACAACCTGCGATCGGCAACAGACACTTATATCAGCCAGGACTTGAACCCATGACCTCTAGGAAGAGAGACAAGAGTTCTAACCACTAGACCCATAGCACTCCTGCATAACATTTACAGTAGTTGTCATTTAAAAGCGGAATAGTTGATTCCAACGCAAGCAGTAGCAAGAAAATCAGATCTGCAAAAGTTTTGACGAAATCTGACCAATCATAAGAAATTCATCAATTCTTACTAACACTTTTGTTCTTCATAAGAGTTAGCAATGGCAGGCGTCATTTCTGGACATCTCTGTCTTTGTTTTTTGTAATAGTTTGAATTTCTTTTTTTCGTTATGTTTGTGTACAAGAACTTATAGACTTACTTCCACATTCCTTGGAAGATAGCTTGAACGACTTTCATCCAGTTGGTCCTGTAAAAAGCATGTAATTCTTCATATATCTAGAAAAGACTCACACTCAGAATGAACTTTTCAAGATATATGGAAGTTAGTCTTTCATCCCCCGCAATCCAACATGTGAACAAGATGTCCATAAATGCCACCACCAAGAAATGCCAACATTTAAGGATTATTTGAACATCAACAATTTTCAAAAATACCACAATCTTACTTTTTTCTATAACTATGTGCCTTATTTCATGATAACGTGAACAATTCAATTTGTTTTTCTTTGAAATTACCTTCCCCAAAATGATTGTCTTTTACTTAGGTAATTATTGCACTCTGAATCATTGAGTAATCAATACAGTGACCACGATTAAACACAAATCTACTCTTTTGAAAGAGACATTATTCCCACAAAATCAGAATGGTTGACTTAAGTCAGGGCTTTATTCAGCATGCGAACAAGAAAAATCAGTATTTCACAACTGATCAAAACAGATCTATACATAACTTAAGGCCAACACAATCAAATCAGTCGTACCACTCTGCGACTGTCTGAATCGCAGAGTGGATTTGTGCTACAAGGTGACATCACATTTCCAGTTGCAGTCCCTTACGATTGCAGAGTTATGTCATCTGCCATGGCCTTTAGATGCAATCATTGTATTAAAACCTTCACTTTAAAGGCTCTTTCAGTTTAATTTTTAGTACAAAAGAACAATGGACTTGTTGACAGCTCTGAGTATGCTGCTGTAGGTACTTGTTTGTACAATATATATATCAATAGAACACAGGGGGAAATTTACAAGAAGTAATTTCTCTCACTTTTTTTCCTATCCATCAATATGTTTGCATCATAAATATCTCAACTGAAAAGGTGAGCATTAAACAATTCCCCCCACTTATCTGTCTGTGTTCTGATTGGCCATAACAATGACAGCAAACGTTAGAAGCGTAAAGTGCTTCAGTATGCCAAATAGTGATGCAAGTTTCTAATGTTGGAATTCAGAAACACAGTATTGTTAAAAGGCCACAGCTAATGCACTGACAATGGTAAAAGCACCCAGTACTATGATCAATCTGGTTTTGGAGCAAGAATTCTGATTTAGTGACTTTTTTTCCCCTCTGCCGAGGAATATCTAATTTCCGAAAGGTGAGTGTGTTTACTTCTGTTTCCATCACAGAGGAGCTGAAATCGTCAGCCTCGACATACATTAATCCAGAAATATTTGTTTGGCTCTCTATTTTTGGAGAGTGGAGGTGGGGGTGGGAGAGAGGGATGGGGTTGTTATTAGGTAAATAGTTGGTTCCCTGAAGGGGGAGGGGGAAGTTAGGAAGGCAAGGGAAAAGGGGCAGTACATGTATGTGTGGGAGTGAGAGGGAGAGAGAGGGAGAGAGAGTGAGAAAGGGGGAGAAAGGGGGAGAAAGGGGGAGAAAGGGGGAGAAAGGGGGAGAGGGGGAGAGAGGGAGGGAGAGGGAGAGAGAGAGAGAGAGAGAGAGAGAGAGAGAGAGAGAGAGGGAATGAGAGGGAGAGGGAGGGAGAGAGAAGGAGAGAGAGGGAGAGAGAGGGAGAGAGAGGGAGAGAGAGGGAGACAGAGAGAGCGAGAGGGAGAGAGAGAGGGAGAGAGAGAGGGAGAGAGAGAGGGAGAGAGAGAGAGGGAGAGAGAGATGGAGAGAGAGAGTGAGAGGAAGAGGAAGAGGAAGAGGGAGAGGGAGAGAGAGGAGAGGGAGGGAGAGAAAAGAGGATAATAGGGAGGGGGAAAGAGGGGGATGGAAGGGTGGGGAAGGGGGGTAAGAGAGGGTATAGGGGGCTTTATACTTACATCCATTATCCGTGATTGGTGCATAGCTCTGATGGCATTAAGGGCCATCTGTCTTGTGGCAAACGTAACAAAGGCACATCCTAGAGACACAAAACAAAAGAACATGAACGATAAACTAAAAAATACTTATTCAACATCAGACTACGATCAACTGAACGATATTAACATACATTTCATTTGCATTGTATTTTTTCAAATTCAACTGAATTCCTCACGCATAGGTTTCCTTCATCATTTATTCAGACCTCAAATTACAAAAACGGCACTCTTGTAGCATGTATAATATTCACATCGCTACTAGGGCTATTGTCAGGAAACTTAACAACCGGTAACCTTTTAAAGAGTTAATTACCATAAAGCTCTATTCATTTTGGTAGCCACAGTGAGGTCATACAGTATAGCACCTTATACTGTAGCAAACGAATCTCAAGTAAATACCAGCTGCAGGACCATTGGCAGTGAGAAGCACTTCGTATTAAACATTACTGATGTATGCCAGGCATATCTTAGCTACTGTACTATATTCCCCTTTTGAGGGTACATGTGAAATAAACATTGATTTATTCATAGCTTTCAGACTGAAGAAATATTCCCAATTTTTTTTGATACCTAGAAATGGGGCATAAATTGTGACACAGCCTATTTTTCAGGAAGATTGCCTTCCTATGGGCATCTTTATAAGAGCAGGCTGCTTTCAGATCAAGCCATTTCCTGGATGAGAACTCGGTGCAAAGACAAACATATCCATAATTTGATTCTCCCCGGGATTTGAACTTTTCACCTAGCCAAGCCAACATTCGACTACCGACTACAAATTGTGGACATTCCTCGCATTCCAGACATACCCTTGTGTCCACCCATCTGGTCTCGCAATATGTGACATTCCTCTATGTGACCAAAGGGGGCGAACATTACTCTGACGTCGTTTTCGTCGCACTTCTTCGACAGCATACCAACAAATAACTTCCTCTCCTCCACTGCGATGTAAAGAGGTAAAAGAAGAAATGAGAACATTAAAAACATGAATACGGCACAGATCGAAGAGCTGTCCATACAGACAGATGGGCAGGATTGCCCCAGTACTTCCCAGCCTCGCTGCAAGGCACTTTGGCATTTATTATCCGACCTGTGCAATGAACAGGTCTGGCTGCAGTAGACTAATCCCACTCTAGTTTTTCTCTGGCTTGCCCGATCATCATTCACGGACTGATAGACAAGGGGAGTTAGTCTCGTCAGGTCTAGACCCGATCGTCTACTTGTGGTAGTTTGGCTTTTAAATGTCTTAAGGCCTTGAAGTCAGACTCCAGTAATACTGCAGAGGTCGGCTAAAGAAACAATCACAATATATATTGCTTATATGCTTGTACAGATTAAAAACCCTGGTCCAGTTCAAATGTCAAAATTTGCCATGGAGTACAGTAACAGTGTGGCTTAATTGCACCCTCTGAAGGAATTTGAAGTTTATTCATAGGCTGTCATCTGTCATCTGTCCTGACAACAGATTATGCGGGAGTCGCACCGCTCAGTATCCGAGTGGGAAAAATAAGCTAGCCCGCAAATATGTGGGCTCAGTTAAGAATGGGTCAACCCTAAAGGGTACGAGATAGTAAATCAATGCCACTCTGTTTAATCTCATTGGTCGTATAATTGTTGGATGATCCCTCCCTCATATCCTAATATCAAACAAGACTTTAGTTGCATGGTTACGGCAGAACCCCGCTCCATTGATTGTAGGTTTCCGTAGCCTTTATCACCACAACCCCTCCCACCTGAAACATTCACTCATCAAGAGGAGTTCGATGGTGATATTTCCTGATAATTATCTTTCTAAAATTCATGAATTCAGTCTCACAGGAAGCCAAATGCAGACAAGTTGAAATACGGAGTTAAGGCCGATCAACTCATGCCACTCAACAACCAAGATTGTTTTTAGAACAATGATCACTATATGGCTTTCAAATTGGCAACACCGCTGTTTTTAAATAAGATATTTATACTAACATGGAACATGCAACCCATTGTACATTTAAAGCAATAATGGTGCCCAATGGGAGATCAAAAGTGTGTTGCCAATTTGAATATTTAGTGATTCCCTTTATTTTGCTTTGAAAAATCATTATAAATATAATAAATATAAATACAAATCGATTAGGTTTGTACAGAAATGCATGATTTTCACTTGCTGCATCTTACATGATTGGTAATACTTGATATATTAAAAGTGAGAGTGCCAAACCACATATTTGAGGTGTATGGTCCCTCAAGAGTTGAGACCTAGAGAGACAAAACTAGTTCAGTTGTCAGGGCATAATCAGCACTGCTTGTGACAAGCCATATGTCTGTATTAACTCAATGGCCATATTCACCATGGCGTTTTAGAGTTCGACCATAGTTTAAGCAAATTTTGAGGCTCTGTGGCTTATTAATAACCACGAAAATGTGCTTGATTTAGCATGGAAACTTAAAAAAGGTTGCATAATGAATGGGCGAGGTTTGAGTAAAGTCATGCTACTAACTATGGTTTAGACCATGGGTTATTACGATTAATTGGATTTAACCGTGATCTAAACCAGAGCAACTAGCGTGAATTTAGCACTCTAGTTTGTGGTCAGACATTTTTAAGTGTGTGCACTAAATAATAAGCACTTATTTGCTAATATATAACAACAATTAGCTGAAACCGTGGTCTACATCTAATACTCTTTTGTGAATCTGGGCAATTGTATACTGCTGGCATAATTTTGCACCATCAACATGTAGTTGAAGAAAATATAAAAGAGTAAGAAAAGAGAAAAGAGCTGGTCAAAATTTAAATCATCAACTAAAGTTTAGAAGCATTATGTAGTGTTACGCATGAATTAGAAAGCCATTTTAGCAGCAGAAGAGAGCGTTACCAAAATTCAGGCATAACAGTGAACTATGCATTTGCTTTGCATTGAATTGCCTTGCCAAGCTGCTACACCAAGCTTTACCAAGCACAGAAAATAGCAGATGCTTTTTAATTTAGAGAAATTAAAGGACCAAACCCATCAAATAAATTGAATCATATGAAAGCAGACAAATCAGATAAACATACTGGTAACACATTTGATAGAAATTAGACACATTACATCAAAGGAAATAGTGAGTTTTTGAAAATCATGATTACTATCACTGATTCCTGAACACAGATCGTTATGGGCACTTCCATTGGTCCAAACAGCCAAATTGCACGGACTTGTCATTGTTCTGAGGTATCATGTGTAAACATGACAATACTTAAAGCATCATTGAGCTCATTTCCATTTAGAGAGCAAACGTACAAGGCTGGGTTTTAATCTAACTGAAACGTAACTTCCTCAGGATATTTCTTGATTTTTCTGAAACTTTTCCTCATATCTTTCTCTCATACGTCATGCTGTTATTCCAGTCAACTTATTAAGGAACTAAATTCTCTTTTAAACAAGAGAAAAAAGTAAACTAGATTATGGTGGTTAATAGGAATGGTACACTGTACTCTGATTCGTTCTTTTGAATTACTGTAGAAACTTCAGCCTGAGATATATCAGCCATATAACACACATGTTTTGGTGATTGAAAATCTGCATTCACCAGCCTATTAATCTTGCACCATACATTGATGACCAAAAAGCAATTATCAGACTATTGTCTTCATATCACAGGGTTCACAGCATTTCAAGATAACAAAATTCCCTGATTAAGTTTTAAAATTCATTAATTTTAAAACTTAATCAGGGAATTTTGTTATCTTCTCATCTCCAGTTTCACATGTTTTCTATGTAACCAGAGATGCAAAAAACTGTATCAGAGTCTGACTGACTAGTTTGTATTTTTGGACCAATCAAAATTCCCTGACTTTTCCCTGATTTGAGGAATTTTTGTTGAATTCCTCTACATTTCCTTCACTGGAAAAAGTAAAAAGAATTCTCCCTGATTTCCCTGATGAGCTGGGAACCATGTGCATAGTACACATAGTTCACAATATCAATGACATGTCTGTACACTAAGGCATTGGTTATGGACCAATAGGCTTGCTCTAAAAAGGTTATCGATCATGCTGAAGATTTTCAAACACGAATAACTTTGTAAGAATATTTCTGATCATTATACAAACATTGGCCAAACTGTTTCTCTGATTTGTCAACTCATTCATCAAGTTCAACTCTTTGGGGTTCCTTCCAAGATGTAGTATTCAGGATCAATTTTGTGAAAGCAGATTTAAGAGTATCAAAGTAGAGAGCCACTTCACCATACTCCTTCAAAACGGCTACTTGATGTCTCTCTCAGGAGAGATATTCTTTATTCTAGATTTTTCCAGTAATCTTTTAGTCATTCTTGATGTGAAACCATTGATACATTGAACTGCTTCATTAAAAAAAAAATGACAATGACAATGTTGATTAATGTATCTTTACAGCTACAAGAGAAATCTATTCAAATGTTTGTATGTTGTTTTTCACTTACATATAATTTTCCGTTAAGAATGACTTTCTACTTTATGTTGAAGTCTGAACAGTGAACTGCATTGTGCTCATATGTCATTCTCTTTCACTATCTCTGTATCTTTACAGAGATCACTAACTAGAGAGCACAAAATACTGTAGCTGATCTAAATAAGTAATGAAAACATGATTAGATGAACTAGATCAAAGCGGATGGCACTGGATTATACTGGGAGATGTGAGCATCCTCGTTAAAATTTATTTCCTTGGTGAAGCTTTAAAGCAATGCACGTAATGTATGAGACCACACAGAATGGAACTGGACTATACTGCAAACACAATTTGCATCTGTATATACATGAAAGACTTATAAAAACTGAGGATATATAGGAATGATTATGAGATGGAAGGGACAACGCTGTATCATAATGGACAAAATACAAGTGTTTTAATGAGGTGGGCTTCCTCTGGAGTTAACAGGGAAATAGATTGCATGGTCTTCTAATAAGTATAACAAAGTTAACACTGGGTTTCTTGTGGTTGGCATTATTTACTGAAATCACTAAATCACACCTGGGGCCCCCCCATTTGAAACCAGGTCAGAGCAAGAGAGACTGGCTTAGAATTGTTAGTAATGTCTAATAAACTAAACTAGATATGTCCATGGTAAGATGGCTCTACTGGATTGATCTAGATTAAACCAGATGAGTTTTGACTCAAACGTTTTACTAGAATGTGCAGAAATGATTAAACTAGATTGGTCTAGGGTAAGATGGTTCTTCTGGATCAATCTAGATTAAACCAGATGAGACTCAACTTAAAATATTTGTCACTGATATGTGCGGAAATGAATGAACTAGATTAGTCCATGGTAACATAGTTCTACTGGATCAATCTAGATTAAACCAGGTGAGACCTGACTTATCATACTTGTTATTGGTATATGCAGCATTGATTGAACTAGATTGGTCCAGGGTAGGACAGTTCAACTGGATCAATCTAGATGAAACCAGATGAGAATGACATATATTTGTTAGTGATATGTGCAGGATTGATTGAACTAGATTGGTCCAGGGTTAGACTGTCCCACTGGATCAATCTAGATGAAACCAGATCAAAGTGGGTGAAACTGGAGTACACTGGGTAACTGGTAGTGTTAGAGTCTTGGCTGACGTCTAGTCGATAACCCCACCACCACTTACCATTGTGCCTACCTTCACAATCTGCAGGCTTCATCTGAATTGGATGCCTCATCTGTAGGTCAAGACATGGAGGGAGATAAAGGAGGGAGGGAGAGAGAGAGAGAGAGAGAGAGAGAGAAAGAGAGAGAGATGGAGAGAATAGAAAATATATACAAGATTAGTACATCTAATATCTCATAACCTGTACAACTCATTTAAAGCAAATAACAATTTATCGTAATTTTTTTCACATGATGGTTATTTGAGATAATAAGGTGTAATCTCGTGGGATTCTCTCATCTTTTATTGAGATGTATGAGTTCTCATGACTGTATGTTCCGGCATTGTCATCATTCCAAATAAAAAAAAGCCTGAACCAATCAGTTTCTGCTCTAGACACAACCAAGGCTGTGAGAAATACAGGAGGACAAATATCATTGCATTAACATTGCATTGCAATGCATCGTCCTGGAAGAAAATACGCTATAGTCTAGATTCCAGGCCATTGGACATTTTTTAATCCATGGTCTAATTGCAGAGGACTGACTCAGTATATCTCCTCTGACAGATCCAGGGAAAAAATATACAGGGGCTCAGGGCGATTTCACCCCAAAAATGCTTAAATGAGCCCTAGAAAATGTTAAAAGAGCCCCCCAAATTCCCATAGACACAATGTAAAATTGTAGCCAAATCGTCCAATGTGCCCAAAAAGGAGCCCCCGAAAATTTTGAATTTATTTTTTCCCTTGACTGATCCAACACTGAGCAGGAGAAAAAGAGAATCAGGCTTGTCAGGGCAGGACCCGCATGATGATAAATATCAACCAACATGGAAACCAGGCTATCATGGTCATGTGATCAGGGGGATAACAAATTACATGTATAATTAAAGTCAGATGAAAATTGAAATTGGTGTAAATGATGCTCAAAGTGAACAAAGAATGATTGGTGGCTTTGTGTAGGATGACAAGGAGGATACACAGTGGAAGTAAAGAATGGAAAGGGAAGATAAAAGAGAAACAATGGATGTGATGAAGAAGAAGAGACAAGGAAAATCAAGAAGGAGTTGGACGGATAGAGAAAGAAATATGAGATAGCTAAAAAAACAGGATGAAAGAGAAAAAAACACTTTGAGAGACAGAGGTAGAACCAAAAAGTATCGATAGAACACTAATACATGTAAGTAGCATCAATTTTGTTTATGCTTCCGTCAGTGACCTGGAATACTATGCTGTATGTTCTAAGAAAAAGGTTCACATGTTTGTGTGCATGATCTCGTTTTCTTTGCTTTTACCCAGAGGGGAGAGGGGAGCATTGGATCATGAAGGGGGAGGGGAGCAGGGAGGCAGGGGTACAGAAAGAAGTGTGAGTGCATGTAAGGCAGGCACAGGTGCATGTACACACACGTGGGATGAAGTTGATTAGGGTGAGTAAACTGGGATGGTTGAGATGGGGAGTGGTGCAAGACAGGAGGAGTGAAAGATGAGACTGTGAAGAAAGAGAAGTCATCTTCTAATTCAGGCTTTGATGCTGGTCGATCGCATTACAGGGGATTGTGGGAAGGGTTTGCTTTGAAAATGCAGGTGGGAATGGCTGGGAGGTGGAGAAGGTGTATAGAAGGGAAGGGGAGAGGGAGGGAGGGGAGAGGAGGGGAGAAAAGGGGAGGGGAGGGGATAGAGAAATAGAGATATAGAAAGATAGAAATAGAGAGATAGAGAGATAGAGAGATAGAGAGATAGAGAGATAGAGAGACAGAGACAGAGACAGAGACAGAGACGATGGATAATGAGATAAAAGGGGAATTCATGACGATAGCAACCCATGATGTGCCATCAGTGGAGGATGAATATGGAAAACATCTACATTACTCGTTTTCACACACCCTTTTACCCTCCACTGAGGTGAAAATAACATGCATCAAAAACACGGCACCGTTAACTCCTTTGGCCTGGAAACCGAGTCTCTGGATGAGAATACAGCAGACAGTGGCTTAATCAAATGGATGCACTCGGTGCAGGTTTCATGAGAGGTCAATTTCAAGGACGAACAAGATATGAGACGGAAACGTTGTAGGATACACAGGGGAACCAGGAAATGAAGACGCACAGGTAGAGAGGCTGAGAAAATAAATGTGGATGGAGAAAGAGGTTTGGGGGAAGGGGTGTGTTTAGTAAGAGGCTGGGAGAGGGGGATGTTTAGTAAGATGCTTTGAGGTGGATGGAGAGGTGGGGGGGGGGGAGGCATGGGAAAAAGAGGCATGGGAAAAAGAGGCATGGGAAAAAGAGGCTGGGGAAGAGGCTGGGGGAGAGGCTGGGGAAAAGGCTGGGGAAGGGGCTGGGGAAGAGGCTGGGGAGAGGCTGTGGGGAGGGGTGTGTTTAGTAAGAGGCTGTGAGGTGGATGGAGATGCTGGGGGGGGGGAGGCTGGGAAAGAGGCTGGGGGAGAGGCTGGGGGAGAGGCTGGGGGAGAGGCTGGGGGAGAGGCTGGGGGAGAGGCTGGGGGAGAGGCTGGGGGAGAGGCTGGGGGAGAGGCTGGGGAGAGGCTGTGGGGAGGCTGTGGGGAGGGATGTGTTTAGTAAGAGGCTGTGAGGTGGATGGAGATGCTGGGGGGGGGGGGGCTGGGAAAGAGGCTGGGGGAGAGGCTGGGGGAGAGGCTGGGGGAGAGGCTGGGGGAGAGGCTGGGGGAGAGGCTGGGGGAGAGGCTGGGGGAGAGGTGTGTTTAGCGGATGGAGAGGCAAAGATAAATGTGTCATAGTGGGAGAGAGACTGGGGAGGGGTGAAGAGATAAGGGGATTATGGCAAATGGAAGGAAAGGAAGGGAAAAGGGGGTGTGGCAAGAGGGGATGGAAAGTTAGAAACATCAGTGAGAAACATCAGTTGAAAAGGAAACTCATGGAAAAAGAAAAAGAGGGGATGTGGCAGGAGAGAAAGATGAAAATGGAGAAGAATAAGAGGAGAGGGAGAGCAAAGGAGAGAACATAAAGAACTACAAAAGGACAGGATAGAATAAGGGGTGAGTGGGTTTATCTAACAAATATTTTTCCTAGTTTAGTAATGCAACTTGTTGCATTCGTCAACAAATCTTAATGGCTAAATTATAACCTGTCATCTGATATACCAAAAAATCAAAAGAAATGAAGAGAACACAGGCCCATTCAAGCAAACATCTTATTCCAATATCAAAGGGATGGAGGGTGAGGGCATTCTACAAGGGGGGAAAGGGGGGTGCAGAAAAGGAGATACAGGCTTGTAAATTTGCACACTGATTATATCCGACGGTGGTGGGAAGGAATCGTAGAGGATTGGAACTGTCATCCCGTATTTGCTTTAGCGTGGTGTGGAATGACGACCACACCACCGGCATGGGTAGGTTCCCTCATGATCCCGCCAAAAAAAAATTGTCCTGATACGACCGTCGACGGAGCACCGAGGGCCGCGTGTAATCTTATTTGGATGAAATTAGTGTGGAATGTTCGCGTCTGATGCCAGGGAATCTTGGCATGAGGGTACTTGGTATCATAATCACAGTACAAAAGCAGTATGCCGAGTAATTAGATAGAAGAACATGAAGAAGAAGATAAAATAGCAGGACTAAAGAGAAGTAGTGTAATTTGTAGTGGTAATAGTAGTAATATATGAAGTAGTAATAGTAATACATTTAAAAGAAAAAGTACAACTTAGTGACAGTTGAAGTAGTGGTAGTAGCAGTATTAGTGGTAGAAGTAACAGAAGTAGTATAGGTAATAGTAGTGTGAATTGTAGTAGTAGTAGTAGCAGTAGTAGTAGTAGTAGAAGTAGTAGTAGAAGTAGTAGTAGTAGTAGTAGTAGTAGTAGTAGTAGTAGTAGTAGTAGTAGTAGTAGTAGTAGTAGTAGTAGTAGCAGATAGTGCTGCACAACATTCTGATGCTGAATTTATGCAATATTGATAAAATACTGAATAGACGATATAGACTTTATGACTAAGTCGATATATAGTGAAGGCACGATATGACTTCAATATCTTCAATATTCACGATACTTGTCCTAATGCTAAAAGGCGATATCTTGCAGCACTAGTAGTAGTAGTACAATTCTTTAATATGCACAATGTACAAGCGCTTTTCATACATGCACATGAACATCTTAATAAAATGCTCATCACATTATGGAGCTCTTCTTCTCTTGAGAGAGAAAAAAATGGAAGATGAATGAAGACAAGAGCAGTGAAAAAGCGCACAGGAAGGAGAGAGTGGTCTATATTTAGCTCTCTCCTCCTTTTTTGATCGCTACAAACGCACGTCAGTAAACTAAGATTCCATCATCTGCCATATATACAGTATGACAGGAACGCATAATCATGCATGAATGAGAATCTTGAGGCATATGCTGTGGTCTATACTGTGAAATCTACTCACACTGTATATGGTAGTAAAACTTAAGTGTTTTCAATAAGACCAATAATTGAGGTTAAAAGCTGTGCAGTGCATGGACATAAACTGCTGCACAACTTACATCTGGAACCAAGACTAAGCCCTCTTTCCTGCCTGCCCTCACCTCACATAGCAGACTGCTTAGTCTAAGTTTCCAAACTTAGTTGTTGGCAAACTCAGTTGTCAAGCAGAGGCTAATCTTACACACATGCACTCCATGCCTTGAGGTGAGGCTACAAGCCCAATGGATGGCTACACCTTATGAGATGGACAATGGAAGAACCAAGCAAGCAAGGCAGGTAGCATATATTACATGGTGGGGGGATAACACAACCCAGTTTTAGCCCCCCATGCTCCCATTTCCTACCAAACCTGTCCTGAGTAGGATCTGGCACGGGTGTGTGTTTGTACAGAGGGGATCCCTGTCTGGGGCTAATGGAATTAAGCTTACACCTGGGACTAGGATTGATAGGGGTGAACCAGGGGGGCACCAGGGGGGCCATGGGAATGTGATAGGGGTAGGAGGGGTATATTGATGAAGTGGGGGCACTGATGGGTGGAGAAAGTAGGGTGTGAATTGGGTCTATTCATCTAGTGGTAGTGGTATAATTGGGGGGGGGGGAGGGTAAGGGAACATTGGAATGTGAAGAGGATACATGTATGTGTGTGTGCGGGGGGGGGGGGGGGGAGTGGTGATAGAAGTGGGGGTGTGAAGGAAGGGGTATACATGTAGATGGTGGGGTATGAATTGGGTTAATGTAAGGCGTGGGGAATGTAGAGGGGTTGAGAGGGGGGGGGGGGTGCTAATTGGTTGGACATTTCCACACACACTTAATGGGGTTTGGTGTATATCAAGGGGGCGGGGAGGGGGGAGGGGTTAAGTTTAGGGTATTGTGATTGAAGTGGCTGTCTCCATGACATAGACAAGGCTATAGTGTTTCTGCCTGGATCCCACCTAACACTAGCTGAGTAGATCTAGAGAAGATGTGAACTCTGTTAAAAGATCTTTTACTTGATTCACCACAAAGACAAGAGGAAAAATGGATGAGTGATATATTATCATGCCTCTGCAGGATAAATGTACCTTCAGACAACATCTTCATAGGGTAGTTAAAACGAACATTAATTTTTGTATGAACCACTCGCAACCTGTTCTTTACTAAGCAGCACGACTCCCACATTATCCACTTTACGGACAACAAACAACTGGCTATGCATGAGCTTCATACTCCATATAGGGCAAAATTAAGCCACACCCCTTTGGTTTTTGCAGTTCATGGCAAATTTTGATACCCTTACAGGACCATGGTTAATGAAGACAGAAAATCTGAACATGGGCAAAGGGATAAATTGCCTTTTCTGGGGGCAGTCCATCAATGTGTATCCAAGATATAAGTTCAATGTATCACTTTCTTCATGAAGTATATTGTCAATAGTGTATTGCTGATAAACAATAACTACTACAGCATGCAAACAGAGAAGGAGCATCTGAGCATCAGTGGATGTAGATTTATTTGTGGTGTTTGATCAGATTAGTTACTGAGGGAAAAGGAGGGAGATACAGATCGCGGCTGGGTTAGCAAACACGCCCGCCACCACAGGTTTGAATTATGCATGTTTTAGCACAGATTAGATGGGACCAATGACCCCTACCCTAAACCAGGTCTTCCCCTGTCATACTTAATGTAAATAAAAACACCCTTCTTTAGTCATACTGGATAATTTGTTTTTCTTCTAGCACAGACTGCCTAAGCTCTAGCTGTTGTTGTGTATGGTGGCTTTTGTGGATGATTTTGTTCTTGGTATTGTTTTTAATGCTGTCCTGTATTTTGTGTTGATTTTGTTATAGTTCTGTTGATATTGTTGTAGTTCTGTTGATATTGTTGTATGTTGATATTGTTGTAGTTCTGTTGATTCTGTTGTAGTTCTGTTAGTATTGCTAGCAATACGGGTAAGGAGTGTTGTTATTTGTTAAAGTACTACACATTTGAGGACAACGACTCTCACTTCAACCCTCCCTCAACCTTTTAGCTTGTTAATCCACATAAATCATTGCATTTCACTGAATTGATATTTGTGGCTTATACACATTTCCAAACAGCAACCCCCCGTAATTCACCGCAGCTCCCGAAAAAATTCATTGAATAACGCATAGGCGGGGTTGAGTATATATTTCACGGAGCTGCTACAAGCATATGACATACTGAGAGAGTCTGCGCTTCATTAGGCCAGGCTGTATCACATGTCGGCTCGCTCGGCTATTAGCATCTTACTAACTGACCTTGTTTGGCCTTGCGTCTCATAATTCACTTAGCTAGGAAAACACACGTATCTCCTGCAAGGAACATGCATCGTCTACACGGTGGGGGAGTGGCTCTCATCCGTAACAGCAATCTCTATCTCCATCTCCGGTCTTGTCTGAATTCTCGTTTTCAACATCATCGGCAAAAATCTCTCCTGATCTCTGCCCTCTTACCTTTTACATTGCCATACTTTTTCTTGTTCTTCTCTCTCTTCTTTTCCTGTATTTCAATCCCTGATTCCTCACCTAGGACTCTCTATCATTATTTGATGGAATTTTTCTTAGTGCACAGTTCCTCCACATTTAAAACCTCTTCTCCATATAAATTACAATGTCTACATCTTTTTCTGTTTTGACAATCTCCCTTCCTTCTGCTTTCATTCACCTATTCCAATTTCATTGTCTGTTAATTACCCGCTCCTTCCATATTACCTTGACACATGAATACCTGCCAATAGTGTTTCCTATCTTTTCATCTCAATTCCCTCTCTACCGTTTGTCTTTTCCATCCTCTTTCATTTTCTTGCTCCTCTATCCGTCTCCAAATCTATCTCCATGTACCTCTGTATCTCCCCTCCATATATTTCTCTTCATTAACATATCAATCCACTTCCATTTCACGTGCAGTAGCTCTATCTACTTCCATCTTTCTTATCCACAACATCTACCTTCCCCATGTTTTTTACACGGACGCTTGTTATCTATACCCTGCTGCAACATTCTCTTTAACAGTTTTTCCTCACAACCATGTTTCATCGGGCTTAAAAGAATATCTAAACTGATACAGCAGTACTCTCTCTTTTACATGAATGTTTCAATGATCGATTCTAATGAAATACAAATGTGAAAGTGCTACAGTACCAAAGCCAGAAAATTCCCTGCTTTTTTAAAACTCATTAAAAAATTCACCTACTATTGGCAGCACAACCATATTGTATAGCTTTTCCTTCTGCTTATTACAAACCGATTTTGTTGAAGTATGATTTTATTTGGCAGTGAAAGGGCAGGTGCGACTACCATGATGAATAATAGACCGTCAACGCACAGACCCGGAATAGCGCTGCAAATTATTGAAGGAGCCCTGCCTGCGTCATTGGCCAGTATGTGGGACTAGGGACAGGGGCACGCGCAGGGATGAGCCAGCATCGCTTGTCGCATCAATTTGAAAACGGCTGTAATTATACCAGAGGATGATGGGTGGTGTCCACTTAAATGAAGATAATTTCTTTCCAATGAGTGAGACAACTGCGGACACACACAGGGGGAGTATATGATGAACGAACAAGGATCACAAATATGTATCTGCCTGAATAAAGATCTATTATTTCATCAGATTAGATTCTATTTTAGCTCTTTGCATGTCATTGGCAGTGTTGGGAACAGACACCAATCTCATTGAAGATAATCTTACCTAGCAAAGAGGTAAAGAGTAAGAGTAAATCAATATAGCTTTAACATTAATGTACGCCTGTCCTTATGGCAGGGGCACCTTATAACATCTCACATGTACAGTGTATGTTACATGTACTTGTATGAATTATAGTGAAATACATCAACCTGATTAAGAAATACTCATTGATACACACAGGCAGGTGAAGGACTGTACGATACACTTTCCATCCACAAAATGTATTTTTGTTCCCAGGTGACCTATTTCCATGTGACAAGTTTGGCAGTAATGTTCACCTTATCACCCTGTTGCTAAGAAATTAGGGCTGTTTCTAATAATTTCATCAACACATTGAGAGGTTTTTACAATGAATGCTATGAGAGGTAGACCCTTAAACAATAATAGAGAGAGAGAGAGAGAGAGAGAGAGAGAGAGAGAGAGAGAGGTGGGAGGTGGGAGAAAGACAGAGAGAGAGACAGAGAGAGAAACAGAGAGAGAGACAGAGAGAGAGACAGAGAGAGAGAGGTGGGAGGGAGAGAGGAGGGAGGTATAGAGAAGGAAGATAGAGAGTGGGTGAGAGAGAGAGAAAGGGAGAAAGTGAATAAGAGAGACAGAAAGAGAAGGGCAGAAAATGGAAGACTAAAAGAGAAGTGAGTGTGAAAGAGAAAGAACAAGAGAGAGAGAAATGAGTGAATAAGGGAAGGATAAAGAAGAGATGAGGATAGAGAAACAAAAGCGAGACAAGAGGGTGAACGAGACAGAGAACTAGAAAGAAAAAGAAAGGACAGAAAAAGAGAAATGAAAGAAAAGAGAAAGAGATCAAGATAAAGAGAAGAGGAACAGAAGAGGAACAGAAGAAAGGAGGTAAAGAAAAAAGAGGAAGACAGAAAGAGGGAAAAGAATGTGAAAGAGAAAGAGAAAGGAAAGAGAAAGGAAATAGAAAGGAAAGAGAAAGGTAAAAGTGAAAAGAGGAAAAAATTAATAATAGAAAAACAAGATAGAGAGAGGGGCATACATCATGAGTAGAAGGCATTACTAATCTACTGCTGATGTGAACAGACTCAGATAAATAGGGAGGCAGGTAGCAGTAATGCACCAAGGAAGTGTCTACTGACTGTACACACTGGAAACGGGGCGCATTCCTTGCATAAGGGTCTATCCAGAGCAGAGCCGTGTCCTTGGCAGGGGAGGGGAGGGGGGAGTGGGGGTACTTTGAGGAGGGGAGGGGATCAATGGATGGGGATGAGTTAAGGGTAGCTGAAAAGGAAAAAGGGGTAATTGAAGGGGGAAAGGGGGTAGTTGGGTGGGGAAAAGGGGGAAGTTTGAGGAGGTAGAAAGTAGTTGAAGGGGGAGAGGGGGTAGTTAGAAGGGGGTGCTTGGAGGGGGGAGAGGTGGTAGTTGAATGGGGAAAGAGGGTACATGGACGAGGAGAGGGGTATATGGACGGGGAGAGGGGAACTTGGATGGGGAGAGGGGTACATCTAAGGGGGGTAGTTACAGGGGGTGAGGGGGTGAGGGGGTGAGGGGGTGAGGGGGTGAGGGGGTGAGGGGGTGATGGGATGAGGGGGTGGTTGAAGGGGGGAAGGGGCACTTGGAAAAGGGGATAGAGGGAAAAGAAGAGGGGGTCGGAGAGGGAGTACTTATATGTAGAGGGGGGAGGGGGTATGCATACTTAGATTGGGGGTGGGGGTGGGGGCTCCAAATGCACCTTGCTATAACTGTGGTCAGATGAATACCGCTGTTAGAGTCAAAGTCAGTGTGCATATTTTGTGCTTGATAATGTAAATGTATGTCCGTCATATCATTAACTGGTGAATTACAAGTCCATGACTAGACATCAATGGTCACATTCATGAAGCCTTACTAAGTCTACTTAGTGGCAAATGCACTGAGCACGATGCATAATTTTCAACAGATTATCATTCTAGTAAGGTTTCATGAATATGACTCCAGTAACATATATCTTCCTACAGCTCAAAGTACAAGTAAATCAAATGAGCAAGGGGATGAAAATGTTCTGAGACATGGAGAGGGGGGAAATCTAATTCAGTAGCAATGATATCTTTTCAATGACCTATAATCAGTGAATGCATGCAATCACTGTTCCAGTGATCTCAAGCTCCAATGTATGATTTGCATTATAGCAGAATTTAGGCCACAGAGAAATACCATTCCCTTTGGCTCTTCTTTGCATTGTGGGATCTCCTTCATCCCCAGCCCCCCTTCTGTCATTTGTTTCACTGTAATTACCCACCCCCCCCCCCCCCTCAACCCCTTATTGTGCACATTCCCATCCGGACACAAGAAAGAATGAAGTTATCAGCCCAAACTACAAGTAAATCGTGCGAGCGAGGAGATGAGAGTCATCGCTCATTTCAGTCAGCGTATTTAGCCCAAAGTGTCAGAAAAGCATTATGCCCTTTCCATCAACTCAGCCAGGCACCGACCCCCCTAAGAGCAATGCACATCTCTGTCTCAACAAGACGCCAACTCCCCACGCACATGCAGTCCCACATATTTACATGCACGCCATGTCCCATCACTCTTCCTGTGGTCCCATGCATAGAGGTAGGAGTGGTATGTAGCGTCTGTCCCTACACGGTAGAGGCATGTCTGAGAAAGGGATTATAGGGACAGGCATGTTTGATAGATGGTGGTGGAGTCGCTTAGAGTCTGTAGACGTCATTTGCAGCTTTTCTGACTTTTCTCTCAGTGCCTGCTTTTGAAAATGTCAAAAAGAAGTGTAAACCTCTTCATTTTTCTGAGATTATACTAGCAACTGTATATCAAACAAGGAGATGGTATCACATCTCCAAGAGATTGGAAAGCATTTTTAACCATTTCACATGGTGATTCCTCTTTGTAATTTTCCCCAACATGTAGAAAAAGGAAACGGGAAAAATATATCCCTTTGACATTTAAGATATAATATTAATTGATCTTAAGCTACACGACTGATTTCCATTCTTGAACATTAGAAAACAAATATATGTTCCAAAATACTGAAATATAGTATACATTTCAAACAAACTGCAGATAATTGTAGCTCATTATCAGTTTTGTGTGGCAGTAGGATATTAACTATTGGATATATCCACGACTGTCTGATGAAACTTATGGGGGTTTTAGTATCCGTATTGACTACAATCTTAAGTTAAAACACAGAGTTTTAAGAAGGCAGCATATTTTAAGGGTGTTTGTTCAAACTGTTAAAGGAAGAGTTTTCTGCCCACCCACCATGTTCAAAAAGCTACAAGAGAGTGCTGCCTTTTGACTTTTGTGCAAATCACTAATCGCCTAGGAGGTAATATTTCATTGGAGACAACCCGAAAGATGAACCATTTCACTGTCTTATCAGTTGCTGAAATCACTCCTTACATCTTCCATTCCCGGTCTAATGTTTCCCTCCCAGTCCTCTCTCCCTTTCGCTTTCTGCTCATTTCTCAATTTTTAATCTCTGCTCGCTCTCCAGTCTCTCTGCCCTTGGCATTTTGAATGGGAGGGATTCCAGTTTGAGCTGGCATCTAGTCAATACAGCCTGAGATATTATAGGTCATCATCATCTGCACTTAAGAGATTGCTACCTCCATGCACAGCTCTGATAGGAGACATTCACTCATGAATGGGTTCATTATTCACCTCTCAGGGTTCCCTGCATTTCAAGAAAACAAAATTCCCTGATTTTTCCTTGATTTTCCCCTGATGAAATCTCAAGTTTCCATGATAATTATTTCAACTCATTTCCAGTTTCACATGTTTTCTATAAAAAAAAAAAAAAAAATACCCAGACAAAATAAAACAGAGTGTGACTGACTCCTCTCGATTTTGGGGCCAATAAAAATTCTCTTGATTTTTCCCTGATTTGAGGCATTTTCATCACATTCCCTAACATTTCACAGACTGGAAGAAAGTAAAACAATTTCCCTGATTTCCCTGATGTACTGAGGACCCTGCCTCTGCTCTTAAAGGTGAGGTTTAGAAGTGGTACAGACTACAAGCCCTGCAATGAACAGTGTGCCCTACTGTAATGACTATGGGACCCAGACTGGTTTCATTTACAGATATTGAGAAGAAATCATCTAATATTGATCAAATTTAATAAAATCTAAACCCAATGATGACAGCACAACAGTTCCGCCATGATAACAACCTATCATCATTATCATGTATCTTCAATATGCGGACCTCAACTTCTTGTGCTCTTTCAGAAACACATACACACACACACACACACACACACACACACACACACACACACACACACAAACACACACACACAAACACACACACACACACACAAACACACAAACACACGCACACACACACACACACACACACAAACACACATAATGACGCATTGAAGCTACATGGGCAAGCCCCCCACCCCACTTATTCCTCTTCTAGGAGTGCTAGTTCACCAGACATGATGTGATTCAGCACAAAGCTCCTTAATTAAGACGGGAGTTTTCTGGAAATCCAATAATATCCCTAATCTCTGCTCTCATCTCGAAGCAAGAGAGAAAGAAAAGAACAAAAAATCCTTGCCGAGACCCTCAGACTCCCGGCAAAAATGGGCACAAATTTGTCCCAATTTGTGTCGTGTCCTAAATACCTTGGTGTTGCGAGGAAATGATACCGAGGTATTTAATTCAGCAATTCTCTCGGCAGTGTCACGCGATCCTGGCTTGATAGAGCGGAATGCTTGCCCATAATGACTGCCAGGTTCACAATCCTTCCCATTCACATAGCCTGAATTTACATAGACAGGGAGGGGCAGGGCACATCAACGATTGCAGGAGGAGGGAGGGGGGATATTAAATGTTCAGGCAAAATGTACAAAGTTTGCTTGAATACTTAATTTCTATCCTCATAAAATCGTGATCTTATGTTAACTATGAAAAAGAAATTTGGGATTCAAATTACAAAGGAGATGCAAAATGGATTGTGAAGATAAATGAGTGGATGGTTACATCTTTTATTGGGAGTATCCAAGCAAAAAAAGCCCAGGATAATTTGAATTCTCGTCTCTTTTTTCTTAGATATTTGCTGATCTCTTTCACCTGTGCCACCCATTGGTTATCTCCTGTATAAGGATGTCGTGAGGAATGCTGTAAAGATCATCCTCCTTATCATAATCACATGTCGCACCCTGCGCACACACCTCTCCTCAATCCTGCCACCTTTCTGCACATGTGGCAAGGCGCGGCAGTGGCGGCCCCGTGGTGTGAGGGGACGGGTAGACACGAGACAGAAAGAGCGGAGGGAGAAACCCTTCTGTGCCGGCTGACCAGCGCTAATCACATTTTCATGCAGCATTTTCTGGGCTGCTGGGTCCGGCTGCAGAGCTCTCACCCTTAGCACGCACCCCTGGGGGCTCTGGTTCAGGGGAGGGAGAGGGGTCGCCACCGTCACCAGGAAGAGGGGGAGGAGGGGGGAAGGACTGAGGAGGAACAAAAAGGGGACAGGAAAAGATGGAGAATGAGGAGAAATGTCTACATGGTCTAGCCGCAGAGCTCTTAACCTTATCATGCACCCCTGGGGGTTCTGACTCTAAGGGAGGGGTAGGAAAGGGGGAGAGCGGGGGATATGCGAAGAGAGAGAATGAAGGCATGAGAGAAATATCTACATAGTCTAGCTACAGACCTCTCCCTGTTATCATGCACGCCGGAGGCAGGGCGGGGGGGGGGGGGGGGGGGGGGGGGGGAGGGGTTAGGAGAGAGGGCATAAGATTGGGGGTGGGGGTGAAAAGGAGACAGAGAGAATAAAGGCACAAGAGAAATGTCTACATGGTCTGCAAAGCTCTCACCCTCGTAATATGTGCCTGAGGATTTTATTCAATGATGGGGGGGGGGGGGGGGGTTAATAGGCAGTTGAAAGAGGAAGGATTGGCAATGACAAAACAATAAAATGGAAAGAAGAAGGAAAGACATTTTCATAACACATTTCCTGGGCCATGGGAGTTATCTACAAAGCTCATACTCATTTTGATATAAGCCCTTAGGTCCTTTTTTTGCAGTGGGAGGGGGAGGGGGTGACAAAGGTTAGGGTAGAAGTGATAGACATGGGGAAGAGGTAAATGAGTGAAGAGAGATTGAGGAATGACATTGCCATACAGTACTTGCTAGGCCTTGGGACTCTTCTACAAAGCACTTCTTTTTTGTCATTGTTCTGATCTCAGCTTGCTGATTATATATTTGGTATAAATAATGGTTTAAAGAGGAAGAAGGTTGAAGAGTAGAACCATAACTGCATGAAAGGAGAAACTAGAGAAAGGTAAAAGACACGGGAAAGAGAAAGAGAGGGGTGAGCGAGTGAATGAGAATGAAAGAGAGAATGAGAGAGAAAATGAGAGAGAGAGAATGAGAGCAAGAATGAGAGAGAATGAGAGAGAATGAGAGAGAATGAGAGTGAATGATAGAAACTGAGAGAGCAAGAATAGAAAAGTGAAATGCTAAGAAAGAAATAGAGAGAGGGTGGAAGAAGGGAAAGTACAACACTGATGTACACATATTTTAATCATCCCCTGTGCATGTATTCATCAATCTTCAATCTTCATCTTCATCTTCATATGTGTCGTAAGTCATAACCCCATACATATTCTGTGTGCACTCTAGGATTGATATACCATCAGCAATCGGGCACAGCAAAATAATACTGGCATTCATCACTGTGCACCTATAGTACATAACATTAGTTGCAGGATAAAGTAACGGACTACAGCAAAATGATTATGTATCATAAACTGAAGCTACAACAATCCAATACACAGGAATGAGAGACATGGTGAGTCAAATTGATGTAGATGTGCACAATGGAATGACAGGTGTAATGGACGTGACAGACTGGCATCAAACTGCCCCCGTTCCTGAGGCTCTCCCTAGGTGTACAGCCAGCCAGAACCCTGGGGTGGAAACATATCACATGAGACCCCACCAGCTCCAAAGCCCATAAATTTCTTACAAGCTCTCCCAATCATAGTTTAAAGGGTAGAAGGGGGAAGTACTTTCAACTTTGACTTAGTTCGCTGTCAATTGATGCGCTGTCTAATGGAACAAATGAAGCAGATGGCTTGCATCCTGTATGCATGGTTTTCAGGGATGTAAAGTTTATGTGAATAGCTAACCTTTCTGAATATTTAATCTCTTGAACACCATGATGGCTTTGGTAAGCATGTGTAGTTATAAGCAAAGCATACATTTAGGTTGGTGGGAAGAAAACTGCCTCAAAAAGGTAAAAATACTCCAGACAACAAACCACTTAGTTGTATCTATATTATTGTGTTACTATAGGAACAATTCCTGCTTTACATAGAATAATGTCAATATCATTTTGAAAATTTAGAACATACAGGTAGATTGATGATTTACTATAAAGTGTTAATCTCAATTGTTTTGTTTTTTGTTTGTTTTGTCAATTTCACTGAGTAAATTTTTCAATAACTTCTTATATCTTAAAACAATAACAGAGAGGAAAATGTAAAATCCTATTAAAGAACTATTGATATAAAACACAAAATTCATACATAGAAGTAAGAAACAGGAAGTTTTTAAGGAGAAAAATGAATGTTTTTTTTTTTTACTATTGGTATTCATACTAGACTCAAAATGTAAGGTCACTCCTTCAGGTCTGTGTTAGAGTAACACTGATTCTTGAAGTGATGTAGAGGTGTATGGTGTGTAAAATATAGGGGTTTTAAGGAGAAAAAAAGAAGTTTTGGATTTATACTAGACTCAAAATGTTAAGTTGCAAATTCTGGTGTGCTTCAAAATCACAGTGCTCCTTTAAGTGACGTAGAAGTGTAGAATATCAGCCCAAGGGGCCGTTGATTCTCTCCTGTTTCTGACCCTTTTATGCTGTGAACTCAGGACTTGACCCGCAACTCCACTAGAATAATTCACTCAGGCCCTGTTCACATGAATAGTAACGCTAACAGCACCGTCTCTTTCTTGTAAAATTATCACGTTTCACTGTTCTGTATTCCCACAACTGACTGGAGGTTTCCAAACCAATCTACTTCATGGGTGCCCTCGAAACAAAACCATTTTCATGGAGTACCATTTAGTAATTTGTAGGAAACATTGCTTGGATGAGGTAGTTACAACTAACAAAAGTTCAAAATCATTTTTAATAAAAAATGAATAAAAAGCATGTACAAATATGTCTTGTAACTGTAGAATGCATTACAAACATAAACAAAAACTATTGGTGTTTCAAGTTTCTACAGTATTTCCATTAAAAAAAAAATGTGTTAATTACTCAAGAAATCAAGATATAAGGCAAGAAAATTTTTAATGAAAATCCTTTCAACTCAAATGTTTAAAATATGACAGACGCTGTCTTTACAAGCCAAACACCCCAAGATGGTGATACATTTATATGTATCACCAATCTGAATCGAGGAGAAAACCAAGTTACACTTCTCTTTCATCTCATCTGAGCGAAGCTCACCCTTTTCTTCAAGATTATAAAATGGGATGAAGTGGCGAGTCCCTAGTTCCCCACTGGCTTTCAATAAGACATTGAATCTGTCAGCACTCTGCTAAACGGAATCAAAACTTTCCACCTCAGAGGGGGAAATCCTGACACCACTTCCAAAACAGAGGTGCATGTTTGCCCCCCTCTCCTTTAAAACAGATCGCTCTATTTCCATGGGGTCTTTTTCCCTTAATGTAGGAAAAGGAAATATCATTAAAGAGCAATTTCTTTCTGAATCTTCTTTTTTTTTTTTTTGCTTTTTAATTTGTAGCTCTATTTAAGCAAAATCAAACAGGCTGACAAAAAGGCCTTTCTTTCCCTAAATCAAATAAAACGTGTTATTTTTCAGCAAGAAAGCGTGGAGAGTTCACAGCATCGGTCAGGTATAGTAAAAGGGCAAATACTGATTATTTTAGCCAAATTGACTGGTGTGACTGTGTTGTTGTTGTTGTACCTTACTGTATGTGTAGAACAACTGAACAAGAGGCCTCTGACCACACATGTCTCTCGAAGCAAGTGCCAACCCTGGCAGCCACATTAATAAAAACTACCCTACACAATTATCCAATTTTGAATGGAGACGTGCCGTGTGAAAGTTCACGAAATGTTTCCTTCAAACAATGGATAATTATATCACTTTTTTTAACAGAGTACACTAATGGCTCCAATAATATCTGTATGACGTCATAATGATGTAAGCATGAACGTGCCATACAACACAATCCCCACGTATGACGTTGAGCAGTAGAGAGGGATGTAAGAAGAATAGGCCCACACTTTCAACTAATAATGGCTCCGGACGTGAGGAAAAAAACGCAAATAATCAAATAACTGTGTGCAAAATATATCTCTTAAACAAGTGACGTAAACGAAAATGGACAGTACAGCAGGGGGAATATAACATTTTATTAGCAGTGGCAACTTTTGGAGCTTGCTATCAGTGATATTCGTAGGCTACCCTGAACCCTGAACTGCACAAATTCAAAGGGGTTCTACTCCTATACATGGGGGCTCTTTTAAGCATTGCAGTGGATGAGGGGTGGGGGGGGGGGGTGACTCGTAGTAAGCCCCCATGTAATTGTCGTAATTTGTAGTCATACTAACAACATCTGAAGAGAGCTTAGAGCTGCTTAGAGAGGAAGATGCACTTTTAGCAATGCAATTAGACAAAGCCCCTCACCAAGGTGCAGCATAGACATGTAAGTAAATTTGGATCGGTAGGTACGCAAGTGTTACCTAAACAACGCTACGTTCTTTGAAGTTATTTATTTGCGCACGCCATGTTCCGCCTCGCGTTGGGGATGAGAGTTAATGGTGCGTTAATGAGGATCCTATTACAGGATGCCATGTAAAGCTGTTAAAACATGCAAGAGGGTTCTAAGCGACTTAGGCCTGACTTAGGGCCAGTCTGGAGAAGGTTGCTGCCACAGAATTGGCTTTGGGGTAAGTAGGACTGGATTAACAGAGGGCACCCAGAGGTGTTGGGGGGGGGGTGCTCAATGCATGTCCAGTGAGATAGGGGGGAGGGGCATTATGGAGATGGAGGAGGGGCACTAAGGAGTGTAATAGTAAGGGGAAGAGCAGTTTCTTCATACCAACATAGACTATGTTTCCTGACTTTTGTAAATGGGACGGGCCATCTTTAACAGTGTCTGCATATGATTTGAATGTTTTTCAAACTTGATCGTAAAACATGTACAATTCAGCTAAGTATTGCCAATCGTGTTCTGATGAACAATTTGAATTAAAACAATAATAATAATAATAATTAACCTCCTTTTAACATGTTCTGCCAATACCAGAAGGCACAATTGCTTCCTAATTAAATGAAATTAATAAATGAATTGAATTGAATTGAATAATACTACCACATGGTTTTACAAACATACTAGTACATTGATTGATACAGTTTGGCTTCTAGGCTGATGGACATTTCTGATCCAAAAAAGAGTCAGTCTCTAAGGAAAAAAAAACTTAATAATTCTCCTGTATTCACAGATTGAGAATGATTAGTCTATTGCAGATAAAGCCTCCCATTGAATAGTTTGGTTTAGAAATGCCCAAGAGGCAGGCTGTTAGGCTATCACTGATCACTTGGCTTGTGGCTTGTGACATGATTTCACAATCAGCCTGCCATGTGTGACTCCACATTCTCATTCTTCCCTCCTTGTGCCTGCTGCTGGTTCTGGGGTCAATAAATGTCAGAAATGATGGGAGAAAAATGCCAGCCATATCTGGCCTTTTGACCCCTGACCTCATCCTCAGCATGTGAGAAAGTTTCGGCTAGGTTCATCTCACAGCAGTGTGTGTGTTTGTGTGTGTGTGTGTGTGTGTGTGTGTGTGTGTGTGTGTGTGTGTGTGTGTGTGTGTGTGTGTGTGTGTGTGTGTGTGTGTGTGTGTGTGTGTGTGTGTGTGTGTGTGTGTGTGTGTGTGTGTGTGTGTGTGTGTGTGTGTGTGTGTATGTGTGTATGTGTGTATGTGTCTGTACATAGATTTCAGAAACATGATCATAGTGGCAACATGAATGTAATCACTCATCTGACGTGTAGTAATACTAATTGTGCTAGCAATGAAGAAACTCCAGTGGGTTCAAGGTAATTTTGGATTAATTTTACATTAATTGTTTTCAGTACAATCACCATCACCATCACCATCACTACCCAAATCACTATCTCCATCACCACAATACTGAACAAGTACTATTCATCATCCGTATTATAATTCAATTCACTCCTTTTCTTCAAGTTTATTTCATTTTCTTGTAACATATATCTACAGTAAATATGGAAGCTCCAACTGAATCCAATAAGTGCCCAATTAATAAATATATTGTGAGCCTATCAATTCTGCTTCACGCTTCATATGAACGCCTGAGAAGGATTCTACACGTAGCTGTATATTGTACAAGGGCTATCACTTGCTATACTTCTCAACTGGCATATTTTTAGCAGCTGGGGTCGTGTCGCTGCAGGATAGCAACTAGGAATAATGGGCAGGTTTAGAAGGGGGTGGATTGGCTAATTGAAAGGTCACACATGTTTGTAACGAAGTTAGCAGGAAAATATTTCCATTGTAAATGCCAGAAACAGGAGTGAGACGGCTCAGTTGGGTCATTATGGCGAGGATAGGACAAAGAAACCTTGCAAGGAATTCAGCCCTGGTGCTGTAAGGAAACCATTCTTCCATTGTGCTTCTAATTTCTTCTATTACTCCTCATCCTCATCATCACAATGGTATCATTGTTCTTATATAATTGCTCTTATTGCTTTAAACACTATCAAGGAATGCACCTATACAGGACAGAGGAATTAATCAATCAAAGATTGGTAAAAAGCAATTCAAAAATTCCAGAATGTACCTTATGAGACTTTCTTTCATTACACAGTTTTGATACATTTTGTAAAAAGATTAAAGAGATTGTCTCGTTTGCTTCAGCAACTCAAACTTTTGTCTCTCCACTAAAAAGAATTGATGAAGTTGAAATGGCAGCAGAACAATCATGAGAAGGAAGAAGGATTTGAGTTCAAAATGCCAGTTTCATTTGATTTATTTCATATCTAAGAGAACTGTCAACAATTTTTGATTAATGGGATTCCATTTTAGATTAACCTGTCAATGTCTGACAAACTCATCAAATGGTTAATTGCCTGATGTTGAACAGTCAAATAACACAAACATCTCACTGCTTTCTGTAACATGCAGCAATGGACATTTATAATTACCAACCTCCTGAAATGAGTGGTCTAAGACCATTGACGCACAACATTTATTACTAATTACTAATTCTGTCAGAAATCATGCTCTACAATAAAATTAATCATGGTTGTCATTTCATCATCTTTAATTTGATACCAGGTTGTTGCATAATAATCAAAATAATGTTAAAAAGGTGCAATCATTGGTGAGCAATTAATATGGAAAGCATGTTTGAAAGGCAGTGTATGGAGAAAAAAAAGAAGAAGAAGAAAGAATGAAATCAGAATTCATGACAACACAACCCAACAGTTTCATTTAGAAACATTTTCATGCTTGGCAAACACCTTTGCAATGTGTAATTTTGTTCTGAGCTCCTGTCACATTTGCAAATTAAGACTCCAAACATTGACAAAGTCCCTGCAATGTCTCTCTCATCTACCTTCAATCAATAAAAAGAGGGGAAGAGATATGTTTTGCCATATCTACTAGATGTGGGGGGGTTTACCAGCTTATTTTAATATGGGATTGTGTAAGTTGGCATCTTCCATCAATTGTTTACAACAGTCATTATTGCTTCCTACTTCTTTTCCTGGTTTATTGTAGCCATGACATTTTTCTAATTATTGCCATTTTCAACATAATCAACTTTTATTTCATGCTGAAATATAACATTCACTGGCTGTCTCCATACAGGTTAGACGGATTGTAGAGTTTAAGCAAAACAATGTGCTACTGTGATAATTTCAGTTAAAACTTAAGTACATGGAACATGTATCTACATGTATGTTTAGTTCTTAGCTGGTTTTCTTTGGAGGAATTGATGAGAAGTAGTAATGCACATCATATCTGGATATGTTTCAACACCTCATTTGCAGGTGCACATCCTGAGAGTAAACAGACAATTTTGCAGACCAGCATGCATATAATGTGAGATCAATTAAGGCAAAACCCACGCTTTCTTCCTTTATGATCCATCTGTCTCCTTTCCTCTGTCTCCTTTCCTCTGTCTCCTGCCTCCCATCTCTTACTTTGTATTTCCCTACCTCCCCCCCCCTCTCTCTCTCTCTCTCTCTCTCTCTCTCTCTCTCTCTCTCTCTCTCTGTCACTGCGTGTGTGTGTGTCTCTCTCTGTCTGTCTGTCAGTCAGTCAGTCAGTCAGTCAGTCAGTCAGTCAGTCAGTCAGTCAGTCAGTCAGTCAGTCAGTCAGTCAGTCTGTCTGTCTGTCTGTCTGTCTGTCTGTCTGTCTGTCTGTCTGTCTGTCTGTCTGTCTGTCTGTCTGTCTATCTGTATGTCTGTTTGTTTGTCTGTCTGTCTGTCTGTCTGTCTGTCTGTCTGTCTGCCTGCCTGCCTGCTTGTCTGTCTGTCTGTCTGTCTGTCTGTCTGTATATCTGTTTGTCTGTCTGTCTGTCTCCATCACTTCCCATCTCTCTGCATGCCAATGCAAACCACTGAATGAGAAGGTTTGAAATGGCTTGTCAGAAGTCTGTACTAAGCTGGTAAGAATACCTAATATTGAATATGCTACACATTAATATCCTTGTAAATTTGGTGGGAATGAATAAGACACTATACACATACATGTGTAGGAATGTGCCACAGAAACAGATAGGGACAGAAAGAGGTAGTGGGAATGAAATACATTTATATGGGTAAATCTAGTCTTCTATCCTGTGGTCATACATGCAAAGTTTCCAGTAAGGTTGGGGGAAATGTCTGGTCCCTCAAAGCTCCTCAGACTCAGTGTAGTCTACAGACGCAAACCCTTTTAGTACATCAGTCAGTCAGTCAATGGGTCTGAAGCTGCAGAGACTAGCTTTAATGTATGTGCATATATTGTACATGCCTCCTAACTACTGAGACACAACTAGCAATCCAAGACATTAGTCTTATCGTCCAGACACATATTTTGAAAAAGTGGATTGAATTGAATAGAGTCTGTGCTGAGAGACTAGACTCTGGGGGTCCCCATCTCAGCAGGCAGCAAGAAAATAAACAGGGACAAGTACAAAAGCAAAGGCAGGACATTTACCCTCCAAACAGACACGCTCGGTCACAACACCTACCACAAAGACACGAAGCCAGACACAAATGTTTAGTGTTATCCCAATGCTTTCTTTTCATTGTTTGCTGTGAAGGAACGGCTTGGTTCAGTCCATTCACGCTGCTCCGTAAAAGGGGTGCGATCAACGCTTTTGCTCCGAGCCATTAACGACTTTTACCTCTGCCCTTGGACACCTCAAACTTCATGGGAATATTGAATGGGGGCTCGGTGTGAGTAAGCCCCTGCAATTCACAAAGGAGTACCCCCACCCCAACACAGAAGAAAAGCCCCAGTGAAGAGAAATAACCTCATAGAGTGTAATGCAAAACATGACATCAAGCTTTAAAAACAGCCCCTGAAAATAATATTTTTACCAAGATTGTTAACTATAAATTGAACTATATTTTGTGTTAAGTTGAATACTGCAGTTGACACAATAAAATAATATTGACTTTCATAGCTCCTAAAATCATACCAACACAAATTATCGCTTTGCTGAGGCTACTTTGTAAAGTTTTTGTCATCAAACAAGCTATGCTTTGCTAGTTATGTAAAGTTTACCCTGATTGTAAAAAAATCCATTTATCCAACAAAGAAATTTTATAGGGGCCCTTTCAAAATGATTGGGGTCTCTCTTTATGCTTTGTATGTACTAAATCATACTGAGCCCCAATGTAATGTGTACATTGCACCTTACATTCTTCATCCTGATATTTTGGCTCAGGATTGGCGCTTGCCTCTGTAAACTACCTAGTGGATGCACTGTTGGAAACTGTGTCACAGAATGAGAGTTGCTCAAACTTTTGAAGCCAGACTTAAAATCCTTAAATCTTTAATCCCCTCTCTCCCCAGGCCTCTTTCCAATCCTACCCACTTCATTACCTCAACATCCTACTTCCTCGTCCAATTACGCGCCCGCACAAATCAGAAATGAAGACTCTACAGACCCTATCAACGAGGAGAAGGCCCAGGATGGAGTGGGGAAAGTACACCGGGCTGCCTCTTAAGCTAAGCAGGTTTTAGCAGTTGGGCTAAATCAAGGGTGACACAGAAATTTAGCAAGACAAATTACACCTACCAGCTCTTCTTAGCAATGGAGTGGAGAGCCACAAGGCATTCAGCTTAGAAAGACAGAAACAGAAGATGAACAACCACAAGGAGAAGACAAACTCTTTGCTATTCTACAGCACGGACACCTTAAATTAAACCTTATATATGAAACAAAAAACCTGTCCAATTAAGTTGCAGGATTTGAAAGATGAGCAGTACTTCCGGAACGAGTTGGATGGGGAAATATCTTACAAAGCACAAGAAGCGCCCCCTATTGAGAGATATGTCTGGAATATCTTCAAGAAAGATAATAATGGCGAGGTCAAGGAGAAACTTGCTCATCACCTGGTTGTCTAGAGTACACATAGCCTAGAGTACAGGCTGGTGTACATTTTAAATCCAAGCTACCACTTATACACATTTAGGTCTGGAAGTGATAAGACTAATTCTCCTGAGCTACAGTCTATCCATCATGTTATGGTGAGGGGAGAAGAACTAAAGGGGGTTTAGTCTACTGCAGTCAGACCCATTGATTGTGTAGATTGAATTAGAAATGGCCAAAAGCCTTGAAGCCAGGCTAATGCAGACAGAATCCAATATGTGAGAATAGAATGCACCTGCCGCTCAAAGATACAGTGTAAAAGAGAGAGATTGTATCACGTTAGTGAAATGATGTATTGCATCAGATTCCTTTCATATGAATTTGGTGTTTTATTCCAGTAGGAGTTTGGTTAGAAAAGTGTGTTTTGGAATAAAATGACAATAAACACTCCATGACGATAAATTGCATAGGTTCTCTAACATATTGGTAACAAATATGTGGATTGCTATTATGCTGGTGTTCAAAGAGAAATGTTTAGTACACCCAAATGAGAAATCTTTTCCAAATATTAAGAATAAAAACAGAAGGGAAGAAAAGATAACATATATTGCAATTTCCTTTAGACAGTTCTGAATATCTAATTTGCCATGAGTGACATGCATCTCTGGATGGAACACGTAATATAGTTGCCGGTGTAACATATCTGTAGTTGAAACTCATTTTCCTCTTTAATGTTCTTTTAATGACCAGATGGCATCCTTGTTAGGAATGTTTGGATGAAGCCACTGGTGCCCATTGAGCACCAATCTGAGACCACTCTCTCTCTTAGTGTCCACTCCTGCTGTCCCGAGAGCGACTGGTCACTCTCTTGCTCTGCTTGCCCTTCTACTTATCGGTCAAACGTCAGATTTCTCCTATCCGTGGAAAACATCCTCCTCATCCCTACCCCTTGCCCCGTCGCTAGTCCAGCGGCTGGCCAGCCAACGGCCAGAGATCGATATTTGTCTTCCATCCGCCATATTTACCCATTAAACATTCTGGTCTGATCGGTGAGATGGGGATGTCAGACGGACGCACGGACAGACGTACAGACGAGAGAGCGTGCCTGAACTAACACTGCACCGCGTTAGCGTGCCCCACCAGCTATGTTTGCTTCCGTTGCAAACACACATTTGCGCAGGGAATTGTCTTTCCGTGCGGGTAATTCTCACCGGGGATTTCACAGAGTATCTTCTCCTTTATCAAGTGTTTTCGGAGAGTACATTTTTATTCGGGGAATTAATTCCCTGAACAGCGAGGAAGAGGGGGGGGGGGGACAAAAGCGTTTGGAGAGCTGTCAAATTGCAAGTTGCACGTCAATATCCGGATTCGTAATAACTCTGGGAAGAATCAACGAGCGTGTCTGGATATTACAATTGATGATGTGAATGAGATGGGGGATAGATGATACAAAGCAGCTTGTAACAAATAACATATCACTTTCTTATTCTTGTGACGGTATGTTCATCATTGTGTGTCAGTTCACATCCCTGTACTAAGGTCACTCTTACAATCTCTCAAGAATTGATCTTGAATGCAAACAACACACCACATTCATGTATGGCATGCATCAGAAAATGGTCACTATCCTTCAAAGACTTGTGTCAATCTTTCTTTACAGATTGCATGTTTCATGTTGATATCAATTACATATCTTAAACTTCAAGGTGGCTCTTCATAGAATGGCTTCACACACTGTGCTGGGACAATCTTGGTTCACAAGTACAAACCCTTGCTAGTTAGTTAGTCAGTCAGTCAGCATGAAACAATGGGTGTGACGGTGTGGAGAGACTAGCTCAAGTTAGTCAGTCAGTCAGTCAGCATGAAACAATGGGTGTGACGGGTGAGACTAGCTCTAATATCTCTATTGGGACATCACCTAGAAAATTAACTTTAACATTTGGTTCTCTTTAGATTATTCATTTTTGTGTGAATCCTGTTGTCATGGATTTGATGTGATCTTGTTCATGGCATGAACAATCGTTTGATCAATCCATCCTATCTTTAGTTTGAATCCATTAAGTTAACATTCAGGGCAACAATGCTCTAATGAGGGGATTTTCCCCCATGCCAGAATGACACCCAAGAATGTGTGGAATGTGTGGTATGCTAAGAATGTGCATGAAGGAGGTATGCAAGGAATGCAAGGAATGTCGACTTACCCCAGGTAAAATTTTTCTGTTGTGAAGTTCTTTCTGTGCTTTATCTGCAACAACCCCTGAATAGAACGTCACAAATGCACAACCTGGAAATGGGCATGAAGGAAGAAAAATGGGTGCTTAATTTTATATGACGGACCTTGTAAAATAGTTATCATCATGAACCCACTGGGGACAAAAGCCTTGTAAGAGCAAAATTAATCATTATTTGGATTGTAAATTGGCAACATCATTTTTCTCTTAATCAGATCTTTATTATAAAACAGAATAAACATTCCATTGGAAATTCAAATTACATACAATTTGGAGCAACAATTGTGCCAATTTGAAGAACAAATATAGTGATTTTCAGCACATAGCCAATTTTGCTACTTTAGAGCTTGTTATAATAACAATTGAAAACAAAAATTGATTAATGTGTGCATAAATCTGTGCTCTATTCGGTTCAATTTAATTCAACTTTATTTCACTCAATGCAAAACAATAAATAGACACATGAACATGAATAGAATAGAATATGAAACACAGAAAACCAATATTGCATGAGAAGGTAGCAGCCAGGAAGGAATAACCTTTTCATGGGCCCATCCAAAATTTATATCATGTGAAGTATATTCTATATTTTTGTGAATTAATTATGCTTGAATTGCAAGTAACAACATTGTAAAGTTTTGCATACCTTTACTCTCTCCTGTCTTCTTGTCACGTAGTACGTTGAGCTCGTAGACCGGACCGAATTCTGAAAACATCTCCCGCAGCTTGTCCTCCTCATAAGCCTTGGGGATCTGGCCCACAAACATCTTGAGGGAGTCTGGGTCCGGCTGGGCGGGCGGGGCGCCCGAGTCTACGCCTGTGTTCATCATCATGGGGGACTCCGGGGGGACTGCTAGGGGTCTCTGCAAGATTACAACAGGAGCGTATTATGAGATTAGATTGCATTGACAAAATAGACCAACATTTATTTTTTGAATCACTTTGAAATTCATGGATATCAACATTTGAGGTATGGGCTGCTTTTCCACGAGTGGTTGCCAACATTTGTATAACGAACCAACCATTCTTACATTTGTGGGCATCTGTAATTATATAATGTGCCACTTTTACGTTCATGGGTATTAACATTTGTAGTATGGGCCACTACATGCTCATTCTTCACATGGTATACCCTGAATGTGACATTTTGGATGGCTTGACCCTGTATGTTCCACAAACCCTTTTCCTCTCCTCTAGCTCCGTGGTCTGTGCGCAACACAGAAACTAATCCAGCCCTAAGCCTCTTATTCAATAGTGGTAGCAGCCTTTTGCAGCCTCTCAATACCCAACTATGAACAACCCATCAATTATCACATGCGACCGTAGGACTGAGAAAATTTAAACTCTGATCAAAATACATGATGGGAAATATGTTTAGGTCAAAATAACCTGGGGCTTTGGTACAAGATACAAATCTCTGCAGGTACTCTCTAAAACAACACTGTCTGGGTATTTTGTCTTACACAAGACCCAACCTGTGGGGCTGAGGAGACATTTCGGTCATCGTCTACCCTAACTTTGTCTCAGACTCCTGTAAACAAGGCAAGAGGGAGGAATTTATCTAGAGGGCTGGATCAGGAGGAACTAGTTTCCAGTGAGGACAGGGTTGTAATGACTGTGATGACCACCGTGCAACATGCCCTTTAACCATGGCCAAGGAGGTATTTTTGTCACCATTACTGTACCAGATTTTCTAGAATTTCAACCAAAAAATCCCTGATTTTTCTCATGCACTACAGCTACTTGTTCTGCAGTCAAAGAGGCTTCACTGAAAAAGCACATAGCCAGTTATCCGATGGATTTATGCAACAAAATATAACAGTCTGATTGCCTACTTTCAATTTTTAAGCCAATTCCAATTCCCTGACCTTTCATTGATTTGAAGGATTTTTATCAAATTCCCTGACTGGAAAAAAGTAAAATAATATTCACTGATTTCCCTGATGGGCTGGTAACCCTGTACACATAAATGTGATAGAGCAGTATTTCATCTGGTGTAGGAAGGGTTAAAGTTGTGCTGTATATGAGACCCATTGTTGCACATCTCACAATTCCATCTCAAAGCAAAAAGCTTCCATCAATAAGATCATTTTGAAATGAAAGGAGGAAACAGAACTGACATCTAAAACATGTTTTGAGATGGAAAGCATCCTTTGAATACATAGTACACAAGGTCAAAACATGAAGTAACATGTATGTTGATGCAGCGTTTTACCGGTACATGTGTAGCCTCTCAGTTTACATCATCCATTTAACCCACGCATACGTTTAGCTATTGGTGTCAAGAATACATATCATGAAACATTTAAGCAAGCTAGAAGTCTCCATGGACTCATTGACCTTTAGAATGAAACAAGCACATTCAGTTGGTACATTTGCCACGTGCCTGCCATCTTGTGCAAGCTTCCACATCAGCCTAAAGATGCATTTTGTGTTAAGCTTAATCTCAAAATAAGACAAATAGGGTCGAAAAACTTTTGCTAGCTTCTCTTGAAGTGGAGATCTATGTCACACAGGGCTGACATGGTTTTAATAAAAAATAAGATTTAAATCCACATCATTGACATGTGTTAAATTGAAAAAATAACTCCTGGGTACGTTTGAAAGATGCTCAAATTCCAAACTGTTTGTATTGATATGCAATAGTAAACCTTACTTGTATGTTAGATTGTGGAATCGTCATTAAATTAATCTGCTTTAAGGAATATACAGAGGTTCAAAATACAAACAAACCTATCAATAGTTTCTGCTGCTGTAGCTAATTCAAATGAAATAATTTACATAATTATTTATCCTTACTTGTTCCAACCCTAATATGACAGAAGAGAGATAGCAACATCTGCGGGTCCATGCAGGGACAAAGGAAGAGAGGGAGAAGGGGGGGGGTGGGACAGGGATGAGGAGCAAAGGGGAGGGGGAGAGGAGAGAAGTAAAGGAGGGGGAAAATGAAACATCAGAAAGAAGGGGCTAGTTGAAAACTAAACAAAAATAAGACAGAGAGCTGAAAGCATAAAGAAATAAGTGAAAGTAAAAGAACGAACAAAAGTAGAACTGAGATGGCATAAACAACCCCCTTCTCCATGCGGGCACTGCATGCTGAGCCATGCGGAATGCAGTAGACCTCTACCGGTCTTAAATCCCCTGTAATGAAATCAGCATACACGGGACCATTAACGAAAAGCGAGGCCACTGCGAGGACGGGAAAGCCCTGACATTTACTGAGATATTCTCTGCGACGACAGACAAAAGTCAACAAGCCGGCCGCAGCCAACGAGGTATTTTGAGGGTGTCTTTTGCGGCGGAGGCTATTTTTCTTTTTATTCTCATCCCAGTTTTCAGAGTTGCAAAATGAGCCACACTTGCTCAGCTGTGTGTGTAATTATAGCAAAGCACCAACGTGGATTTCCAGTGGGTAGCTGCATACATTAGGCCTATGTTGTGAAGAGAAGGAGAGAAGGATAGATACAGGGAGAGACGTGAACCCTGTTCATATGGTACACCACTGATCCACAAAATGAGCTCAACATTTGTGGCAATTTTGCTCGAATGGCTTAGTGGAACATGTCACCAGCGCCCTCTTTGCTCTAGCTAGGGATGTCCAGCTGTCCATAACACCGCAATATTACTGCTTTCTCAGTGTAAAACGAACAGTGATTTTACCGAAGTGCATCAGTAATAACAGCAGTATTATCATGATTATGGTATATGAACGGGGCTATAGACAAGCAGTCAGAGGGAGTGTAGGGAGGGGGGGGGGGGAGAAAGGGTGATGAAAGAATGTCATTTGGTAACTTCATTGTGGAGGCATTAAAAGAGAGAGGATGGTAGCAAAACAGATAGTACGATAGAGAGGGGGAGATAGAGAGGGGAGAGAGAGAGATGGTGAGACAGAGAAGGAGATAGAGACATGGTTGACGGAGAGTGTGATAGACAGAGAGAGGGAATTATTGTGGATAAAGAGAAAGAAAGAAACAGAATTAAAAAATCAAGAAAGAGAAAAACGGAAGGCAAAAGACATGAGTGACAACTGGGAGGGGTAAGGTCTCACTCCCCGGCCATCAAACCATCACAGGATGAACAGCCACATTCATCCTGTTGTCTTTAAAAGCACAATGTTTGTTCACCTCTGCACACCAACCCATTTGCAAGTGACAAGAGTAAAAACTGCTCAATGGTAAATGCCCTTTTTTTTCCCAAACCCTGATCAAGCAGCACTCTACATGAACCCACATTCCAATCATCAGATAAGCCACTTACTATCCTGCCGTGGCACACTGTGGAAATATAAAGCATGGTATAGCAATCTATAGTAGATGTTAAATTACACTATGTCCATTGTGCTCTCTCATACACTCTATTCAGCTTCTGTCATCCTTACTCCCTCTATGAATAGCTCTATTCTGAAGGAATAACTGTAAAATCCCATGGCACTTTTACTCATATTGCAACTACTACAATAGCACACCCTGCAAGTACTTGCCTTTCTACAAAATACATACCATTTCACATCATAGTATGACACACTACATATCCCTGTCAAATACTTGTCGTATCTTGACACTGATGAGCATGGAAAAGACATTTTCAGCACAAATCTGTCTTCACGTCTGTATTAAGCCTCTTCTGCTTTTTTAAATATTTCCCAAATTAGGCATAATGAGGTAACCATACAATAAATGTGGGCGACAGATCCAGTACATTATTTTATGCAAGAGAATATTGCTTCATGCATATCTTTTGCAATTTCAACTTTCTTTTCCTACCATACTAGATGAAGTACACAAACCGCATGTCTATATGTTGAATGTACATGTACAGCAGGGATACATTATTACACACCAGGCATTGTTAACTGATATTTGCTTCTTCTTTCTCCACCACATCTGATGGAGTAAGCACACATTGTACACGTATGCAACTAATGCATTTAGCACTTCCACATACCATGCGTCTGTGTGTCTTCTGCCATTTTTTTTTCTCACCTAGAAATGAATGTATTAGGTTTACCCTTTTTTATTCTTTGCCCCACCATATGTGGTAAATTAAACATCCGGAATGTAAAATTTACATACTCTGTGTCGGAGTCACCCCAAATTCCTTATCTTGAGAAAGCTGTTTTCACCCTCTATCTTTCCCCTACCTGATTAACTAATCACACAGTTATGTGGACTATGTGTTTTTAGCTCACAGTCAACACACATCGCAACTTATAACCCACTTAGTCTCCACGCAGCATTTCTCTCCACACCATATCTGGTGGACTCGATAGCAATTTAGCATACAAGCCGTCCACGTCTCTAAACATTTTTTTCTTTCCACACCATGTCTGGTGGACAGTACTGCAATTACAGTGTGTGTTTAGCACACAAACCATACGTGCCTTCCGACAAGCACTTTCTCTTTTCTCCGCCATATCTGGAGGACTCTCCATGCCTGGAAAGCCCATTTAGCCCTGTACATGTCCTCTGCATAGTACTCACACAATAACAATAGCTGCTATGGCTAGTGGCTCGCGCATTATCACACCAGTATGCCTGGCAGTTCAGGAATGTATCAATTATTAACTTGAAGCTGTGCATACCTCCTCTTGTGTGTGTGGGTCTGTGTATGTGTGTGTGTGTGTGTGTGTGTGTGTATGTGTGTGTGTGTGTGAGCATGTGTGTTATAAGTGTTTGCTGAAAACACAATACTGTTTTCAATCAACACTGATTCTACTTCCTCTCACTATACTACTCGTACATCTTTGTATTATGTAATAATAACTAAACAGAGCAAATAAAATCTTCCATCACTCTCACACTAAGCACAAAGGACATACACATGTAGCTATACACCAAGGCTCAATGTTAAACCCTTTTCAGAGGCCCCTGGCTTCTTTTTTTTTTTACATCTCAACAGTTCAAAGGTTTGGAGCATACCAGGCACTGGTTTAGACCTAAGTATGCCGACTGGCAACTGCATATCTAAATTAAATCACTCTAAATAATATGTCCAGAATATACATATAATAAGAAGCACAGCAAATAAATTTGCTGATATCAGTTAAGATTCTACCAGTAACAAGAGGATACAGAATTGAATATTCCATATCAACCTACAAAACATGTTACCATTCCCTAATCAGACTAGCGCATCTAGCAATGAAATTCATGTGGTTGCTTTACCATTATTCTTATCAAACACCCTATTCACATGACCCTCATATTGTCCAGCTGCCAGTGAAGGATACTACACGTCTAATACATGTCAGCATTTGTCTGAACAGACCCCTGAAGGGTCTTGGTCTAATAGAGTGTATAGAGCAGAAAGATGAAGCCCTAACATGAATGGCTTCATGTAGAACCAATGTCTCATGACTGTACTAATCGCTATTCATGAGCACTGTTATAGGGCTGTCTCAGTTTTAATCAAGTTCATTTCTGAAAGGTTTAATTAGCAGATTGTACATAATCATACCTTACTCCCACATACAATTGGCAACAGATAAGTTTCGATACCAGTCCACAATCACCCCTGTGCATGCAGACTTTCTTAAATGAGTTTTAAGAGTTAACATCTTAAAGAACTAGTTCATCTCATTGGTTTGTGCACTATGTATGGTACAATAGTGCTGTTAACAATTTAAGTCATTCATACACTAACAAACTGACTGGGGAACCACCCAACCCAACAGAACCAACAAACATCCATAATTTTGTTTTCCAAAAGTATCTTTTATTTGATACACTCAAAATGGAATACAGAGATTCCTTTTCTGAACGGGGCACTCATCGTTTGCGTTAGAAGCGTTTGCACCCCCAATAGTACACCTACATGAATTATGCATGGCCCAGCAATGCACGGGGGACGCCAGATCCAGTGATAGCACCTCATTATCTTGCTCCCAGCCGTATTACTGCCACAGATCTCGCTTAGCTCGCTGCAGAGCCTTAACGCGCTGAGCCGCTATCACGCATTAATTTGCCCAAGACTCTCCTCCGCTTATTGATTAGAATGGAATAATTTGTGATGAGCATCAGCAAGGCTGATCCTCCCCGCTGAATGGTAATTGGGGGAGAGATTTGAATGAGAAGGAGATTTTAACGATGATACGCGCAAGCCGAAGCCTTTAATTGGGATCGGGTGGTGTATGACATGGCGAAGAAATGCGATGACTATTACCAATTTAAATGTTTAAACCAAAGTTGTGTGTCTAAATAATGAAAGAGAGCAGATACCTAGGAGCCTAAACACAAACACAGCCAAATGCGTATGGGACTATTGGGCAGGCAGGATGGACAGTTAATGTCATAGTGAACCTTTCAGAATCTTGAATCTTTCTACAACCATAGAGGATGCTATTAGGCCGTGTTTATCAACTTTTCAGAAATTTAAACAAGTTTCCAAAGGCCTTTACGAACGCGTTTCCAAACGCGTTTCCAAACGCGTTTAAAAAAATGGTGCGTTTATCAACTCCAAAAGCCTTTACGAACGCGTTTCCAAACGCGTTTCCAAACGCGTTTCCAAACGCGTTTAAATTTCGGTGCGTTTATCAACTCGATCGCCCAAGTAGAAAACGGGCCTTGTCACCGAAAACACGTGGTTTAAACGCGTTTCAAAACAGCTTTGCGTTTATCTCGCTTCTTTAAACGCGTTTAAAATTTAAACGCATTTAGGATCGTACAAATTTGCGTGTTTCAAAACAGCTTTCCAAACCCCCTAATCAAAACACCTTTGCGTTTATCAACTCGTTTAAACGCGTTTAAAAAAAATTAAACTCGTTTGGAAACCTTAATTCTACCCATAAAAGAGTCGATAAACACACCCTTAGATGAGATCAAGTTTTATGGCCTCCATTAAATATCAAGTGGACAGGTAATTTAAGGGGGATACTTCTCAACCCTGATGACGTGAAGCACACATCCTAAACTTTGTTTTACATTTTTAAACCCTACATTTCTTTTCCGCATAGGGGCTCTTTTCTTATAGCGCACTTAGAAACGCCCATATAGAGCGCCTTACAAATGCAATTATTATCATTATTACAGAAATGTGTATAATAAGCATTGCGATATTGTGGATGAGAAGTAATTGCCATGACACAACACAAGACATATATGGCCATGTACAGTACTGTACGTGTTTGTGTACATGGCTGCATATATTTAATCTGTTACCTTCGTCTGGATTTACCTCAGGACAACAGATCACAACCAATTTCAATAATGCACACGATCGCACATGTGAACTACTTACTAACCATTTCTTCCAAAGGCAACATTAGTCTGCACAAGCAGTCTCAATTGTGGCAGTGTCTCAAATCATTTGTCTACAGCCAGACTTGCAAGTTGTGCATCTTCGTCTGAAGGGCATGTACACATATGTGCTTGCTAGTCTTGCACTATCAGACCCATTGGTTGCCACTCACAGACAGGCTGTCTGACTGACCTACAAGGGTGTGTGCTAGCAGACTACGGGTAGGCAGAAATGGAGAACTTTTCCATCTCCTTTTGGGTCATAAAAAGAGGCTGTTAAGGAATGGTTCCCACCATTGTTCAACTCATTTCATGATGGCTCCTCTATGAGTTATATACCTTACCAGGGTGACTCATTCATTCCTCAAGAATTGTGTTGGACTCAGGGCAACTTTTTTTCTGCTGCCCCTTTTCTTTCTTTGGTCTGTTTCTTTGCCTGCCCCCAAGCGTGCCCTCCCCACATCCTTTGTGGCTGTGCCCTGCTTTGGTAGAGTTCACAATGCGTATTCTATCCGTAACCCAACAGGGAGGGTTCTCTGTTAAAGACGAAATGGTGAGCTGGGTAGTTAAAGGTAGTTTGCCCCTGTCCCTGGCTGAATCAAAATTCTATTGCATGGACCTGAGAAGTATGAAGATGAACAGTGATGTACAATTTAATTGTTTCATAAAAAAAGTTTGCCTCCCAGACACACCTTTGTTTTTTAGTGTTAAGTGAGTTATACATTTAATCTGATATTTGTCTACATAATCACATCTTAATGCAAACTTGATGTCCCCGATAACACAATTGTCCAAATAAATAAATAAAATACCAGGTCTGCAGGGACTTTTTGATGACCACACACAAAATAGATGTGAAGCATTTCCTGTAACTCAATATAAACTAATCAATAATCACCTCATATTTCAAATATTTAGAGGAAAATTTAAGAGCAGGGATGTTATTCTATGAACTATGGTATGGTATAAAGAGCTCTAAACGTAAAATGTAACTCTGCTAAAGGAATACACCATCTTTAATACATTAAGTGGCATTAGCAATGAGAATGTGATCATAACATCAAAATAAAAATAAACGGTTAATCCTCCAGTATCTGTATGATTGTAAGGGCAGAGGATGGGACATTTCACCTAACTTTACCCTGTCATTACCACTGACACATTCACTGTGTTTGTGCGTTTCAAGTCAAGGACTTATCCATGATTTGGTATTCAGAGATTTAATGAAGCATCTCCAGCATCTCTATCACAAAAGAAAGAAAGAAGAAACTGCATTTTTACAGGTTTTGGGGTAGGCAAGATTGTTATATGGGGTGGAAGACGGAATAAAATGAGGAGATTGGGGGAGGGGGAAACGAGGAGGGACGGCAGGGGGAAATGGGGGGGGGGGGGCAGGAGAAATGGGGGAAGGGGACATGGGAAGAGGAAAGAGAAAGACAAGTGTGAAAGAGCAAAATAGAACAAGAGAGGAAAGAGTTAAATTATGCAAAGCAATCTGAACAAGTGGTGTAAAAAAAAATGGTTTAAAAAGCTAGAAGGAAATAAAAAGAACTGAAAAGAGTGTGTCGTAAGTTGAGAAGGAAAAAGACAGAAACAGGACAAGTACTGCAGACCAGGAGAAAAGTGCTATATAGGAAGAAATATGAATGGGAAAAAATGAAAGCATGAAAGCAGACATATTTATCAAGCCATTAGTCCCAAGCATAGGGACTTGCGTGATTGACGGACACTTTTGTTACGATTTTCCCATGATCCTCTTGCCCCGGATATAACTCTCAACAACTCTGTCGACAATTCGCAATGTCCTCGGGGGAGACGGCCTCTCTTTGTACCACTTTCTCCTCCTCAGGACAGGAGTATCCCAAAAGAGGTTGGGGTAAAAATATGACATCATGAAAATATGATAAAAGGTGTCCCAATTCGGGACAGCAGGGATCTTCACAAAAAGGCATGAAATCTCAAGTTGAATTATGACTGGGAAATGTCTCTAGAAGGAGCGTGTGTAATCTTACTAGGCCTAGTTAGTTACTTATTTAAAAGTGCGTTCAGCTACATGCATTTTTAGTAACCAAGTAGGCTGGTTTAGCTCTTATGAATGTGGCCCCTTAATGTCTAAATATGTGAAAATGACATAAATACTAAAAATTCTGAATGTCATGGCATTTAAATGTCACTGCATCAACTACCTACGTGTACATACATAATGTGCAATGGGCATCTCTTTCTCAATGCTTAGTGTACAGTATTCATGTACAGCCGTCAGTGAGGTACTCAATATAATGTACATGTACATGTACTTTTTCAAGAATACACACAAAAAATAAAACATTCAATGCTGTAAGAAACAACAACGCCACACAATAAAATAAACCTTAGGCATTTTAGCCTGCTTTTGAGCGTTAAATACATGCCATCCATCACCACTTTTGTTATGGTACCAATGCAATCATCACAAAGTGCAATTTCACAGCCGACTCACACGCTACGCACATGCACACCCCATGCCTCAGTAGTCTCAAATGAAGCCAGTTGCACAGTTTTTTTTTTTTGCCTTTAGAAGGCCACTCCCCTCCCAAGGTTAGCATAACAGTTTTAGTCATGGTAAATGCTCTTATCCTCTTATCCTCGTTTAAAGAACGTCATAGAGGTCGCAGGCCAATTCTCATTTGGCACATTCTCAAAAAGTAACATGTTCTATATTCTTCATTAACGAAAGCCAACTTTGTGCGGTGATCTATAAGGAGTGTTTTTTGTCCAAGACATCCATCATAAATGTGACTTTCTTAAGAGCATGCTCATAAATTAAGATAATATTTTAACAAAGATTACCTAGGAACACTATTTCTTTAAAAAAAAAAACAATATCATTTCAACATCCACTAACCACTTCAGGCTGTAGAAGCATAGTATGTTATGGAATTGAGCTATATTGCAGTGCAAACTCGCTCAAACCAAAGTAACATCTTGCACATTGCTACAATCATTAAATTCTTAAATAAATATTTGCACCGTTCATACTCCTATCCACACAAAAATATAAACAATTACAATTGTTTATTTTCTGAAAACAGACTTAACTGTTCATTGGGCTTGAATGGGTAAATACTTCAATGAAGATATAATAACAGATTTGAATTGACGTCATGCATTTACAATTGTCCTGCCAAGGACTATGGAATCTCATTACATTGGCTGATTTTGCCTGACAGCCATGTATGAGCTGGCTTAAAATCCTCTCAATGATCCTCTGCCATGCGCACTGATACAGGGATTTGCTTGAGTCTCAGATTCGATCCTTGGGAACATTAAACAGTACTTACAGTCCAGTAAGGTGTATGTATAAGGTGTGTTTGCACCAAATGTGCATATTCTTTTGTAAAGGTACGACCTGAGCATATTTTTTTCTTTTGTTGTATTTGCATATATCCAATAAAGTGATGTAAAAAAATTATTTAAAAATTTAATAGGTGCATATAACTGGTGATTCAAAAGGTTCAGAGAAAGGTGCAATGCAGAAAATAGAGGATTTGTAATATCTACACAGAGTAAGTAAATGAGCGTATACAGTCTGCAAGAAATACATCACTTTCGCAGTCAATCAGAATTTGTACAAATATGAGGTGGTCACATATCACTGAGCTAAACTGATGAAATCTTTCTCGCCCAGCTCCTTCACAGAAATTTACACAGTATGCTCATTAGTAATGTTTCATGAATGGTCCCCAGGCGGCTGCTTATAAAATGTCACAGAATGAATAAATTATATGAGCCGAACATGATCAGGTCTGCAAGTTGAGCCACATCATTACTACCAGACAGCAGGCTGCGTGCTTACATGATGAACCATCTCCAGAGACATAGATGGCACACGGCAACATGAATTATGATGCCCTCAAAGCATTAGACATGTATGTACCTGTAGTTACACTCTCAATCACTCCTTCACATGGAGCACACACAGCTGCATTACTAGGTATAGTAGAGCATACAAATATGCAGCTCATGCGACTCATACCACAAGCATGTAGATGATGCACACGCTGCTCTCTGATGGAGGATCGACTACAAAACGAGAGAGATTTCATGAAACAGCATAATAAAGAAGTCGGTTATCACTATTTACCTGGCTGGTTTGAGGATAGGCGGCAGGCTGGATTAGAGATACATCCACAAGGAATAGTCCAATCCAAGAAAGAGAGAGAGAGAGAGAGAGCAAGGAACCGGTGGAACGTGGGAAGGAGAGCGTGCAAGTGAGCGAGAGAGAGAGAGAGTACACTGCGGTGTGCAATGGATGGATGGATGGAAGCGGGAGGCTGATCGCATTAATTAATCGCGGGTGCTGAGAGGCAGCTGTGGGTTAATCATGCTGGCTGGCTGGCTGGCTGGCTGGCTGGCTGGCTGGTGTGCCGCTGGTACCATGGGCGCAGGAGGTTGGAGCTGGACGCACGGACGGACAAATGAATGGATGGATGGGTGGGTGGGTAAACGCTAGGCAAGGGAGGCTGGGCTGGGTTTGGGTTCTGACAGGAGAGCGCTGAGCAGGAAAACATTCCGACACATGTGGTGACCGACGGCAGGCGAGGGAGACTGAAAAGAGATTGGTTTCATGGGGAGGCGGTGGAGTGGTAAGAGGGGTGGGATGGGGGTAGACGGGTTGGTTGGATGGGGCGAGTTCAGGGGGGAAGGGGAGGAAGGGGATGAGGAGGGGAGGACGGGGTGTGGAAAAGCAAAAGGGGAAGGGGTGGACCGAGGGGAAAGGGAGATGAACAATGTGAGATGAGACTGGACACATGGGGAGGTGGAGTGGTGGTGATGTAGAGTAGACTGTAAGGGGATTGGGGTGGATTAAGGGGAAGAAAGGAAGAAAGGGGTGTGGGGAAGGGGGGAGAGGGGGAGGGGTAAGAGAAGGAGGGGAAGGGGATGGGTATGGGGTTTTCTAAGTTGTGATTAGAGATTGGATTCATGGGGAAGGGGGGCAGAGGGTGGTAAATGGTAGGGGCTAAAAAAGACAAATTCCTCTGGACGAAATGTAGAGCGAAAGAGGTTGGGGGAATTCCCACCGATTAGGGGTGACATGAAGAAAATGTGCAAGGAGTATTACTCAAATGGGATAGACTCAGACTGGTAAACGGCTAAAGAAAAGGTGTCGGTACAATCAAAAAGGCAAAACAGGATTAGTGAAGATGGCGAAAAAACAAGGAGACAACATCGCTCCAGTTGTCAGGAAGGGGGCAAGGAAAGGGCAAGCAAGGGAGCATTAAAAGGATGTCACCAAGAAAAAGTGCAGAGCAAATGGAGAAGACGGATCATCAAGAGAATGTCTGTCAGATGCGGTAACATGAATGTAGAAGGGTTTGGTGTAATGAAGAAAAGGGATTACTGGGGGAGCAAGGAAGGTCTGGGGACCTTCTGGGAGGAAAGGAGGGGGAGGGGGAGGGGGGCATTGCTCAGGTAGGGATCAGGTGTGGTGGTGATGAGGCGGGGGGGGGGGTGAACTAACATGACGTCAGAGAATGAAGTATACGGCATACACTGGGTGAGAAGTGCAAGTAGAGCGCACGAGGGGATGACCGTAATGTAACGCAAGCAGCAAGGAGAGCTTGTCACGCTAAGTTGGATGGCAGGGGAGCAATCTAAGCTTGTTATTCAACAGTAGGTGGTGCTTTCTCCACCGGGTCCAGTTCCACAATCTTGAACCAATCCTAATATCAGCACCAAGTAGACGTTTGAAACCCTCTCAGTGTGACAGCGTCATTATAGAAATGGCCAGGACAACATGACATTCTCGTAGAGGTATACGACTAACAATAATAACGGCACATGACAATATGATTGATCACATTCACTAAAAAGAGACTGATAACTGAACATCATTGTCATATTAGAATTGTGAGTCATCACAAGAAGATTAATGTAACCAAATGGATGATCAGCAAATTTTGCTCAATGAGTACACTCTTGTTAAAAACATTCTATAGAACGTATAGGAAGCAATCACAGACCAGTGGGAACGTGCCCAATTCTGCTCTCTTGATCAAACATGCATTATGGTTCAGTGCGTTCAGATTCAGGATTATCGCACATAAGTGTTCAATTACAAAGGACTTCAGACTGAATACACTTTCTTGTAAGCAATAACCAACACACCGTAACAATGGACAACGATGGGTTACAATAGCAAACACAAGCCCTTTTATAGCAATCTCTCTCAATTATAATAGCAGGCTCTTGTAGACAGGTACAAAGAACTTCCAGGAGTTGTTGCTAACGATGTGGTGGAACAGACAAGGTGTGCGCTTACAGGAAATGGGTGCGCTCTTTCATACAAGCTGTGTACATAAAGGTGCTGGATCAGTATTGTCAAGTCCACACTGAATGGTTTGTTTGGTACAAGTTTGAAAAGATACACCAGCTTGTTATCAAAATGTCTGACATCACAATTCCTGTGATGAATTGTCAACAAGATTGGAAAGAAAGCAACTTGCTGGTAGACTTACTATCAAAACTTTCAGAGGATGGTAACTTGTTAGCGCATCTAGATGATACCCAAAGTCTTGTATTCTAGCAAACCCACATCTTAGCAGATAAGAAGCAAAGTTACCATTTCTAATATTCTGCAACATGTACAACACACGCTTCATTCTTTTGTTGTATAAAGCATAAGGCATATTTACATTTCAAAGGATTTAGGCAAAGCTTGTACATACACATACTCAACATTCCCTTAACTAAATACAAGTGTAAGAAAAACAACATCGAAACATATTTCACACAAACAGAAACCTGACAAGCCTAGTACACAGCATTACTCCTTTCTTGTTCTCATCAGCTTGACAGCGTGTGAACAAATCAGGTTTCTTTTGCCTCTCTTTCAAGGCTCAAAATGAAGTCCCAAAGAGGAAAATTGGGAGGGGTGGGGGTGGGGGGAGGGGGTCATTTTCTCGCCCTATTCCTTTGTTGGTAACCCCAACCCCGTGGAAAAGCTGTCAGACACACACAGGGCCCGCTCTCTTCAAAGCGTGCAGGGGCGCAGCGTGGAGGGTAAATAACTCGGTTTTAACAAGAAACGAGGGGAAAAACTTTTACGGGACTTCTGGAATTGTTTCCATCTAAAATAACAGACAGCTCATGCTGGGGCGATCTGGAGTTTTGGGCCTGAACTCCCTGCCTGTCGGGTGAGCTACTGCTCTATGGGATTTGTGTGTATTACTCTGACAAACAACTGTAAAGGGTTAACCATACCAGTCTCATAGCTTGCCAGCAGTGTGTGAACTACTGTACATAACGATGAGCGTTACATAGCAAGTGTTCTAATGGTTAAGTGAAAAGTTAAGGGGGGAGAGGGAGTAGTTCAGAGCAATTTAGTCCCCACAAAGCAAACAATGAGCACCCATGGATACCAAGAGAGCCCTGTGACAAATGTTTTCTCTTTATTTCTAGGTACACTGCATGTCCAGAAAAGAACACCCTGTTCACAAGGCTACATCTGCAGTTAGCATGACTCTAATTGCCTCCTAATGCAGATTAATTCTTCATGTAAAGGGCAGTGTTCTAGAAATAAATGGATTAATTCAATTTCCATAACATTGATACATCCTACTTAATATAATTCTGTGTTCATGTTGAATGTTTGAATGAAATGACATGTAATGTATCACAGGCTCTAATATACAATACAAGGGTATGACGTCATATGAGCTCTGTTGTCACGACAACTGGTTCTGCACGATATGAGCAGAGCAAGCAGCCGTGCTCAGAGCAGTAATGCTCATTGCGAGTGCCCCACACTAGCCCACTAGACAATGGCTGATGACTGATCAGTGAATCTCTCATTAGAGTGATGCTAACAACCACAAACCTGCATAACTCTACAATATGATCAATATGATATAAATGTACAAAATGACCAATAGCGTGGCTGAGAGTACAGTATGGCTTACTCATTTGCTTCAGAAACAGTTCCAACTCTGACCTCTCCCTCAACTTTCTGACAATATTAATGCACGGAAATTCCTGTACTGCTACCAGGAGCAATTTCTTGCATCCACTGTATATATCGCTACTCTGGGAAAGATGTATTGGTAGAGGGGGGACATTTATGAGGCAAGATAAATGGGTAGACGGGAC